>CM053574.1:78824108-78866008 GCA_028646485.1 Cryptoprocta ferox | reverse complement strand
TGGTGTTCAGGTCTCAGTTCTTTGGGTACGTACCCAACTGGAGCGCAGGCAGGAATAAAATTGCTTCCTGGAAAGAAAAGCCTCGGTGTCACGACTCTCTGTGCAAGACTCTTGCTACATGGGCACGCTTCAGAGACCCAACAAACATCTAGAGGCAGATAAGGACAGCACAGCAAGAAGCCATTGCCACCCCTGGCTTGAAGTGATGGGGACTTGCAGAAACTTGGGGCCATCACGGGGGCCACACCACATGCTCTGAAGCTACCTGAGAGGAAACCCCCAGCTGTAGCCAGACCCTCGGTACTAAAGCAAGGACGAAGGAGGCAGGGATGGGTGTGGGGGAGGGAAACCCCAACCCATTCTCCCCTCAGTGGTGAGTAGGGTTGGCCAACTCCAACTGGAAGAGAGAAGGTAAGGGAGCCCTGTGATCCAGTCCAGTGGGGACTGGGGCAGAAAAGAGCAAGAAATGGATATGGATTGGTTAGTGGAAAATAAACAGCTCATCAGCCCTTGCAATAAGAGATTCAGGGCAGATTGAGAATTTTCATCCTTTCTATAGAAATATGTGGCTACTTTAAAACATGTCATCTTAAGGACAGAGTGGGCAAAAAGGCCACCCTTGAAATGGTTTGTGGTACAACCTGACCACCAAGGTGAGGCCGGGCCCAGCAGTAAGCAAGCAATAGGTGTGGGAGCCACCTCAGGCAATCCTTGCCTGTTTTGGCTCCAACCATTATACAGAGAATCTGACCCCAAATTCTCCCACTTTACCGAACAAGTTAATTCTTTAAAGGACCCTGGGCAAATGTGTAGGAGCTCAATTCTATGTAACGTTGCTGGCTTTTTCAAGTAAATTCCTGCTTTTTTTCCAAGGGGCACTGTCATGTCTAGGAAAATATAAATAGAAGAGAATGGTTTCTACACACTCAGATCCCCTCCAAATGCACCAAAAACTCAGTGAAGGTCATAGGGTAGTTCTAGTGTTAATTTTTCGAGGACCTCCACACTGTTTTCCAGGGCGGCTGCACCAGTTTGCATTCCCACCAACAGTGTAAGAGGGTGCCTGTTTCTCCACATCCTCGCCAGCATCTATAGTCTCCTGATTTGTTCATTTTAGCCACTCTGACCGGCGTGACACACTGGTAGGAATTTACCCTAGGGATACAAGTGCTGATGCACAGGGGCACATGTACCCCAATGTTTATAGTAGCACTTTCAACAATAGCCAAATCATGGAAAGAGTCTAAATGTCCATCAACTGATGAATGGATAAAGAAGGTGTGGTTTATATGTACAATGGAATACTACTTGGCAGTGAGAAAGAATGAAATCTGGCCATTTGTAGCAACATGGATGGAATTCGAGGGTGTTATGCTAAATGAAATAAGTCAGTTAGAGAAAGACAGATACCATATGTTTTCACTCATATGTGGAACAGGAGAAACTTAACAGAAGACCATGGGGGAGGGGAAGGGGAAAAAAGTTACAGGGAGGGAGGCAAACCATAAGAGACTCTTAAATACTGGGAACAAACTGAGGGTTGATGGGGGGCGGGGGAGAGGGGAAAGTGGGTGATGGGCATTGAGGAGGGCACTTGTTGGGATGAGCACTGGGTGTTGTTTGGAAACCAATTTGACAATAAATTATATTAAAAAAAAAAAGAAACCTCAGTGAAGGAAGTTGGGGCAAACCAATTATGGGAAAGCACATAGCACATTTCGATGGAAATTTTACCTTTGAGTTCATCTCAACAGAGTCATAGAAAGCAAATTGCTGAGGCTTAGCACATTCAGCTTAGGAGGGTAAAAGATTTCTCTGACCTCATTGCCTCAGAAAAGCTCAATAGGTCACATTTCCGGCTTGGGCCACCAATGCTCCTTTGGCTTTCCCTTCCTATGCACAAAATTTCAGAAGTCACTGTGTTGCTGAATTTCCTTTGGTAGCAGAAAAAAACAGGCATCGCTGTTGAATGCAAGGAACTGATCTGACCTAGAGTCAATGATTTCTTCCTGCCAGCCTGTTTCCTCCAGCTGATAATGACATTCTGGAAATGTGTTGGACATGCATTTCAAAAGCAAATAATCCATGGCAAAGACACAGCCTTGCACTTTAATCAATCGAAAATGAAAAATCATGTTTTAAGACAGTTTTTTCTATTGTGGCCAAACATATATAACATAAAACTTCCAATTTGCACTATTTTGAAGGTGCTAGTTTGTACTTTACTTCATTAGTATTAAAGAAATTTTAGGGGTGCCTGGGTGGCTCAGTTAGTTAAGCAGCCAATTTTTTATTTCAGCTCAGGTCATAATCTCACAAGTTGGTGAGTTTGAGCCACACATCAGGCTCTGCACTGATAGCACGGAGCCTGTTTGGGGTCCTCTGTCTGCCCCCCCTGCCCCTTCTGCTCTCTCTCTCTCTCTCAAAATAAATAAATAAACATTTTAAGAAAAAGATTTTTACTGAGGTATAGCTGTCACACAATGTTACATAGGATTTGACAACTCTATCTGTTGTGTTGTGCTCTCCACATGTAGCTACCATCTGTCATCATTTTAACCATTTTTAAGTGTCCACAATCAGTGGCATTATGTACATTAGGAATCACATTTTAAAAATAAATTGCTGAAAATGGGTCCCTGGTCTCTCTGAAGAAATATACTCAACAGGGATAATAAAGAAAGAGCTACAGTTTTCATTCTAGAGAAGAATGGGAAAATGTGATACTTCCACAAGAGTAATGTTATAAGCCTAAGGAAGAAAAAAATCCCGAATCCTTCTATCCCAGCTAGCAAAGGTGAGTAAAGGTATTAAGGGGCTCTCCACTCATCTTTCAGCAGCTTCAGGAAACTTCCCTCAACCTTTGCTGGATATACTATCTGCCTGGCCAGCAGGCAGATAACAGTGCATTTGCAAGATTCACTGACAGGAAGTGTATCTTCCTACATATGGTAAGAAGACATTCCCCTAATCCCACACAAAGGAGTATGGTTTAGGGGGAAACTATACTATGCATTGGTAAAAGCTAGGCTTTGGAGTCTGAAAGATCTTGTTTGAGCACCAGCTCTGCTGCTTCTGGTATTGTTGCAAGTTACTCAAGCAATTTGCATCAGTTTTTCCTCCCTATGAGGAGGAAATGTGCATTAGCATTAGTATCTACTTCATAGCATGGGGGATATGGGTTATATTAAATAAGAGGGTTCGCCAGGATGATAGGTTCGGTTGCAGTAACAAATAAACCCTGACATTGCAGTGGCTTCCCCTGAGAAAAGTTTATTTCTTGCTCATGTCACAGTCTGAGCTGAGGCAGGTGACTTTCCTCCAAGGGTGCTCAAGAACTGGGCTGTTTCCAAACAGCAGCTCTGACATCTTGGAGGTCTTAGCTTCCTGATGAAGGGAGGATTCACACTGGCCCTTTACTGGCTTGGCCTCAAAGGGACTATGGCCTTTCTGGGTATGGCCCATTGGAAGTAAGCCTATATATACTGGATACTAGAGTCACAGCAAACCACCAGATGGCTTATTCGAAAGGACCACTGTTTGATGGATGGTTTACAAAGCTGTGAGCAGGGTTAAGAGAAACCACAAGGGATGCTGAGGCACCTCAGGGCTACCAACAGCTCAATCCAGAAAATCTTGGATCTTCAGTTACTGAAACTCAGGTAGGGGATGTGAAAGAGCGGGTGGGTAGAAATAACTGGCCTAAACTCTCTTTTTTCCTGTCCCTCTAACTCTTGCTGCTTCCTCCTCAAACAACTAGAAACCAGAAGTCAGTGGAGCCTGGGTGACACCATCCATTCAAGGTGAAATTTCTGGGGCCCCAGGACAAGGGTGGAAAAGTGGGTCTGGGGCAGCAAATGGAGAATGTCCGGCAGGACATGCAGAAGGCTTAGCAGTGTGCTGAGCACGTGGTTTGCACTAAAAATAGAGAAGGGAAGAAGTCAAGAATACATGAAGAAAAATGTTTAAAAGTTGCTCCTGTTTATTGAGGTTTTCACAGTTAACTTTACCTCTGACAAAGAGAAATTCACATTTGCTAAGGAGAATTTTTCTCTCAACAACACAGATTTTTCAACAAGAGCTCGGTGTCCAAACTGGGCTGTCCTTCCTCCCTCCTAAAAGATGAGTTTGACAGGAAGAATAGTGTTTTGTTTGCAAAGTGAGAAACATTGATAGCTCTGCCCCAAAGTACTTTATCTGTTCGGCCAGCAATTACAACTTGAGTTAGGACTAATGGCCTAGTTACACTGATAAGTTGCTGTTACTGTGTTCATTCTTTAACTTGCCAACAAGATCCTCTGTTCCCTTATCTTGTACTAGGGTCAACCCAACAAGAGCAGGAAAAGTTGAAATTCTGACACTTCAAAGCACAGGACATTGTGAACAAGCTTGCTATTTGTTTGCATTGGGCTTCACTAGGCTGGACTCAGGGCCAGTCAGAAGCTTTGGAGCACAGTTTCTGATGTCTCCTCATACATAGCTTCTCATTCTGCATGTAAGCTAAGTGATCTTTTCCAAGGATCAAATTCATTTCTGGTTTCCTTCCTGAAATGGTGGGTTTTGATGTCAGAAACTCATAGAAAATTTGAATTTAAAGGAAGTTTAGAAGTCATTTTCCCCAACCTCCTCACACGCCACTGACACCTTGAAGAGATTGGGGTTCCGCTTTCGCTTGTCTGCTTTCAGTGACAGGAGGCTCTCTGAACTAATACCAGCCCCATCTTTGCGTGTGCTTGGAGTCAGGGATGGGGCTTTGCCGCCATTCTCTCTTTCGTTGTTCTCGGTTCTCTGATATTGCTGCTACTATTTGCCCCACTTCACAAATCAGGAAACTTCTCACAAAGCAAGAGAGGTGACTTGGCCAAGGATACACAACTAGGCTGCACTGAGGCAGGAGTTCAAACTTGGGTCTGATTTCCCCCAAACCCCAAGCCTTTCTCTAGAACTTTTCAGGACCATCTATTCCCACCAGGACTCTCTGAAATAGTCTTACCTGTAGTCTTCATAATGTTAGCTAATTATTCTAAATTTTGCAGGATATCGAAAGATGGGAATGAAAAATCTATTAATGTTAATATACATTTTATACCATTTTACCATTTACAAAGCATGTCAGTGAACTTCTCAACAGTCCTGTGAGATATTATAATCTTTATTTTACCTGTTAGAAAGCTGAGTTTCAGAGAGTTGACACGTGTTCATGTGTTCAGCCTGGTGGTGGAGCTGGAAACAGAATCCAGTTCCTGTGACTCCTGGTCCTGGGCTCCTTCCATCACACCATGCTACTGACTCTGTAAAACATGAAAACTCAGTCAGTGTATTGGCTCTTGAAGCAGACTCCTACTTAAATGCCTTTGTCTGACCATAAGGAAAAATCACTCTGGCACTGGTTTCCATGCTACTTCCTGTCTTGTTCCAGCACAACATGGCCTCCTGAAATGCACTGAGGAGGTTCAGATTCCCTAATAAACCTGTTCCATGCCTACTCTTTACATCTGAATCCCAATGAGAAATTCTATCTCCATCAACTTTACCACCTGACCTTGGTCCAAACTAGTACTGGCCCTCCTTGGTCAACATTGTTGTTCCAGAGACTGGATCTTAGGGACAGGAGCAGATCAGAAGGCAATCTTAGGGCCTTCACCGTCTTAAAGTAGTACAATGATGCTTCTCTTTGGTTCACAGGATGCCAAACAGCTGCTTCCAAATATCCAGGTGTTTGGCATCTTGTAGAACAAAACTTTGATTCATTGGCCAAATATCCCATTGTCTTCTAATCAATCAACACATGCTATAGTGTTTTGGCAACCCGAAGACGTTATGCTTAGAAGTGATTAGATTTTAATATTTCAGCCTCCAAAACGTATCCCAAAACAAAAGCTCCACACTATTTTCCAGTGCACAAATCTTCTTTCCATGTTGCTTGCCAATCTGACAGAGAGTAAAAGGTCCCCCATGTTTTACAAAGTCTTTAATCAGCTAAACACATCTGCATCAAAGACCAGCATGTTCTTTTGTTGAGTTACCAGAGGAAAAAGAAAGTCTTGGTTTTCTCTGATGTGATGAAGCTCAAACCAATGTAAACAAGACACATTTTAACCTCCTTCACCCTGTCTTTGGGTTTATTTTATTTTTTAATTGAGGTGTAATTGACATATAACATTGTATTAATTTTAGGTGTATAATGTCATGACCTAATATTCGTATATATTACAAAATGATCACCGTGATAAGTCTAGTTAACATCCATCACCATACATAGTTAAAAATCTTTTTCTTATAATGAGAAATGTTAAGATTTATTCTCTTAGCAACTCTCAGATGTCTTTGGTTTTATATTCTGTACTTTACATAGACTAGTCAATGAAAATTATTTCAGTTTTTTATGTTGTTTTTCTCTTACCCTGCTACTTGGCAACACATTTTCTGGATAATTAATAACGAGTCCTTGAAGTGGTCTCCAGTGAACAAGATCTTCAACCTTTCCCTCCAGGAGAGATGATAGTTTTTTCCTCCCTGGGAGATTCTAGATACAACCTAAGCTTCTTGACTTCCTGCTGGAGTGATCAATCTACTGCTACTCAAGTTCCTAATAGTATCCACTTTGTATTAAGCTATTACTACATTTGTCAGACTGTGTTAAGTGCTTTGAAGGCATGATGTATTCAATTCTCTCAAGAAGCCATTTTAAAAGCAAATTTGTTTATTTTTTAGTAATCTCTAAAGCCAACATAGGGCTTGAACTCACAATCCTGAGACCAAGAGTCACATGCTCTTCTGAATGAGCCAGCCAGGCATGCCTCCCAAGAAGTCTTTTTGATCTACGCCATTAAGGGTTCCAGTTTGTAAATAAGAAACAGCAGTAGATAGAGGATCACCATTTGGTCAATGTCACATGGCTACTGGGCACCAGAGCTGGAGCTCCAGAGCCTATGGGCTAAACCTCTCTTACTTCACTGGCTTTCAAAGTGATTGTCTTCAAACACAGGATGGAATCCATTAGCCCAGAGCATAAGGTCCATCCCAGGACGTCCCTTCCTTGTCTTCATATGCCCTGTGCTACCGTTCCCACCATGAACCCTGAGGTTCAACCTCACAGACTGCAAGTGTTCCTGCCAAACACTCTCTACATGTGCACATGCTACGCTCCTCACACCCTCCTCTCCTCACACCCTCCTCTCCTCACACCCTACTCTCCTCACACGCAGCATTGTACTCACCCAAACTCATACTCTACGTCCTCAATATCTTTCCATGGGACAATTTCCACTCATCGAGCAAGGACTACTCAACAGTTTATTCCTCCCTGAAGTTTTCCTGACTCCCTGCTGGTTTCCCCTTCTTCCTTGACCATGGTCACAAATTCCTTCCTGGGTTATAGAACCTAACACATTTATTGTCCTTAGAATGCTGAGCACATGTTTTGAAATAATTTGTTTGCTTGTCTGGTTCTCTCACCAGCCTGAGAGCTTCTTGAGGACAGGACTGATTGCATCTCTCTCTCCCAGGTCCTCTCAATCAGTGTTTATTAAATAAATGATGAACTAAAAGTATACAAGTTATGAGGATGTGTGAGTGATTACTAACATTTAACACTTCCATGGAATGCAAAATATTATAAATTTGTGCCTCTACATGTTTCTTAGAATGAGGCTCAATTCTTGTCTTTACAATTAAATTAGCCTATAATGAGAGAGAGAGACAGACAGAGACAGACAGAGAGAGAGACAGAGAGCTCTTTCTCTCTGCAATTCCAAAATCCCAGGGAAGGACCTGACTGACTCAATTCTGACACTAGAGCGATCACCACCAATAATCACATTACTCTAACGTGATTATTCCCACGTCATTGGGAGGAAGTTGAAATTCTATTAAATGAGACTGGGGATGGGGTGCTCAGCTGAGAAAACAACAGATGTCCACTATAGTCTAGGGTTGAAAAACAATCTCTTACTGGGGTTGGCAAACCCTTGTTTATACAGTCATCTCTCTCTATGTTTTGGAGACTTTCATAAAGGACTCTTAAAAGACCAAAAGGTCACCAAAACTCAGAGAAATGCCTTTCTAATAGATGCAATATAGACCCTGATGGCTGAGATATTTAGGGGCACAAAACCTTCTCCAGAGTTTTTAAATTACCCCATGTAGGGAGCTGTGAAGGTCCTTTCTCAGAAAGCCAGAGAGTTCTGCTTATTGACCCCACTATTTGTGTCGCTGGTGGAAGTTTTGGGGCATTTAGGCTTTAAAAGTGAAAGTCTGTCAGCACCAACATACGCAAAGCCAATGGAATCTAGAAGCGCTGTTCGCGTTGAGTTCAGGTCATCACCCTGTGGCACCCTGTGGCACCAAGGGCTGTATTTGAGAACAGGCCACTTAGTCTCTCCAAGCCCTCTTTCCTCAGCTGTAACATGGAATAAACCACAACGCTGAGTTGCTGGGAGAACAGAGTAAAATAAAGCATAGAAAGCACACTTACATGAATGTTATTTGCTTGTGCCGTTTTAGAAAGAAAACGGAAAATAATTGACATGCTCATTTAAAAGGGAATGGTAAATTAGTCTTGTGTAACTACAAATATTTTGGCATATTTGACTGCAGCACATTGAATGAAGATTGATGTTATATTTTTCCATTATAATTTTATAAACAATATGTATACATATGAAAATGAAGGAGAAAGGGGGTCAAACAAACACAGTTTGGTTTTCTGGGAGGAGGCAGAGTTGGGTGAGTTTTTTTCCTTCTAGCTTAATTTTTGTCAGTGTTGTCTGGGTTTGAAATTATAGTTTAAAAAATCCTTCCTTAAAATGAAAGAAACCAATTAAGTTTAAAAAAATTTTTTAATAATTATTTATTTTTGAGAGAGAGAGTGTGAGCAGGGGAGGGGTGGGGGAGGCAGGGGGACATAGGTTCCGAAGTGGGCTCTGTGTTCAAAGCACAGAGTCTGATGCAGAGCTTGAACCCACAAACCCTGGGATCATGACCTGAACCGAAGTCAGACACTCAACCACCTGAACCACCCAGGTGCCTGGAAAGCATTTGTTTTGTCCCTCATTTCTCATAGGTGTCTTTCTCTGAGAAAGGCAGCCATGGGATTCTTGACCCTTTGCCTGAGTCCTGTGAAATTCTGTTAAGTCTTCATGGAGTCCTGAGCCCAGTGAAGAGACCTAAAGGTGGAATTTCCCAAATACTAGGATGGATTAAGACATACTGTATCTTGGGGCGCCTGAGGGACTCAGTCGGTTAAGCAGCTGACTTGATTTTGGCTCAGGTCATGGTCTCACGGTTTGTGAGTTAAAGCCCCACGTTGGGCTCTGTGGTGACAGCTCAGAGCCTGGCGCCTACCAGATCCTTTGTCCCCCTCTCTCTCTGCCCTTGCCCTGCTTGTGTTCTCTCTCTCTCTCTCTCTCTCTCAAAAATAAATAAACATAAATAAAAAAAACATACTGCCTCTTAAACAGAGATGAAAACGTGGAGGCCAGGCACACATAGGCGAGTTGGCACAATTCCCAATTTTTTCCCCTGCCCACCATCTTTTTGCCCTTCTTCTGGAATCTGTGCCCAGTCTTCCTCTGGGAGACCTGCTCCTCCCCATCTCAGTCAATATGTCTCAGGTAGAGATGGGCTATCGAGGTTTATAAGTCAATCAGCACATCTGTCAAGAGTCATAAAGGCCTCAGATTTTACCCTACACACACACATACACAAAACTATTAGTCACAGCAAAAGCTGTAGCTAAAGTATTTGCATATTTGCTCTGCTCTCCCAAGCTCCAGTTCCACAGGGTGGCAAAGAGGGACAGAAGACATCTGCACACGCAGTGGGTTGTGTTATAGCCCAGAAACTCAGAGCCCAGAGCCCAGTATGTTTTGAGCAAGCAGAGAACACTGTTGCCAGTAACAGGTCGGTCTTCCCTCTGCACTCCTCCCATGAGAACTACAGTCAAACTGTAGGTCTTTGACCTACTCAGTTGCCCATGTGACCAGCTCCAGAGCTACTCAGGAGAAGAAGGACAGACCTTGCAGTCTGGCACACCCAACAGGCACATGACAGAAGCTCAGGGCCATTGTCCCCCAATAGTATCATATTTGCTTGGCCGTATACAGAGATGTGCCTGTGAGCCAACCAGAACTAGTGAAATGAAATAAAACCATCAAAGGTTTTGCTTCAGGTGACAGACCACTTACTTCCCGTCTTACCTCTGCCTCAGATGAGAATTTAGAAGAGCCACCTTGTGACCAGTAGAGAAAAGTCTGTGTGAGAATCGCATCTCTTCAGAGAAAGTAAAATTGAGAAATGGAGAAATCAGGAAACTTGATTCTAGTGTCATTATTTGAACCAGTGTATAAAACAAGGCTTAAAACCAAGCCATGTACCTGCAGAATTTCCATGTATGGAGGGCAACTTAGGTATGGTTTTCTGTCCCCTGCCAATAGAGTCCTAATGGACACAGCTATCAATGCAAACCTGTATTAGTCAGGGTTCTCCACAAAACAGAACCCATAGTATAGCTAGATGGTAGCTGGATAGCTAGATGGAGAAAAAGAAAGGGAGAGAGAGAGAGATTTATTATAAGGAATTGGCTCATGTGATTATAGAGGCTGACAAGTCCCAAGATTTGCACTTGGCAAGCCAGAGATATAGCAGAGCTGATAATATGACTCTAGTCCACCTCTGAAGGCCTGAGACCAGGAAAGCTAATGGTGGATTTCAAGTCTGAAGGCCAGAAAACACCCATGTCCTAATTCAAGACTGCCAAGCAGGAGGAACTCTCTCCTACTCACAGGAGTGTCAGCCTTTCTGTCTTCTTTAGGCCTTCAACTGATTGGACAAGACCCACCCACGTCAGGGTGCTTTACACAGTCTACCAATTCCGATATTAATCTCCTCTGGAAACACCTGCACAGACACACCCAGAATACTGTTTGGCCAAATGTCCAGGCACCTGGAGGCCTAGTCAAGTTGACACGTAAAATTAACCATCACAACACTTTTCTTATGAAATTACATTCACCAACTGTTATGTATGTGTTTAAGTCTTTTTCTTTGGTGGATGTTTAAAGTCCCTAACTAATTCAATTTCATAAATTTTATTCTTCCAGACTCTTGGGGGAAAAAAGGGGCTCATTTGATGAATCATTTGTTGATTCATTTCATCCAAGGTTTTGTTAAGGGGTTTAAGAATTTAGAACTGTATTTTCACAGTTTTGTTGTTCCTTAGGCTAAATTGAATCTGCTGGGTAAAGCCTTTCCCTCTATTATAAGTGTATTCCCCCATATACACCTCTTCTCTTCCTGAAATAAAAAATAGTAGGCAGAAAGCAGGGGGAGGGTAGATAATTTTTCAGGATAAAAATCTATTTGGCTTTCTCATGCTATTTTAAGTTCATGATCCTGTCTAGTTGATATTCGTTTTACATGCCTGGCTTTCATCACAATGATTACCCATTTAATTACATTTTAGCTGAAACAGCCAGATAGCATTTCAGTGAGATTGAGAAAAACCTGAGTCTCACTTCCAGGCTTTTCTGAATCCTTCTATTTCTCAGTGTTATCTTTACAGCCAGCCTTTAATACAGAGACTACAAGGTAGATAATTAGCCTTCTAATGCCAGGTACATTAAAATATGGCTTGATTTCATTTCTGTTCCACATTATGTCTTCATACATGGCTCGTCCAAGTATTTTCCCCCTGTAGGCACTTCTCATCATGGAGGTCAACAGTCCGTCTGGCAGAGGACCAGTCAGCCAAGAAGGAAAGTATGTGAATGAAACCTCATTCAGGAAGGAAGGGGATTTCTTTTCATCTTTTCCCAGTGCTCTCCATCTTGACTGTAAAGTAGAAACTCCTTTCCCCCAGCCCCTCAGCTCTCTTGAGAATTGAGAGGAGGCTTTGGCTCACTGCTCCTCACCACAGTGGAGAGACCAATAGAAATGGTGGAATAATGGCTCTGTCTCCTTTATGTGCCAGCAAGCAGAGAAAGTTTCCTCCTCCTCTCCTCCTCAGTAACTCAACTGAGGGCTTTCCCATCCTGCGATGGAAGCCCTGAGTCCTCTACTATTTGACTTGTGCTGATGAAATTGTCAGGGAGAATAGGAGGCTCGGGGTTAGCCTTGGATTAAGTCATAATCTCTAAGACACCAGCTGTATTTGAAATATAGCTGTTGAGGGGCACCTGGGTGGCTCAGTCAGTTAAGGGTCCGACTTTGGCTCAGGTCATGATCTCACAGTTCGTGAGTTCCAGCCCCATGTTGGGCTTTGTGCCGATGGCTCCAAGCCTGCAGCCTGCTTCAGATTCTGTGTCTCCCTTTCTCTTTGCCTCTCTTCTGCTTGTGCTCTGTTTCTCTCTCTCTCAAAAATAAATAAACATTTAAAAATTAAAAAAAATATATAGCTGCTGTTGTATTGCTGCTGAGACTGTCTTCTTGTCTCTTTTTTAAATTTGTTTAGAATCTGGAGGAGAGACGAGGTAACAGTTTCGACCAGCTCCTTTCGAACCCCAAACCTACACCAAGGACCTGAGAAAACTGGCAGGGAGTGAAGTTGGTGACTGTAATAACATGGTACCAGGTTCCCAAGAAAAGACGTGCTTGGAAGACTAAAGCCATGTGGAGTGTGGGGACCTGTTTTTCCTCTTCCATTCTTTTCTGCATCCCATCAAACATGTAAGGTGGTTTTGACTGCAAGATATTATGGACAGCAAGTGAGTCACAAGCTAGACGTTGGAGTTCCACTTTAGCTTTAGCTTCTGAGATGCAAATGCAAACTACTAAACAAAAACCACAGTTCACATTCGCCAAGTACATGAGTGTCATTTGTCATTACTATCAAGCTTACAAATATGAGAACTCCAAAAAATGTAATTTATTGAGAGATATAAAAAGAAGACCTGAATAAATGAAGAAGTGGAATGTTCCTGGAAAGGAACACTAATTTTATAAACATGTTAATTATTCCCAAATTAATATATTGATTTCATGCAGTTCAAATCAAAATCTCAATGGAAAATTTTGGAAACTCCAGAAAATGATTTTATTTTCCTCCTCAATTTTTTATGATGAAAAACTAACTTTTAAATATACATAAAAATTGGAAAAATAGTAAAAAGAACACCAAAATATCCACCATTTAGATTCAATAATTGCTAATATGTTTGTGTGTATGTATATGATTATACATGTATATACATGTATATATACATACATAATTATTTGTATTGTTTTTTATTGTTGATGAATCCAATGAAATCAAGTTGCAGACATCATTGCACTTCACCCTAAATATTTGGATATCCATGTCCTCAAAATAACTTTTCCCATATAACTGCAATAACATGATCATGTCTGAGAAAATTAATAATGATTCCCTAATATCTATTTCATATTTACATTTCTTGGTTGTACTGAGAATGTCATTTATTGCTGCCTTTTTCCCTTCAAATCAGAATCTAATTATGCATCACAAGTCACATTTTGTTATTATGACTCTTCAGTCTCTTTTATTGTAGAAAACAGTCTCTCCACTTTATTTTTCACATTTCAGACTTCTGGAAAATAATTTTGTTATTTTGACAATCATCTTGATCTTTTGAGAGCATCAAGCCAATCCTTTTGGCCTGGACGTGTCTGATTATCTTTTTGTGGTGCACTTTATCTTGGTCTTTTAGACTGTATTCTAAAAACATTTTTTTAATGTTTATTTTTGAGAGAGAGAGACAGAGTGCAAGCAGGGAAGAACTAGAGAAAGAGGGAGACACAGAATCCGAAGCAGGCTCCAGGCTCTGAGCCGTCAGCACAGAGCCTGACATGGAGCTTAAACTCATGAACTGTGAAATCGTGACTTGAGCCGAAGTAGGACACTTAACTGAGCCACCCACATGCCCCTAGACTCTGTATCTTCTAAACAGACTTGATTAGGTTCAGAGTAAACATTTTTTTAAATGATTATTTATTTTTCAGAGAGAGACAGATGGAGACAGAGAGAGAGGAAGAGAGAGGGAGAAAGAGGCAAAGAGAGAGAGAGGGAGACAGGGAATCCCAAGCAGGCTCTGTGCTGTCAGAGCAGAGCAATGTGGGGCTCGAACTCATGAACCATGAGATCATTACCTGAGCTGAAATCAAGAGTTGGACAATTAACCGAGCCACCGAGGTGCCCCATTAAAATATATTTTAAACAGTGTGATAGTAGAGCAAAGATTAGCCCCCTAATGGGATAAGTAGCCTACAGTGGGCCTGCCACATGGCTCTGGTGAGAAGGCCCCCACCATGGGCTGGCACTCACTGTTTGTTAACTAAAGTCAGGTAACTGAAGGACATGCCATGAAAGCTTTTGGCTTTAGCTGATTCCCAGGTCTCCTTGTTACCTTTGCTAAGTCACATGAACATACACACGCATACTCCAAACTAGCATGGCTTCTTCCAAAGAGAGCTATGAATATAGTATAGACAATGCATTTGTTGACTCTATTCCATTGTTTAAGATCATATTAGAACAAAGTCCTTTTCGGGGTGCCCGGTGGCTCAGTCGGTTAAGTGTCTTACTTCGGCTCAGGTCATAATCTCACGGTTTGTGGGTTCGAGCCCCGCATCGGGCTCTGTGCTGACAGCTCAGAGCCTGGAGCCTGTTTCAGATTCTGTGTCTCCCTCTCTCTGTCTGAGATCACACTCCCCTGATCACACTGTCTCTCTCTGTCTCTCAAAAAATAAATAAATGTTAAAAAAAAAAAAAAGAACAAAGTCCTTTTCAACAGAAGCCTATTCAACAGGCATATTAGAAAAGGACAGATGATGCTCGCAGGTGAGAAGAAAGAAACAAAACAAAACAAAACAAATTCAGACAAACAAATAACGGGTCAGAATGTAATGTAATATAATAGGGTTTTTCCCTGCTCTCCTGGAAGGAAGTCCATTTACTTAGGAGTGAGTGTCTGTACCAGCTTTGAAACTAGAACAGAATTCCCCACTGATGGCCTGAGTGAAGTTCATGAGAGAGTAAAGAGGAGAGGGATTGAGGAGGAGAGCTGGACCAGAAGCCAGGGCAGGGCTGGTACGCAGGCGGAGGGGCCGTGGGAAGAACACAGTTGTGTCATGGCATTTTTTTCTGAGTCTGCACCTCTGTGTGTCCTTATCCATATGTGGACCTAACAGGATGAAAAATTACTACCTATACTCCTCCCATCCCAGCTCTGAAACTCTAATGGGCTCTGGAAACAGATAGATGACGCTCCTAAAAAGGCCTTCATTCTGCTGTGTTCCTTGATGGGTTTCTGGAAGCCAGTTGGAAAGTAGGGGTGAAGGAAGCTAAATCACTTTGTCTGACAGAGTCATGCAAATGATACACAGGTGCGAAGTGACGATATCACTGTCATTGGCGGTGGCTATATGGGACCCATAAGGACAGGCCAAATAATCACCTGTAGTCCGAAGCCAGCCTTTCTGGGTGAGCTACTCTGTGAGCGTTCTCCGCTGGGTTCCTCTGCCTCATGCTAGAGCTCATCGCCTAGAACGAAGAGTTGATTGAATTGGATTTGACCTACAGGGTGGATTATTTTCTAGTATAATCAATAGGAGCGTCCTCTCACTACTGTTTAGGAATGAAGAGAGTACTTTGATTACTATAATGCTGGCATGGGCAGTCGAGTAAAACCGCTCCATTATTCTGCTGAATGTTGTCCTGTGCTCACTTCCCCTTCCTCCCTCCCAATGGCAGCACAGACAGCATGGAAGGGATGGTTCAGATAGTTGTACAGATTCAAAACATGGGCTAAAGAAGCTGTTCTTGAGAGAAAAGCATAGCCCACGCCTCTTAGATAGGATAGTCTAGTTCAGAAAATCAAATTTCTCCGGTAATGGCTCACCTCTCCCTTGTCATGCTTTTCTTGGAAGTCCCAAGCTCCAATAGACCTCTTCCTATTTCTTGGTGATGGAAGCATCTGGGTTCTACCTGAGAATATGAGTCCAAATTAGATATGGTGCTGCACACTTAGGTCAATTGATCAAGAGGGTTTTCGTTTCTCATAATCACACAGTAAGTCTTGAATGCTACCCCGAGGGTTAAGCAATTACGGAATATGATCACATCAGTCAACTGCCTTGCTTTTCATCATCCCACAGTTAAATTTTTGCAGCATATTTTGAGCCCAGGCTACAGACTGGCATATAAAGCTTCCAGTCTGTGTATAGTGCTTTTCCATAGGTAAAAACATTCCTTTAAGTCACACACATTCCTTTAATAGCTGTATGCTATTGCCATTTTTTAAAATAAAAACAAAACTGTGCTCAAAGCACAAAGTCTAAATAATAGAAATAGTTGTGTTCATAAAAGTAGCTAACAGTCCTTCAGGGCTTCCTACTCACTAGGTACCGGGAATGATATAAAGCATTTCATAGACAGTATGGCGTGGGCACTGGCTGGTCAGGACTGTCACCGTATCATACCTGCAGTAGGATACCTGAGGCCTATTGCCACACTGGGCACTAACCCTTTATTTGCTGGGTCACAGGGAAATGTGAGGACTCTGGAGGGAAGAGGCTGGTAGACGACGTGGGTGTTTCTTGCAGAGAAGAGGTGGGGACCATGTTCGGGGCAGCGGGTGTGGAAGTGTCACCTATTTGAACAACTGATACAGGTGGGTCCACCTGCTGAATATCATTCAGTACCTCCAGGCCCTGTATTAGAGCCCCTGTTCCCAGCCCAACACTGCAGGGAGGATCCTGCATTTACATCCATCTACAGGAAGGAAACGAAGGCTTGCAGAATTAATTAACTAATTAATTAAAATGTTTATTTTGAGAGAGAGACAGACAGAGAGACAGAGAGAGAGGGAGATATAGAATCTCTGTCAGCACAGAGCCCGACGCGGGGCTTGAACCCACGAACTGTGAAATCATGACCTGAGCCAAAGTCAGACACTTAACTGACTGAGGCACCCAGGCGCTCCAAGGCTTACAGAATTTAAAGACCTTGCCCAAGATCACACAGCCAATACAAGGAAATAACTAATGGTTAAAAAATTAATAGATTTTGGGGGGTGCAGTTTTAGGTTTATGGAAAAGCTGAGTAGAGAATATGGGAGTTCCCATACATCCTCTCTCCTGCACACCTTGTTTCCCCTGTTATTAACATCTTGCATTAGTGCAGTAAGTTTGTTATATTTCATAAGCCGATATTGATACATTATGATTAACTAACATCCATAATTTACCTTAGCTTTCACTCTTTGTGTTGTATATTCCATGGCTTTTGACAAATGTATAATGGCACAGAATAGTTTCACTGCCCTGAAAATCGTTCGTGTTCCTCTTCGTCACCCCTCCCTCCTTCCCCCCATCTCCTGGCAACTCCTGATCTATTTACTGTCTCCACAGATTCACCTTTTCCTGAAATGTCAGAGAGCTGGAATTGTACCGTCTGCAAGTCTTTTCGGATTGGCTTTTGCTGACCAATATGCACTTAAATTTCCTTCATGTCTTTCTCTAGCTTAAAAGCTCATTTCTTCCTATCACTGAATAAAATTCCATTGTCTGGATGAACCATTGTGTATCTATTCACCTACTGAAGGACATCTTGTTTGTTTCCAAGTTTTGGTAATTTTGAATAAAGCAGCCATAAACATTCATGTGCAAGTTTTTGTGTGGACATAAATTTTCAACCCATTTCTATAAGTGCTAAGTAGTACAATTTCTGTATCACATGATATGAGCATGTTTAGTTTTATAAAACCGCCAAACTCCCTCCCAAAGTGGCTGTACCATGTTGAATTCCCACCAGCAATGAATAAGAAAAATGAAGTTTTGAATCATTACATTGTACACCTGAAATTAATGTAACATTATGTGTCAACTATACTCAACTAAAAGACTTAAAAAAGAGAAATAACTAATTTTATATAGAACTTTATAATTTACAAAGCACTTTTATCTGTATTAATTGTATCTGAATCACAGAAAGACAGATGTCTTCAAAAGTAAAGTCCGTCAGTATATTGTAACGAGATGATGGACTTTTATGTGTAATTATTATAATGAAAGAAAGACTACTACTTATTCAGAATCTATTCAGTGAACTGTAATAGTTTCTTTTTTTTTAATTTATTTTTAAAATTTATATCCAAGTTGGTTAGCATATAGTGCAATAATTATTTCAGGAGTAGAATCCAGTGATTCATCTGCTACATATAACACCCAGTGCTCATCCCTTCACGTGTCTTCCTTAATGCCCTTTAGACCATCCCCCCACCACACCCCTCCAGCAACTCTCAGGTTGTTTTCTATATTTAAGAATCTTTTATGTTTTATCCCCCTCCCTGTTTTTATATTATTCTTGCTTCCCTTATGTTCATCTGTTCTGTGTCTTAAATTCCACATATTAGTGAAGACATATTTGTTTTTCTCTGACTAATTTTGCTTAACATAATACCCTCTAGTTCCATCCACATTGTTGCAAATGCCAGGATTTCATTCTTTTTGATTGCCAAATAATACTCCATTGCATATATATACCACATATTCTTTATCCATTCATCCATCGATGGACATTTGGGCTCTTTCCATACTTTGGCTCTTGTCGATAGCACTGCTATAAACATTGGGGTGCATGTGCACTTTTGAAACAGCAGACTTGTATTCCTTGGATAAATACCTAGCAGTGCAATTGCTAGGTTGCAGGGGAGTTCTATTTTTAATTTTTTGAGGAACCTCTCTACTATTTTCCAGAGTGGCTGCACCAGTTTGCATTCCCACCAGCATTGTGAAAGAGATCCTTTCTCTGCATCCTTGCCAACATTTGTTATTGCCTGTTATGAGTTTTAGCCATTCTGACTGGTGTCAGGTGTGATATTTCATTGTGGTTTTGATTTTTATTTTTCCCTGATGATGAGTGATGTTGAGCATTTTTTCATGTGTCTGTTAGCCATCTGGATGTCTTCTTTTGAAAAATGTCTATTCATGTGTTTTGACCATTTCTTCACTGGATTATTTGTTTTTGGGGTGTTGAGTTTTTGGTAAGCTCTTCATGGATTTTGGATACTAACCATTTATCTGATATGTCATTTGCAAATATCTTCTCCCATTCCATTGGTTGTCTTTTAGTTTTGCTGATTGTTTCCTTTGCTGTCCAGAAGCTTTTTATCTTGATGAGGTCCCAATAGTTCATTTTTGTTTCCTGTGCCTCTGGAGACATGTTGAGTAAGAATTTGCTGCGGCCAAGGTCAAAGAGGTTTTGCCTGCTTTCTCCTCAAGGATTTTGATGGCTTACTGTCTTATGTTTAGGTTTTTCATCCATTTTGAGTTTATTTTTATGTGTGGTGTAAGAAAGTGGTCCAGGTTCATTTTTCTGCACGTCACTGTCCAGTTTTCCCAGCACCATTTGCTAAAGAGACTGTCTTTACTCCATTGGATATTCTTTCCTGCTTTGTCAAAGATTAGTTGGCCATATGTTTGTGGGTCCATTTCTGGGTTCTCTATTCTGTTTCATTGATCTAAAGGTCTGTTTTCGTGCCAGTGCCATATTGTCTTGATGATTATAGCTTTGTAATACATCTTGAAGTCTGGGATTATGATGCCTCCAACTTTGGTTTTCTTTTTCAGGATTGCTTTGGCTATTTGGTGTCTTTTCTGGTTCTGTACAAAGTTGAGGATTGTTTGTTCTAGCTCTGTGAAGAATGCTGGTGTCATTCTGATAGGGATTGCATTGAATATGTAGATTGATTTGGGTAGTATGGACATTTTAACAATATTTGTTCTTCTAATCCATGAGCATGGAATATTTTCCCATTTTTTTTTCTATCTTCTTTGATTTCATTCGTAAGCTTTCTATAGTTTTCAGTGTATAGATTTTTCACCTCTGGTTAGGTTTAAACCATGGGTTTTGGTGCAATTGTAAATGGGATCAGTTCCTTGATTTCTCTTTCTGTTGCTTTATTATTGGTGTATAGAAATGAACCGATTTCTGTGCATTGATTTTATATCCTACAACTTTACTGAATTCATGGATCAGTTCTAGCAGGTTTTTGGTGGAATCTTCTGGGTTTTCCATATAGAGTATCATGTCATCTGCAAAGAGTGAAAGTTTGACTTTCTGCTTGCTGATTTGGATGCCTTTTATTCCTTTGTGTTGCCTGATTGCTGAAGCTAGGACTTCCAATACTATGTTGAATAACAGTGGCAAGGGTGGACCTCCCTGTCGTGTTCCTACCTTAGGGGGAAAGTTCTCAGTTTTTCCCCATTGAGGATGAGATTAGCAGTGGGTCTTCCGTATATGGTTTTTATGATCTTGAGGTATAATCCTTCTATCCCTACTTTCTTGAGGGTTTTTTTTTATCAAGAAAGGATGCTGTATTTTGTCAAATGCTTTCTCTGTATCTATTGAGAGGATCATGTGGTTCTTGTCCTTTCTTTTATTAATATGATATATCACATTGATTGATTGAAGATATTAAACCAGCCTTTCATCCCAGGTATAAATCCCACTTGATTATGGTGAATAATTCTTTTAATGTATTGTTGGATCCAGTTGAGGATTTTTGCATCCATGTTTATCAGGGAAACTAGTCGGCAGTTCTCCTTTTTAGTGGGGCCTTTGTCTGGTTTTGGAATCAAGGTAATGTTGGCCTCATAGAATGATTTTGGTAGGTTTTCTTCCATTTCTATTTTTTGGAACAGCTTTCAAAGAATAAGTGTTAACTCTTCTTTTTTTTTTAATTTTTTTGACATTTTATTTATTTTTGAGAGACACACAGAGAGAGAGACAGAATATGAGCAGAGGAGGGGCAGGTAGAGAAGGAGACACAGAATCTGAAATAGGCTCCAGGCTCTGAGCTATCAACACAGAGCCGGATGCAGGCTCAAACCGACGAACTGTGAAATCATGACCTGAGTCGAAGTCAGCTTAACTGACTGAGCCACCCAGGTGCCCCACCTCTTCTTTAAATGTTTGGTAGAATTCCCCTGGAAAGCCATCTTGTCCTGGACTCTTGTTTTTTGGGAGATTTTTTATTACTAATTCAATTTCTTACTGGTTATGGGTCTGTTCAAATTTTCTATTTCTTACTGTTTCAGTTTTGGTAGTTTATATGTTTTGAGAACTTTGTCTATTTCTTCCAGATTGCCCAATTTATTGGCATAAAATTGCTCCTAATATTTTCTTATTATTGTTTATATTTCTGCGGTGTTGGTAGTGATCTCTCCTCTTTTATTCTTGATTTTATTTATTTGAGTCCTTTCCTTTTTCTTTTTGATCAAACTGGCTAGGAGTTTATCGATTTTGTTAATTCTTTCAAAGAACCAGCTCCTGGTTTCATTGATCTGTTCTACTGTTTTGTTTTCTTTTTTTAGTTTGATAACATTGATTTCCGCTCTCATCCTTATTATTTTCCATCTTCTGCTGGTTTGGGGTTTTATTTGCTGTTCTTTTTCTAGCTCTTTAAGGTGTAAGGTTAGGTTGTGTATCTGAGACCTTTTTTCCTTCTTTAGGAAGGCCTGGATTGCTATATACTTCCTTCTTATGAACACCTTTGCTGCATCCCAGAGGTTTTGGGCTTTGGTGTCATCATTTTCATTGGCCTCCATGTACTTTTTAATTTCTTCTTTAACTTCTTGTTAACCCATTCATTCTTTAGTAGGATGTTCTTTAGTCTCCAAGTATTTGTTGTCTTTCCAACTTTTTTCTTGTGGTTGATTTTGAGTTTCATAGCATTGTGGTCTCCCCCAGTTCACCGCACCATGTACCTTCTGAGTTCTGTGGGTCAAGTCATGCAGATTGCTGTGTGAGTCCTCAGATCAATTTTCTAGGTGTGCAAGATGGTTTGGTGCTGATCTAGCTGCATTTCAGGGACAAGAGAAGCAGAAAAATTCCATGCTGCTCCTCCATCTTGGCCCCTCCCCTGGAATAATTTCTTTATATGTTTATCTTATTTAACCTGCATAACAATCTTCAAAGGTAGCCATTGTCATTCCCATTTTAGTGAAAAGGAAACTGAGACTCAGAAGTCAAATATATTGCTCAAGATGACAAAGGAATTCAAATCCTGGGCTACCTATTGCCATATCCTGGGTTCATTAGCTTCCACCACATTACATTCCCTCAAATTATTAGGGAAAATTGTGAAAGACTTCAAAGAGAGGAAAAAAACAAGATAAAGGAAAAGGATCGCTGAGAGTCCTGTCTAGGGCATGCTTCTTGGTTATCCTCCCTTTCACTGTCTCAGAACTATTTTACAACTCAGCAAATTACGGAAAGCTAATAATAATGCAAATGATTCTTGTCCACAGAGTTGCAAATTATTCGCATCTGGTGAAATGCGGCTGATCATTGCCCTGTGGATGGACTGTTTTTTATTTCTATTTGTAAATTCATTCCTTCATTCCTTATCTGCCCGTATAAGTGTGTATTTATTTCAATTCTCTTTTGAAAGAGCTGAAATACCTTATGGGTTCAATGATTAGTTAAGGAGTTAGATACATACCTTGACATGTGTTTTCTATTGATATGACAGTCATGATTTTACCCTTATAGATTATCTTTTAACAGGATGTATTTTGGAGGCACCTTTCTGGCTCTCAGTTGATTGTCTGACTTCGGCTCAGGTCATGATCTCACTGTTCGTGAGTTTGAGTGATGCATCAGGCTCTCTGCTGTCAGCATGGAGCCTGCTTCAGATCCTCTGTACCCCTCTCTCTCTGCCCCTCCCCCTTCAAAAATAAATAAACATTTACAAAAAAGGAATGTATTGTGTGTGTGTGTGTGTGTGTTAACAATAGAATCAGAAACAGTGTCAGTATGTGTGTGTGTGTGTTAACAATAGAATCAGAAACAGTGTCAGTATGGTTTCTTTTTCATAACTTAGGGATCTACAACATCAGCATATGAAGTAGTGTGAAAATTCTGATCACTCTGGATTTTCCCTAAATCTCACCTTTTGAGATTGATGGTTGAAATAGTCCTTCACTGAATTCTTTCTCCAGTGCTATCACTACATTATTTCTTATTATCCCCTGAAACATTTTTCTCTTGTTCTGCAAAATAAGATTCTCTGCTTTTTGATACTTAAGAAGCAAGGTCTTATTAGAAGGGGAATATACAATAGGAACCTAATTAAGAATTTTAGAATTGACTTTGTCTGCGGTGCTTCACACACCTAATTGTATGAAAGATTTTATGTGTTTTGTGGATTCTTCAGGATACTCATTTCTTCTCCTGCCAGCTGCAGGCCCTTCATTAGCCATTTATAGTTTTATTCTCCTCTGACAAGGCAGAGGATACTGAAAAGATACATCTTTCTTTGGGGGAGAAGTAAATTCAGAAAACATTTGGTAGAACAGAAAATTGAAATTGTTGATTCAACTATAATTTTGAGAGTCATGACATTTCAGAGAAAAATAATCTTAGACATAAACCATCCAAACTCTTCATTTAACACATGTGGAAACTGAGTTCCAGAGAAATTAAATGACTGGGCCCCTGTGACACAGCTGACCGGTGACCTTGCTAGAAATAGGGCTGCACCCTCATTTCCGGTTCAGTTCTCGTTCCATGACACACTGCATTTCAATGACCTTGACCTTCAAGAACTCCAATTAGCACAATAGTTAACAAATAACTACAGTATGCATTAGTTTCCTGAACTTCTCTGATCTTATGAAATCATGCAGTTTATAAAAGCTTCTTGCTTTACTCATTTGAAGGAAAAATCAAGGGCGAGGTCAATGGTAGCAAATTTGCACTTAGATTACAACTTTCAAAAATAAATTTTAAGTTAATACCAGATTTTCACTGTCGTTCTCACTATCTGGACTGGTCATATGACTGCCACACATTTCACCTCCTTCCACTTATGAAAGCCCTCTGGCATTTCTCTTAGCTTGCTGAAGTTAGGCGAGGCTGGCTAATTGATGCTGAACACATATTTGTTTGCCTACTTAATTCAATAGTTAATGACTAAGAAAATAGTCCATTACTAAGAGCCCTGAATTTAATATCTCTTATTTGCATTCAAATTATTTTTTAAGTTGAAAAGGAAATTCGGGGGGTGGGGGAGTGAATAAGAGCCTGACCTCCTTTTTAGAAAACCTCAAGCCTAGAGGAACCCTTGGACTTTCAGGAACGATAAAGAGAAACAGGTATTGGAAATGCAACCATCTGGACCCAAATGGTCCCTGTTATGGGAAGAGACACGTATAATTAGAAAGAGTGGAGAACAGTGTAACCTAATCAGTAGCAAGGACCTGAAAGATGTATGCTTCTCTCATATCTGATCAGGAAGCTTCTGTCCTCTGGACTTTTAGGTGGCCCCATTCCCACCCCCAGTTTGCACAGAGAAGTGCCAACTGTACAAGGTAATCTACATGCTTCCCAGTTTCCCATCTGAGGATCTGTGAAGACAGGAAATACCCAGATCTCTTCCAGTCATAATTCACTGAATGACCTGAGTAATCTAGATTGGGGATAGTGTTGGGTGAAAAATCTGTTTAATATATCCACTGAAATCAGTAGTAAAGCCCTTGCCTCCTGATATTCAACCCCACAGGAGTAATGGGTTGTTAGTTAGATAATATCTGTGTGTGCCTACATGTGAAACAACTAGGACAGTGCTAAGTTGCTAGGGAAGAGGCAGGCAATGGTGACTTAAAGGTAATTCAAACACATTTATGTCATTTACCACACACTCAGCCCCGAGTGGGAGGAACCTCAGTCATTTGTGCCCTGGTTGCAGACTCATGCAAAAGAGATGCCTTGTGTCATTTAGGAGTGAGTCTCATGCTGGGAAGCCATGCTGTTCACGGGGGCAGGTCTGTGCCCCAACCCAGAGGCGGGTGCACGTATCCTGCTGCTGACATATGGTGTTCCACCATTAGCCAGATGGCAGAAATGCTGGAAAAGACCTGAGCACACATGAATTAATCTAACCTGGACTGTGGGAGGCCATTAGGAGAGGCTGGGCAGGATCAGATCTGGTGTGTGGCTGTGGGAGGCAGAACAGTAGTTTAAAGTGTTACAGATGGGTGTCCACGGTCAGCATGGATGAATCTTTGTCATTTGCATCACCTCAACTACTCTCCACCTCTACTTCTGTACTGGAAGACAGGTTGAATGTCACACACTTCCCTCTGGGCCCAAAGAGAATACCAGGAGTTCCAGAGGAGAAAAATTTGCTGTACCTAAAACCCAAAATATTTTCTTTTTTTTTTTTAACAGAATATTTTCTAAGATAGTCTTATGGAACAAACTACTTCTCTTGATATTTTTTTTTTTAGTAGGGAAGGTTTATTCAGAGTTAGAGTTGATTAGATGATGCTTGACCTGCCCTAGAAGGTTAGAGTATCTCTAATACCTTTCAATTGTATACAAAATGGTGCGTGTAGGAGTTAATGTTTATTTTTCTGGGAAGAGGATATATCTCATGTCAAAGAACCTCAAAGGATCTGAAATACCCAAAATGTTTTGTAGCCACTGGTGTAAAAGCCAGAAAAAGCCAACCTTTCTAGTCATGGCAAAAAGTATCCTGAAGGGCCACCACATGAAGTGGATAGCAGGTAACTTATGGCCTTATATTTTGCCTGCCCCTTGGGTACTTCCATCAGTCCTCAGCTAGCCAAGGGCACACTGCCTGTCATGTTTCAGAGACAAGTAGCTAGACCATCTCAGGTACCTTGGACTAGCTCCCATCAAAGCCCTTACCCAGCACCAATCCTGTGAGTTAGCACCCTAGATGATTCCCCTTTCCTAAAGTCATATTCAGTCAGAAAGCAAATGAACCCCATTGAAGGAAGGACAAGAGCACAGGTCCAAACACAGCAGGCAGTCTCATGAGGGACAAGAGAACATAATGACCTGAGGAAATGACCTGAGGTCTAGCCCACATTCTGCACCAGCCAGCTACATAACATTGGGTACTTCACCATCATATATTTATTTCAGTTTCCCAATCTGTAGAATAAGAAAGTTGGACTGCATTCCTGAGGCCTCCCTAGCTGAGGACATGACAGACCACGTACAAACTCCCTGGTCAGCCTCTGTCTGCAGAGAGGTTATGAGAGAAAACTGGTCTGTTATTTAGAGCTAGTTCATTTTTCTATCTTAAACATCAAGCTACATGTTTTAAGATATGTTGGATTTTGCAACCCATAGAAGGATTAGAAGCAAATAGACACAACCAAGAGGTAAACCATCACTTGTGGTGGCATCAAGATTTCGGTGACAGGTTAATGTGCTCGTTTGGGCTGAAAACCAAAGATCGAATATATCTGATTACAATGGGGTGCCTTCTCTTTGGCTTATGATTTGGAAATATTGTTCATAAATCTCCCCACCCACCTCCACTCTCCTGTTCTGCTCTTAGCAGATCAAATATATTTAGATTTTTGACCCTTAGCATCTAATTCTTAAGGTGCCTGAATTGCTAGTTTGGCATACTAGTGTTTTCACTCAGGTCTCCTTATTTTTTCACTCCAGACTCAGAGGAGGCCTCTGAGTTCTTCTACCCATCCTGGATTCCATCCTTCTCGTTGCCTCCCCTTTCCTGGATGTCACGCCACCAACAGCAAATGCCACCCTTGCCCTACTTCCTCCTGAGGGGCGCTCCCATCTTCCCCTCCTCACAGGCTTTTTCCTCTACTCCCAAGTCTTCTCAGATCTTCCCTATCTTCAACATTAAAACACTTTTCTCTGCTCTATTTGCCTTTTTAGTCAACTTTTCATCTTTTTTCCTCCCTTCAATTCCTAAATCCTAGAGTAAGTCACTTCCATCTACTGTATCTACTTCCTCTGCCTTCTTATCTCTGCCATCTGGACATCTACAAGCTGTTCAGGAAGTGTTTACTCAAAGACCGATTTCCATGTTCCCTCTTTGTCTCTGGCATTTGATACAACCGAGGAGAGAGAGTGCCTCCCACCACGGACCTCCAGCACCCAGCACTGATGGTGGCTGAGAAGCAGCTGGGCAAACCTCTGTTTTGCTAAATACGGAGCCTCTGTTCCCTCTTCCTTCCCCACACTTCTGTTCCACCCATTCTTCCACAAGCCCTGTGCCTTGTTGTCACTTCTGATCCGTCCCACAGAGCATTTTATCACTTACCTCTGCCTCAGGACTCTGCAGCAGCTCCTCAGGGCCTCGTGATCCAAACACAATCCCTTCAATTGGTATTTAAAACATGTAACTAATCCATTGTTTATAAAGAGTTATAGAGGCACTAATAAAACATTTAAATGGAGCAAAAATGTGCCCTGGGAAAGAAACATCTTTCTCCCAGACCATTCTCCTAGTTCTCTTTCCCAGAAGCAATCATTGTTCGCAGTTTCTTATATACCCTGGCAGAGATGTTCCGTGCCATACAAGTGCTTCCTTGTTGCACTCCAGCTTAGCACTGCGCCTGCAGCCTGTCTTTATCCCAGCCGACTGGGCTGGGGCCCTGTTTACCTACTGGACATTTGTCCCAGAGTTAGGCTATATCATACACACGCCCAGTCACCAGTGTGTGACTTGCTTCAACCCGCATGAATCTGAGACTGTCCTTGCCCTCAGCAGATCTTCTGGGACCTCTGGGGGCTGCTGGGAAGGGTTCCAGTACTCCTTCCTGGTCAGTCCTCCAGTCCCAACCCCACTAATTTTGACTTTGCTGTTTCTGTATCATCCTGAAATTGGAGACAATGCTAACTGGTTTTGCATCTGAACCACTGTGAGTCATCTGTTCACCTGATTTGCCAGGAAGTATGCATGAAATGACCATGTTCCTTTGCTTCTGAGCCATTGCTTCATTGCCCGGCCTGATTCCTAAGTCCAGGTTGACCCCTCTTCTAATGGTGTCCTGGAATGATTTGCGAAAGAACTGGAGATTCTCCACATCTACCCTTTAAATCCTGCACATGTGAACAGTGATAACATCTGGGTGCAGAAAGCTTAATGCCTTTGTAGCCACAGTGCATTTCCTGCTAAATCCAGGGAGAACAGCCCCTCTGGGAGGCACTTTCTAGTTCTGCATCTGACTAGGCAGTAATGACAGCCCTGCCTTTGGAAAATATCCCTGTAATGACATCAAGAGTCTTAAAAACTGCCTTTGGGGAACATAGAAATTACTGTTGTTGTTAGATGCGCAGTACCTTAAGTACAAATAGGAAGACTCTTTTGTTCTTTTAAAATCCACTTAATGAACAGCAGACCTGGAATGGCATTGGCTGAAGAGACGTTACATTAGTGATGCTTCACATCATTTTAAATATTGACTTGGAGGTAAATTTTGATCTGTTTAACGGTGATACATTATACATAACGTCAAGAGAGAGATTATCCCAATCTAGAGTTTCTCTGTTGTGGACCAAGGATGGTGGTCTTGTAGGAAGAGGTTTAGTGGTAAAATAAATATATAGGAGAAAAGCTGGATGTAAACCATTTCTCTTTCTTGCATGTGCACAATGCCACATTAGCCCATCAAAGACCCTGAGAGGTCCCAGAGTGAAATAACTTCTAAGCTTTTCTATTAACCTAAACTTATCTGGCAATGAAACCCTTTATGCACAATACCTATTAACAGCCTAAAGAATGGCTCAGAGGAACACATACTGGATAAAAATGCTGCTTCAGTTTATCCAAGCAAGTGAAGCAATTTATTTATAAACAAATAATTGGTTCCCCCAAATGTTTCATGTATTATAGTTACATAGTAGACCCCCTTTAACCACAGGGGGTACATTAAAACACCCCCCCAGTGGATCTCTGAAATCACAGATAACACCAAACCTTATATATACTGTTTTTTTTCCCTATACATACATAGCTATGATAAAGTTTAATTTATAAATTAGGCATAGTAAGAGATTAACAACAGTAACTAATACTAAAATAGAACAGTTATAACAATATTCTGTTGCTGTGAGATGATAAAATGCCTATGTGATGACACGAAGTAAGCTGAATGACAAACACATCGTGACATAGCGGTAATGAGGCCGCTATTGACCTTCCAATGATGTGTCAGGAGGATTATCTGCTTCCACACCATGGTGGAGCACATGTAACTGAGACCACAGAAAGCAAAACCCTACATAAGGAGAGACTACTGTATTATGAGCCAATAACATAATATGCCATTATAAACCAATAACACCCAATATAATAAGTAGGTGAAATATTTAGGGGGACCAATCATAATGCACGTATTATCTAATATCATCTGTAATCGAATATTTACATTCCCATCTTTAAAAGGCCAGTTACTCAAAAATACATTTCTCAAAATATAGCTGGTGCCCTTCAATCCTTATTTTCTAGTGGCTCTTCCCCTGGTCCCCTCTTAAGAAACTTCTGACAGGAACCTGATGGTTAGCACTTGGTCACTGACATTTTCCACCCCTTAGGTATCAACCTAATTAAGCCAAAGACCTCTTTTCATCACTATTAGCTTCACACCCTGGGTGGTCCAAGTGCTCTCTCCCGCAGAAGCTCTTTCAGAATGCTATTAGTCTCTCCGAAGTTCTAGGTCAGAATATTGTCTTCCTGCCACACTATTGGTTATGATACTTCATATACATAATTTAAAACATATTGCTTAAAAATAATTTAAAGAATCACACAAAATTGGCATTTAATCACAAGACTAAGTATATTTATGAAAATAGAACAAAGATTAAAGCCTATTAATTCGTTCATTCACAGATAACTTCTTTATTGGCATTCAGGGAATGGTTTTAGAAGTCAGCCTCTTTGAGAACCTTCTCTTGATCGCCCAGATTCTGTGGTTTTTAATTTAATAGGGACTGCAGTAGAAAGGAGAATGTAAATAAAGTCTCCCTGGTCTGGGAGCTGGGGCTCTGCTATAGTCTGGGAGAAAATGGGAGAAAGAGGCAGGGCAGGGTCTGGCCACATGGTCAGTTGTAGCTGCTGCTCCTTTTCTCTGTGAGAAGTAAAACTGAGCCCCTATGAGGGGGTTGAGGATTTGTGTTGGGTTGGAGGGAAGAGGGTAAAAAAGCTAGATCCAGACAACAGTTAGCCGTGAAATATTTCAAAATCCAAAGGCAGGCAAAATCCTCTTTTCAGACCTATGGTAAATTCTGGAAGTAGTTTGTAGGTGCTTTGATTTCACCAAAAGTAACTTCAAAAAACTTAATTTGAAAGCTGACTCTAGTAGCCTACTTTTTTTTCCTAAGTAAGAATAAACTTATTTGCCTAGAATTTATCATTACCATTGTTTGAAAAAAAGAGGAAAGGCACCATCTCACATGTGCACACACAGTCCAACATTTACATCCAATTCTTGAAATTAAATGCATTCAGCTTTATGAATAACCTGATACATTGTCCTCATTTTTCTCATTTTGCTAGGTTCACTTTGTCATTAGCCAATTGGTTCAGATTAGTGTTTTGGAATGCTAGAAAAAATCTCCTAAATATGTTCAGGATAGTATTATTATCTTTAGAGAAATTCATACGGGTGTTATTTGTTGCCTTACAATATACAAACATCTTAGACAATGTCATTTATTGAATCTTCTAGAGAAAAAAGGCCCGAGCTCTGCCCTTGATATACTTACAAATGAATGAATACAACATACTCTGATCATTTCCAGATAAGTATTTACTTAATAAATATTTACTGATATAGTACAGAGAATACTTAAGTACGAGATCGTGTGGAAGGATTAACCAAAAAGGGTGGTGTTAAGCAGGGAATATTCTTGCTCCTTTCTTAAGAAAGAGGAAACTGAGGCAGAGAGGTTGGAGAATATCAGGGTAAAAAGATGTGAATAAGCCCTGACTCTGGCTGTCAAGACCTGCTGTTGTGACTATGGTCACTGTGTCTTTTGCTTAAATTTTCAGGAGAGTCTGACGGTGAATTCCCTTGCTTGGGGCTGACTGGATCTTGTATCAGCCCCTCTTATCTAAGTAGTTATGGCTGGAGGGGACAGTCAGGACTGTGAAGGACAAACCTGGGTGACCATGACCATCTCTTCAGCAAACGCTTTGAGTTCCCACTAAAAGAGAATCCTTGGTGGTTTTCTGAGAAGGTCGTATAGGCTAAAGAGCCCTGCTCAAATCTATCTGCTGTTCTTAATAAGTTTGATTTTCATAAGCTTGTCCATGGCTCTATTTTTCAGGCCAGAATAAAAGAGTTGGGTTTTACCTTATGGAAGGGTCTGGTATCTTTTCTGAGTATAAGAGGATTTGTTGATGAAACTGATGAGTTTGCTCCTAATAGCCAATATTTTAATCTGAGAGTATTTCTATTTCCCTATTTTCTCAATCATTTGAATTCTGTTAACTTTGTAAAATGATTGAAAGGTACGAAAGACAAAGCATGAAAAAAATCTGCTGACATTATCCAAATAGTTGACACAAGATTATTTGCGGACCATCTAAAAATGAGGTTATATAGGAAAACAAGGGGGAATAAAGACGAAAATATGGTAAATTGAATATATTAATTAGAACTCTTGGTTGCACTGACAGAAAACCAAATAAAATTGATTGAGGTGAACAATAGAATGTATTGAAAATATACTAAATATCTCATAGAAACTAAAGATGCAAATCAGGAACAGTCAGAATCTAAGGTTCGTACATAACCAGGATATGCTTATACCCTGGGGGCTCTGTTATTTGGTCAGAAGTCCACTTCTGGACTAACCAAGACAACCAGCTGGGTCTGTGTCAAAGCATGGCTGCTATCAAAGGACTGTATGAATGGAGTGGGGAGAGTGAATGGGAAGAGGGTGTTTTCAGAAGAAGTAAAAAGAATATGTAACAAAACAGTTATGTCCATGTTACTGAAAAAATAGAGAAGCAAGATAGCAAGAGAAAATGCTTATCAAGTTCTTGAATGTTTAGAATAATCAAGGTCGGAGGCACCTGGGTGGCTCAGTTGGTTGGGTGTCTGACTTCGGTTCAAGTCATGATCTCACGGTCCATGAGTTCAGGCCCCGCGTTGGGCTCTGTGCTGACAGCTCAGAGCCTGCAGCTGCTCTGGATTCTGTGTCTGCCTCTCTCTCTGCCCCTTCCCTCACTTGTGCTCTGTCTCTCTGTCTCTCTGTCTCTCTCTCAAAAAAAAAAAACTTATTAAAAAAAAGAAATACTCAAGGTCAGTTTTAAAGGTCAGGTCCTCTCCACCATTTTAAGGAAAATCTCCTTCATTCAGGGACATAATGTGAAAGACATATCAACAAATGGCAAGCTGTCTATCGTGCACTAGATAGGTTTATTGTGCATTTTTCCTATTGTGCAATGATTAATTACCAATATTCATCGCGCACTCATCACACACGAAGTACCATTCTAGATATGGGGTGGGAATTACAAAGATGAATGGGTCCCTCCCCCAAGGAGTTTACCCATTAGTAATCTGTAGAAGAAAAAGCAAACTATAATGACTTGATGAACCTAACATGAGGATCAATCACTTGTTAAAAAACAAATCCTGAGCGCCTATTCCATCATTTCCTCTAAAAAAGAATTTGCTGTCTTTAGAAAAAAATGGTGCTCTATATGGCGCATCCCCACAATTTGTGGTCTGAACTAAATTTGCGCTTTGCTAGACGTCCTTATCCATGACTTGCATACTGATCACACAGCCTACCACCTGGTTTAAGCTGAAGATAATTGAAAAATTTTTATGTGTCTGTTTCTCACTCACCTTTTGTGGAAAGACCATGAAGAAAGGGGACGGTAGATTAGTTTTTAGAGGTGATGTTAAGTATTCTATTATTTATGTATTATTATTATTTTCAAGCCTGGTTTTTAAACATCTAGGAGGTTGACCGGGGAAAAAAGGTGGTGAGAGAGGAAGTTTGGGTGGAGGACACCAGCAGGTGGCGCTTGTCTCCTCCGACGAGATATAATATTTTACTCTCCACCTAGAGTCCTATAGGATTTAAGGGCGGCTGTGCATGCAGTCAATGCAAGTGACATAGATCATGTCGTACTTTAGTGCCCAGTCCATGAAGTCACAAGTTCCAGCTTGTTGCCTAGGCCATAATTTTTCTGAACTACCATTTAAGAGATGGGCTCACCTACCCGCCCTCGCCCCCCAGGTTGTAGCATTATTGTACACTTATTCTCACCTCTCCTAGCCAAGTTGCTTATCTCCCAAAAATAAAGGACCTAGAGGGCTGGACCTGAAGTGGGGCTTTATCAGTCTTCAGCTGGTCTTCCCTAAGGTGTCAGATGTTCTGTGGCCACTGGTGTGTTAGCCTAGGTCGTGAATTAGCTTACATATCAGTCCCCATGTCCTTTGGAGGCAGCGTGAGGCGTCACGAGAACACTTTGACGGTACTGTGCACAGGCTCAAAATGTGCTGAGTTACTGGCGAGTTGGGGCCCCTAGTTTCTTATCTTTCCCTGCATCATCCAACTCCAGGGCTCAGTCAGCCATAGCCAGCCCTCATGTGACAATGGATTCTGTCTGCCATAAAAATTACCCTCGTTTTGAAAGTCCTTCCTTCCTGGGTCTGTAGTTTCCCCCCATCACTCAGAAAAACTTCTACCCTACTCTTGTCTCTTCTCCAGCCTTGGAGTACATTAGAAGGCGGGCAATCCTACACTCCAAGGGCTACAAGTTCATATCCAGCTCCGCCTCCGACTGCACGGGTGATCTTAGACAAGTTTCTTAACTTCCTCTGTACCACTCATGGGTCCCTGGATTAATTAGATAATTAATGTAGGCTACTTAGACCACTCTTGGTTCATTGTAGGTCCTCCAATGCCAGGGGCAAGGGTGGTCTGTTTGACCCCACAGTGAAAAACTGCCTCTCCAGGAACTCTGGGTCAAAGAGGCAAAGCAGTTCGCAAATTTGAGATAATAACCTTTCACCTCCCCATGTATTTCACTGTATTTCAAACCCCATTTATTGCTTGGCTGGCGTCTTCTCAGACCTCCTAAAACCTCTTGTCCCCCAAGGTACCCTGGGCAGCAAAAAGAACCCCAGAGGTCTTCGGCGTCTAAACCAAGGTGACCCCTGCGCAGGCGTGCGGCCCTCTGACCCACCCCGATAGCCCGGCGGAGCGCCGCGAAGCCGCGGGGGCCGGCCGGGCGCCGAGCGGAGGAAGGCTCCGGGCTGGACTGACAGCTTGGGGAAGGAGGAGGAGAGAGCAGGCGGCGCGGCGGAGGAGGGGAGAGCCGCCGAGAGGAGGGAGTAAGGGCGGGAGGAGACACATGCGCGCTGCCTGCCGCCGCCGCCGCCGCCGCAGTCCTTAGCTTCCCAGGGACAGGAAACCTTCGAGACCGTGTTGCCGCTGCCGCCTCCCCGACTGCTCCCGGTTCGGCGCGCCTGCCACACCCTCCTCCCCTTCTTCCACGATCTTTCGGTGGGCACTGCAGGGACTCGGCCGGCGCTGCCGTCTCCCCCTCCCGGGGGAGAGCTACGACCCCCCCCGCAGGAGCGGCGGGGCGGGGTGGGGGGGGCCCGGGAGAAGATGGCGACGCCGGGAAGCGAACCCCAACCTTTCGTCCCTGCCCTCTCCGGGGCTACTCTGCACCCACATCATCATCCCCACCACCATCACCACCACCATCAGCACCACGGAGGAACCGGAGCCAACAGTGGGGTCGGGGGAGGCGGCGGCGGCGGCGGAGGCGGCGGCAGCGGGGGCTTCAACCTGCCCTTGAACCGGGGGCTGGAGCGCGCGCTGGAGGAAGCGGCCAATTCCGGGGGATTGAACCTCAGCGCCAGGAAATTGAAGGAATTTCCCAGGACCGCGGCCCCCGGGCACGACCTCTCGGACACGGTGCAGGCAGGTGAGGAAGGGCCGAGGGTCAGGCTGTTGCGTGTGGGTCACTGGCTGTCGCGCCTTCCCCCCCGCGGCAGCCAGTCTGAGATCTGGCCTCGCTGGGGGTCCTCTGGCCGGTGCTCTCCGGGGTAAGGGACACGCGTGGGCGCCGGAGAGGTGGGCCCAGCGGAGGGCACGGTGGCCACCGCGTCGCCGGGAGAGCCGGGGTGCGCCTTGCCGCGGCGCCCGCGAACGCCCGGGTCTCGGGTTCCGCACCCTCGGCGGCCGCCCCAGAGAAGTGGCGGCCGCCCGGGGACCGGCGGGTGCGCCGCGAGCGCGCCGTGGTAGCGGGAGGGTTCGGGCGGCCGCGCGAGGCCGGGGAAGCCGAGCGCCGCGTCTGCGCTTCCGACCTGGGCAAGCCTCTCTTCGCGCCAGGCGTCGCTGCTCGGACGGGGAAACCCAGACAAAGGTGGCGCTCCCGGGGCCAACCCAGGGCACCGGCGCGGTGCCGCTAGGCCCCCTCGCGACATCCCCGAGCGGTCGGGCGACATGGTGCAGACTGCGAGGAGGTGCCAGGCTTCCTGTCTCTGCGCCTGTGCTAGGGGAGAGCCGCTGCGGCTGTCGCGACTCGGAACGGGCTGCCCCTGCGCGGGCGGTCGGCTTGGCTCCCGCGTTCCTTGCCCTTAGCTAACCGCCTACACGGCGTGGTCGCACCGCCGAGGCTCGCGAGTTTTCAGTAACCCGATCTTTGCGGGGGCCCAGGACGGGACGGTAAGGCATAGTAAAAGGAAAGTAATTAAAGTGAGCCGGTTTTCCTGTGTGAGCCCGGCAAGTTGTAACTCGCGCCAATGAGCAGCCAGCTCTTTTCAAGTTATGTCATGTATTGACATATTTCTGAGACGTCTGCTTTCTCTTTGGTAGCTGGAGTCACTGGAGCGGGATCTATAAACAGGAAGGAGGGTGGTGGAACTCGATTCGGGCCTTGGTTTCCGACCATCCGGTTCAGCTCCCCGGGAGAGGGTTCGTATCTTGGCAAGCGCCCAACATTTCCCAGCGCAGTGGGTGCCCCATTTTGGAACCACTGCCCTGCCCTCCTGGCTGTCATCACCTCCTGGGCTGAGTGTCAGACCCCTTGGATACTGGATGGCTCAACTCTCAGTTCCAGATCTCCCAGTTTCCTCTCGTGGGGGAAGGGGGGCTAGGCGAGGGAGCAAGGCTTTTGGAACTACGTTTCCAGTGCTTGCTTTTTGTTTTCGACTTCAATTCAGTAAACATTTGTTGAGCGTCCTAATGAATATTAGGAAGAATTTCAAGTTCGCTGGAGGCAAAAAAGGCCCTTGAGGGTCATTACACTTTGTGATTTGGATTGAGGGATAGTCAAGAAAGGGCAGAAAGGAGGGAATTTCCAGAATTGAGCTGTCAGCAGCTGGGGAGTCTTTTGATGGGACCTCTTAGTTACATTTTCTCAAGTGGAAGTTAATTCCAAGAATTGCCTGAATCATTAACTTAAAAAAAAATCTGTTAAGTTCTGCTTCCCTTTTGCCATAGCGTATACTTGGGACTATGGAAGGACTGGATATGGAGCTGGCTTGACCAATTATATGTGTTGGTACCTTCAATAAGAGGGCTTGAAAGTTGATTCTCTGCTTTAGTTATGCAGAAGGTGATTCCCAAAGCTGAATGAACTAGATGTGTCTGCTGTGTTGGCATTTCTATGAGATCCATGCTTTTAAAAGCAGGGACCACCTTGTTCAGTTAAGACCTTGAGGTACCAATAGTCCTGTTCTCCTCTCTTTTTTGTTTGTGATGAACTTGGGTTGTGAGCTTTGTCAGTTTTTAATTATGACATAGGTTTAATGCTCAGAAATTTCTCACTAGTTAAAACTCAGAGTCTTAACATTAATTTCCCAACAACAACAACAACCAAAAAATGCAGCATTAGTTATGGGCCAGGGAAGGTCACCAAAGTTTGTAGAAACTTCAGACTTCCCGGAAAAGGTAAAGTATATTCAAGGTAGCCAGTTATTTCACGTGAAATTTGAGTACGCCAGTGTATTCAAGGGTTGCTTCTGCAAAACATCTTTGCCTCAGGTCAACAGCTGGCTGTGAACCAAATGCATTCTGCCCTTTGTTCTAAAGAAATATTTTCTGATCACCGTTCTTTATTTGGAAGAGCAAAAATCAAAAGAAAACAAGAGTTAGAATCACCCCCAGTTTGCACGGTGTTAACATTGCTTGCATAGGAAGAGTTCTAGCAGAGTGCAGAGTACGAGTAGTTATGTGTACGATAAATATAGTGGTTTCTCCTGGGTTAATATTTAGTTTACAGGACAGCTCTTAAAATCAGAAGGGCACATGAAGATTCTTAAAGACCCAAGATGTAAAGTGTACCTTTTCATAAATTTTGTAAAGCAGGGAATGACGTAGAAAGCTTTTTCTCACTGTTGGGCTGTCTAATACAGGCCATTTGGTTTATTGCTTGTAAAAGTAACTCTTCTGGTGGCTCCGTGTGCAGACCTGAACTCTTGGTCAATATAGCCAATCCGAACGGAGTTGAAAACTGAGATATAAGTACAGAAACATAGAGGCCCTGGGCCACCCAGTAGATGTCTAAGCTCTGTCACTAACGTGCATACGTATTTTTTGCAGGAAAAAAACTATCAAGCCCTCACTTTGAGCCTGTTGATTTACTCACATTTGAGTCAAAATAGTTTTGTTGTCAGAATTTAGTCTTTCTGCAGGTGAGAAAGAGAAAGGCTGAGCTATGCAGGGGTGGTGGCCCAGGTGACACTGGCTGAATGGGAGAAGCGTAAACAAAAGAGCCACGATTAACACTCGGCTTTGCGGTGTGCGGAGTCCTTTATCTGCACCATCCCACTCAGTCCTCACCAGAAGCCTACTGGGATCCTCATTTACAGCTGGGGAGATTGCGATGGAGAAACTCCAGGTACTAGGCCCAAGATCATACCCCTGGTTAGATGGTGAGCCAGTGGTTAGACCCTGGTGGTTTCACTTTGGCACTGATGTTCTTGACCATTTTCCTGTGAAACAAAGAAGACCTGGAGGGAGCGGAATCCGGGAGCCTGTTTGGAGGTTCATTCAGCCAACATTCATTCAACAAGTACCTACTAAGCACTGCTAAGTGTCAGGCACTGTTCTAGGCATCAGGGGTACCCATGACCATCAGAGAATCCACGGATCCTTTCATAGGGAGTCCCCATTCTATTTGGAGGGGGATGGGAGAGAAATGAGGAAACTGATTTTGCAGAATGAGTATGAAGATTTATAGTATAAATATAACATCTCTATTTTAGAAATATGCATGCTGCCTTGATTTAAGGTGACTCGAGGTGGTTTGCAACAACAAGAGCACAAAGGATGACTGGTAATAAATATAAACTGAAGCATAAAATTGGAACTGATACAAAAGAAGTACACAAATACATGCACTGGGAAAGCAAACTTTTTTTTCCCCCCTAATGCTGATTTATTAAGTGTGTCATTTTGGGATGAGAAGTTCAAGATGGTGTGGAATATGAGAAAAAGCTAATTGAAAAGGGGAGGAAGAAAAAGTGTCTGCCTCAGATCGGTTGCAGGAGGTGCTAGAAAATAAAAAGGAAGCCCTTGGACTTGATGGACAGACAGTTGGTAAAAACTGGTGTCCTTAAGGAGTGGGCGGAGTATATCATGGCAGTATCTTTTTGAGGTGTTTGGAAGCAGAAAACACTGTACGGGAAATGAAGAGCCTATTCAGGCAGGAATATAGAAATCTGGCATAAAAAATGACTCGCTGTGTCCTGTATGTGTGCGTGCGGAATGGTAGGAGATTGCAGGGTGAAGACAAGATAGGAATGCATGAGAAGTTAGGTAACAGTTCAGGAAGTTGCAGAAACCTCAGAGCAGATCAAAGTGAGATGCTGAATAGCATAGATAGACATTGTCTGCGAAATTCAGAAGAAAAGGTCTTTCCAGTTAGGCTGGTTTGGAAAGACTTTCAGAGCAGAGGCAGGGTTTTGGATCAGGAGTTGTAGGATGGATTGGTTTTGGGTAGAAATGCCCATGAACTTTCTCTGGTCGAAAAGATGTTTCTGGGATGTGGAGTGAGAACCCGATGGTCTAAGATCTGTGCACGAAACAGAGCATTTTAAGCCTGTGCCTCTGGTCATGTCTTCTCTCCCCACTGTCACCATTTACATGTTACATGACATAACAGAGAGCAGGGTTCTTAGGACCTTTTCTTTGAGGACTCTGTATATGGCTGAGGCCTGGGATTTGTCAGCCTGTGGGACTAACACCCTAGTCTGCCTGAGCTAGCTCTCATTTGAGAGAGCTCTACAGATTCAAAGACTCTTCTCTGAGATCTGTAGGCAGGCTTATCTGCTGAATGCTGACATCTCCCGTTCCCATCCTCCAGCAGCTGAATCCTTGGGATATCAGTGCCCTTTTAATCATTGGAATTCACACAGGACTGGATAAGGTAAACTATGTATTGTCAAGAACACGTTCTGTTCCATAAATTTGACCACAAAGAGTTTTCATTACACATGTGATGAAACTTTGGAAATCAGGTGTCTTATTAAAATGTCAGTTCTGTTATAGCTGTATCTAGTTTCAAATTATTTTTCTGCTGTTGAGCTGAATTTATTAGTTATTGCTGTAACTGTCATATATTGTGGTAGTCACTCTCATAAACGTCTGTATTTATTAATGTGTATTCTGAATACTTCTCCATTCATAAATGATCAGTCACAGCCTTTCCTTCCTAATATTTTGTCTTCTGTTGATCAGTTCCTTCCTTGTTAAAGCGTAGAGGACTTCTAATGGTGAAAGCTTTTACAACATCTAAAACTACATGTATATCGTGGCTCCGACTCATGTCCACATGTGCTCTTCCGTGTGTCTGTATGGCAGAAACAAACAGTGCTGTTCTCAGTGTTCGCATCAGGGACTCTCTTTATTGAAGAGACAGGAGCACACTAATCAAGTTTTCTAGAATAATGACGTACAATTATAGGCCACAAAACCTCTGGGAATTTTCGGTCTGTGCCACTTTATAAAGAAATGGCCCTTCATCATTGAAATGATCCCACTGGATGGTTTGTCCATCACTATGACATCTCATTTGATTTTGGTGAGTGTAGATCATTAGGCCAAAATTGGGCACACCTCACCGCTTAAATCTTTACTTAAATTATTGACTAAAAGCTTTTTTTTTTTGAGTTCTGTTGCAAACTTCAATTTTTCATGCTGTAGCTTAGTAATTCTTTTGTGGTGAGCATGTAAAGGGTAAGAGGCCTCTTGAAGTCCGTGTTAATGTTGATCAGTTCAGAGGTCAATTTTCCTTTTACTCTTGTCCTTCTGGTGTATCCAAGGACTTTTTCTGTCCTGATACTCAGCGTCATCATTGCTTGTTTTTAAACATAAGTTTTTTCCCTCTTTCTGTGTACTTTTTCCTACTTTTCCCTTTATATCTGTCTATCTATCTATCTACAAAAGTATGCAAAATAGGTAAGTATACATAAAGGTATAGATAGGTAGGTAGATAGATGATAGATAGATATTTTGTGTTTAGAGGGGCACCGTTTACTTTCTCTTATTCATTTCTCTCCAGATGCCACCCCCACACCCCCAGGTGCTGTACCAATTATGTTTTCCAGAGACTTGGTAATTTAAATAACAGAAATGCTATCAGCTCAACTTACGGTACCTGGCTGTGGGCACCAGTCAGGCCACATAACTTGAACGCTTGTGTAAGCCTCACAAAAACCTGTTTGTGACACTCCTTTCCAGGGTTGGCTTAGTGTTTTGGAAAGTGAGGCTTCTGCCTGAAAGAAACATCAGGAGAAACTACCCTGGGCTCAGATCTGGGAATGCCACCAATTTGTAAAGGCTTCCAGTGATTGGGTCAGTTGTTAGGATTAAGGCAATTTGCTGTTAATTGCAGTGATTATTCCAAATTATAATACTATAATCTATCATAAAAAGTTTAAGAATATGAGGCATAAAACTCAACAATATATTTACATGCCTGATGCCTTTATTTATATGTAACCTGTAGGAAGTCTAGAGGCTTCTGTTAAAGATACTCCTGGTTTTCTGTTTGCTTGTTTTCACCAGAATTCCAAAATTTGTAGACAGGTTTTTTTTTTTACGATGTGAATTGTTTAACCAAAGGGAAAAAAAAAAGGTCAGAATTCTAAGTAAGCCTTAGTTTGGGAAAAGTAGCTCTACCGATATAGACAAGCTGGAAGTATGCCTGTGTTTTCTTCATCTTAATTTAAGAGTTCAGTAGTATTGCTTCCATATACCGTAGTAAGAAGTCATGCATTTGGAAACCATCTGTTCCCACAAAGTAATTCAAAAATAAAGTGAGATTGTTTACATGAACAGAAAGTTGACGAACTGTGAGAATTTGGCTTCTCTTGCCCACTCCAGCAATGCAGTAGAGGAGAGATGCTTTTATAATCAGGCTGTTGTCTGGGTTCATTGTTTTTCCCAACCGTATCCTCCTTTGTCGGCCACAGACGAGGCTCTAGGTAAGGGGAAACAAAAACAAATTAGAGAAGAAAGATATGTGATTTACATAACCAATATTTTATATTTTTGTGTGATGAGAAATGACTGCTCTGTGAATATGTTGTCCGTTTACAGTTCCCAAAACTCTGCCAGGACATTTTGGTTACCAGGATTGGGCTCTGTGGGTTTGGAACCTTCCATAGTGCTTGCTTTTCTTCCTTTAGCTGTGTTTCCTCAATCTTTTTGCTGAAGGGGGGGTCCTTAGACCTTGAGAGATGAATAGGGCCATGACCCCTCAGCTCAGTGAGCCTTGAATTTCCTCTTCACTGTTGTCCCCAAATGGGCAGGAAGAGACCCGATCTTAAGTTTTTTAATCCTCTGGTTTCTTCTATGGCCTTGCTTTTGACAACTGACCCCTGCAGTGCAAGACATGGTGTTTTGCTACACAACGTATTCCTCTAATATCCTTTCATGTTTTTGATGTTGATGCCATACAGTGTTAGGAGTAACATCAGTACGTCTGACCTGGTTCCATCCGCGTAGCTGATTTGACTCACGTTATCTCTGCAGGCAACAGCGACAAGTTCAAAGAAGGGCATCAGCTGCAGACTGACTTGGCTTTCCTCTACATCGCCTTCATTTTGCGTTTCCAGATCATTTCCCTCCCTTCCCCCTCCTGCCTGCCCTGTAGGATTCT
>CM053574.1:78699501-78824008 GCA_028646485.1 Cryptoprocta ferox | reverse complement strand
TCTCTGCCTTTATTAGCCTGGAAGGTCTGGCTAGGCAGGGTTTTCTTAATTTTTTTTTTCCTTTATTTTTATATGTATCCTCCATGCCTATCACAGAAAGTGCTAGGTCTACATCAGTGGACTGTTCTGTCTTCTCGTTCCTGCTCACGACCCACTCTTAGTCTCTGTACTTTTAATCCTTCATCTTGGATTTGACCTGTTAGCTTAAATCCTGAGCGTCAGTGCCCTGACCTGCAGGATGGGACTAATCGGCATTTAGTAGAGGTATTGTGAGGACAGTGATTATATTGATACCAGAACATTGTCAAGTGCTTTCTCTGTGCCGGGTATTGCTCCTAGTGCTTTATCTGTAAACCTATGAATTAAATATGTGCACTATAGGTATGGCCTCATTTCATTCTTGCTAAGTGTTCTAACTGTAGTAGTAACTCCCTAACTCTTCTAACTGTTGTCTCAATTCCACCCGACCTCCTGTGTCTGGTTCGAGTTCGTCTGCTTCTGAAATGCCTTTCTTGACTACTGTGGCTTGAAGAGGGAGTTTAGGTATCTAGAAAGCATTCATTCACATCTCTCCCTTATTTAATGACTGAGGACACTGAGGCCCAGGGAAGTTAAGTCATTTGACCAGGGTCACACAGCAGGGCGGTGGGAAGGCTCCTGAACCAAGGCAGAGTCTCATAGCCTGACACCAAAGGGCTGTTTCTGTGAAGCTCAGAGGCTACCCTGGCATGGATGGAAGACCTCCTACCCTCCATAGAATTCTCAGGTCACACTTTTCTGGACCAGCCATATGGACCATCCCTAAAAGACCAAAAACTACTGTGAAACCTTTTATAACATATAAAGCCAGGGAGAATAAGATACAAAACTAATAGTGGTTATAGATTAAACATGTTAGTTCAGATCTTACTGCATGTGGTTTGGGGGGCACGCAAGGGCCCCGGGTAGATGGGATTCCAAATCCTGAAAGGCGTGTTGGACAGTCCCCGGCCTACAAACAGGAGGCCCACAGCGGTCTTTCATTGCAGTGTTTTTCTTGGAATACATTTTCCCGTGGAAATAAAGCAGTAAGTGGTGGTTTGGTTCTCCTGCCAACCGTCTATTTAACCCTGGCAGAGATGGGCCTTCATATTAATGGTGGTTTCTTATTGTTTCCTTGGAAAAATGCAGTGTTAGTTGTGACATAAAATTCTGAATCTGGAGATCTCGGCATCAGTCTGTGAATGAAGCTCCCTCCTCATGCGGATAATTCCCTCCCCTTTTATCCTTTCCGACTGAATGTCAGAAGGTTTCCCTCCCCTCCTCCAGGTCCCTGGATCAGTGGGTGCTCCTTCCCACCGATATGGGGAACAACGGTTGGTGTAAGTCAGAGTGTCTGCTCTGGGACTCCCATGAAGGAGGGGCTGGCCCAGCAGATGTTGCCTGAGGGAGACGGGCAGGGATTTAGACATTTCCATACAAAATTTTTATATTTTTTATGTATTATCTCCTCAGTTTATTAATTTTAGACTTTTGAAGCAAGTACGTGAATCTCACTGAACTTCAGGTTTGTATTTGTTAGAAGTGAAAATACTCTTCACCCCTCAGGGCTGTGACAGCTCCTGAGGGCAGGTGCAGAACCCCTGAGCAGAGCTGGGATCTGGCACACAGTGAGTCATCAGTAGATGTCACCTGCCCTCGAAGGTTCCCCTGGGCTTACATGTCACCATTTTCTTCAGTAAAATAAAAGTTGGAAGTTGTCGGCATATTATTAGCATAGGGGCTCAGAGCACACGGTGGCTGGGTCTTAGTTTTAACTCCACCAGGACGTGGTGAGTGCTTAACCTCCCTGTGACTCAGTTTCCTTGGCATAAAATGAGGGATAATAATCATGGGATTATTGTGAGGAGTAAGTAAATGAATATATGTGTAAAGTGCTTAGTTCAGTGCCTGGCATTGACTTTTGCCATTATTATTATACTCCATTATCTTTAGGAAAGATACTCAATTTTTTAAAAAATGGTTATTTATTTATTTTTTGAGAGAGAGAGAGAGAGCACAAAAGCAGGGGAGGGGTAGAGAAAGAGGGAGACACAGAATCTGAAGCAGGCTCCAGGCTCTGAGCTGTTAGCCCAGAGGTCGACACGATGCTGAAGCCCATATGGGGACCTCAATGTCATGACCTGAGCCAAAGTTGGATGCTTAACCATCTGAGCCACCCAGGTACCCTGAGATTCAGTTTTTTGAAGCACAAGAAAAAACCTAACTCCTGGAAATTTTGTGACACTATAAAATGATTTTAATATCCAGAAAGCTTGAGTATACGTGCTTTCACCGTGTGTAAGCATTACTGATACTCTTTGGCAGTCTTTGGAAGATGGTGGAGTAGGTGGTATTTATTATTCCAGCTCTAAATATTCAGAGCTAAATTCTATGTTGTGAGGAAATCCTGACTAGAGGGTGAAATGGTTTTCCTTGGGTTATGTTGCTACTGGGCGGTTGAGCCAAGAGCAGGTCTTCTGAGTTTTTTTGTAATTTCTATTCAGCCATCAATATAACAGCATTCTTAGGTCTGATTTGATTTTATCAGGACAGAGAAATCCTGAGGGGGACAAAGCTGATGAGAAGAATGAGTCCAGGAGCCTCCCAGTAAAGGATGGGGAACTGCACTATGTATTCAGGCCAAGAGTCTGGGGACCAAGATGAGGCCAAGAGTCTGGGGACCTAGACTGGTTTTTGGCTTCAGGATTGGAGGGCGGGAAGGAGGGGGTGAGGCCTCAGAGGAGGGCTTGCTTTGCAGCTCTCTGCCCTGTGTAAGAGTCCTGCCACTGATTTAAAAGCTTTCCCGATGGGGTACCTGGGTGGCTCAGTCAGTTAAGCCTCCGACTTCAGCTCAGGTCATGATGTCATGGTTCATGGGTTCAAGCCCCGCATCAGGCTCTATACTGACAGCTTGGAGCCTGGAGCCTTCTTCAGATTCTCTGTCTCCCTTTACTCTGTCCCTCCCCTACTCGTGCTCTGTCTCTCTCTCTCTCTCTCTCCTTCTCTTTCTCTCTCAAAAATAAACATTAAAAAAGTTTAAAAATATAAAAGCTTTCTAGAAAATATTTAAAAGCCACTGATTTAAAAGCTTTCTAGAAAATTAAATAAATGAATAAATAAATAAGAGCTTTCTAGATTAAAATAAATAGATAACCTTTTCTATGTTCTTGGCAAAAACAACTTGTGAATCTTTTTACATTTTGGCAACTGCTCTGAGGATGTTTAATGATTAATTCTTCTATAAGATGTGAGAAGATGTCTATAAGGAGGCAAAACTTTAACAAGTCTATAGACTTAAATGTATCTGTTCTTTTCTCACTGTTTTCTTGGCATCCAGCATTTATTTTGAACTTTATTCAGGTGTTAATTCTTTAAAAGCCTTGTGATAGATAGGTTCAGTATCATCCCAGAGTTACTGATAATGGAACTGAAAGGGGAATGTCATCTGAATCTAGGTTCTTGTAGAACATTTCTTCATTCAGTCTTCATGACTGCCTTGCAAGGTAGGTAGTGTCCTTGTTGCTGAGAAGGAAATGTGTCAGTTAGGCAAGCTTAGTAGGTTTGTAGATCCAGTAAAGACAGAGCCAGAACTGGAGTCTGAGCTCTTGTGGAAATTTCTGGAGTCTCTTGCCAGGCTCTGTTATGGTGTCACTGAATATCTAGAGCTGGAGGAACAGACTTATAGGAGGGGATTTTATGATGAGAATCAAGCCCAGAGCATTTTGACAGGCAGTCCATGGGGTGACTAAGATTGAAGAGGGAATCCTTGAGTTGGACTCAGACTCTGGACTAATTAAATTCTTCTCCCACTAGTCTGAAAGCGGGTGCAGGGGACCCAGGTACAGGTGGGGTGAGTTCTCATCCCCTCCTGTTCGTAATGGCCAGCTATCAGCTCCATTTCTGGGAACTACATTTTAATGTTTTTAATGTTTATCTATTTTTGAGAGAGAGAGAGAGAGAGAGACAGAGTGCGAGTGGGGGAGGGGCAGAGAGAGAGGGAGACACAGAATCCAAAGCAGGCTCCAGGCTCCCAGCTGTCAGCACAGAGCCGGACGCGGTGCTTGAACTCACAGACCGTGAGATCATGACCCGAGCCAAAGTTGGACGCTTAACCGAATGAGCCACTCAGGCACCCTGAGAACTGCATTTTGAAGAAGTAACAATTACTAGTTTCAAAAATTCTCCAAGGTATCGATTGTTTAGAAGTGTAAATACACATTGGGGTTTTTAGTTTTGGTATAAAATTTTGGTAGACTTTATATAATATGTGACCTGATTGAACAACACATTTAAATTTTACTAGATTTTATTCCCTACTATGAGAAATGAATGAAGAGCCATTGAGTGAGTGAGCAAGTAGTTTACTTTCAAGAAGATTTCCTGTGTAATGCAAGTGTTTATATTCTAAAAGTTTTATTAGGTAATAATCATTGATTTGGTTTCTAAAAATGCCTGTTACTCTGTCATACAGATCCTTCAGTACACTGATTAACTGCTTTTGCAATTTTATAAATGGGATTGAACAGCAGCCCATTTTGGCTAAAATGGCATCATGGTTTATGACTAAATAACCCAAATTTTTTGTGTTGATGCAAATTGATCTAAGTCAAAGGAATCTGATTGTTCAATTGAAGGCAAATAGCTCTCTCTTTGTACAGCCCCCTCGGAGGTGTGGGTGGTCATCTCTGCATGCAGTTTTAGGCAATTATATGTTTTTTGCTGGCCTTTAGAAAGCCTGGATAAATGAAAGTTAATTTTAGTTGTGCCATTCATTCCTGTGGTTATAGTCTTGCACTAAACTCTATGGTTTGTTCAGATATTGCAATTAATGCTTTCTTGTATCTATGCATTACTTTAAAGGAGGCTATAACTTTAGGCGTGCTAATGTGCCTGAGTCTGATCTAGTTTATGAAATTCAGTTGGTGGCCATAAAGACTTGTTTGTGCACCTCCCCTTCCACCCCAGAGCCCTTGATATGTTAATGAAGACTTGGTATCTCACTATGGCATTTGCGCAGTGGGAGTTCTGAGGTAATATGCCCCTAATGTCTGCCTCTTAGAGAGGGAATGACAACGATAGGATACCCCAGCTAAGTGCTTGCATCATAAGGCAGCCTGGGTCTTTCTCAAGTGGTTTCTTAGTTTCAGTGTGTGCACTGTGCTCTCTAGTGTTTCGGGGTCTCAGGCCCCTTCTCCCCTCTGGCAGCCTGGCAGCCATGTTTGTAATCTCTCAGTTCCACACGGTAGATTGCTTGATGAGCCTTAGGAGTTTTGGATGAGAGACTTCAGCTTTCAAACACACCACTTTGTGACAGGCAACACCTTCAGTTCTGAAGAGAACATTTGGTCATGGTACACATCATAGGAGGTGCTCTTATAGGGGGCACATAAGTGCGTCATGCTAAGTCCAGTCTGGTGTATACCGCTTGCCCTGGCTTAATGGATGATAGCAGCTCCTGATTTGGATGATAAGTCCTGTGATCACTCCACTTATACGGGACCATAGACACCATCTCTGTCTCTCTCTCTCTGTCTTTTTAAGTTTATTTATTATTTTTTGGGAGAAAGAGAGAGAGAGTGAGTGCAGGGGCGGGGCAGAAAGAGGGAGAGAGAAGATCCCAAGCAGGCACGTTCAGTCAGCACAGAGCCTGACGTGAGGCTCGAACTCATGAACTGTGAGATCATGACCTGAGCTGAAATCAAGAGTCAGATGTGTAATCAACAGAGCCACCCAGGTGCCCCACCATCTCTTAAGGATAAACCAAAATGGAGACAAATGAAGTGACCTACACATCCCTCCCCACCACCGGCCCCAAGCCAGTTACTGTCAGATCAGGTCTAGAATCAGAAGAGCTTATCCTGGCCATCTCTGTCAAATGCCCATACTGCTGTCCTTTGGCTGTATGTCCTTTGGTTTCTCTTTTTAACTTTCACACCAAGAAACCCTCCCAGGAGAGTGTTTGGCATTCGTTGTTAATTTTATTGGGAAAAATGCTCAAAAGTACTCATTTTAAAACATTTGAAATATAGTGTGTGCAGAAAGGAGTCTACACAAAATGTGGGCATGACGTAAATGATGATAGTAAAATAGACATGGGACAGAGAGAAAACAGGAAGCTGGGACTGGGGGTGGGGATGGGATTGCCTGGGGAGGTACACAGTGTGATGGAAATAGTCTATGTCTTGATGGTAATGTGTAGTGCCCAGGTGTGTGCATTTGTCAGCACTCAGGGAACTCTGCCCTTACAAATGGGGGCATTTTTTGTTTATAAATTTCACCTTAGGTAAGTAGACCCATTATTCAACTTACAAAGTAGACCATTTGCAATACGTATTTTAGGTCTCTGCGTGCTGTGTATTCCCGGTTGACAAGCTACTTTAAAACACAGAATAATTGGGGCTTTATGGCCAAATCAGTGCCTCACTGGTAGAAGACTGATATTTCTATTGCAGTGGACAGATTCGTTCATCTTCATTTTCATTATTTTGAGACAGCTTGTTAACTGTCTATATAGTCATACTAGAAAATATTCTAATTATGTTTATGACTGGCATTTTATTTTATTGGTGGATAAAACTGATACCGAGTCAAGTTTTCTAGGACCACTGGGCTGCTGCTGTTGGTTAACGAGGTCCACGGCGCAAGAGCATTTGTTGTACACTTCTTGGGTACCAGACACCGTACAGACAGGATCCCATTCTTCTCCCCAGCCTGTATGATAAGTGTCATGTACCTTATTTTTAAAAAACATTTTTTTAACATTTATTTATTTTTGAGAGACAGAGAGAGAGCATGAGTAGGGGAGGGGCAGAGAATGAGGGAGACACAGAATCTGAAGTAGGCTCCAGGCTCTGTGCTAGTGGTCAGCACAGAGCCCAATGCGGGGCTCAAACCCACAGACCGTGAGATCATGACCTGAGCCGAAGTTGGACGCTTAACTGACTGAGCCATCCGGGACCCCCGGTGTCATGTATCTTAAATGCCATCAAGTACACAAACTGAGGCTTGTGGATATTAAGCGGCTTGCCCAAGACCCCCATGTGGGAAGTGGGGAGCTGGGGTTTGAATCTCCGTTGTCTGATTCTAAAGCATTCTCCTTTCCCACCAAGCACACTGTCAAAGAGCTGTCTTCTCCTGGAGAAAGCGGAGCGCTTTGTCTACTCCCTGGCTGCAGCCGTAGCCCCAGGACCATGTGGCCTGTCACTTCTAGACCTCCTACATCGCAGCTGGGATCACAGCCCCTGCCCAGCCTCCTTCCGAGGCTCTCTCCTGCCTGCCCACCCAGGGTCAGCTGCCTGCCGGCAGATCTGATGGGCCGTGGAATCTGGCGCCGCCCTTCTAATCCCACTGGGTCTTCCTCACACCCTCCTCACGGGCCCCTGGGGGTCCAGCTGCCTTTCCTGTGTCCCCATATGTTCCGGGTTAAGTGCCTCTACTTTGCCTTTGATCATACCTTTGCTTTCCTCTCTGCATTTGCCAAATAAAATAAAAACAGAAAACAAAACAATAAAAAATAAAACTCCAGGACTCCAGTGCCTATCAGTCATCCCCAAATCTCAGCTCCTGCCTCTTCCGTGATGTCCCCGATCCCAGCCTCCTACACTCCCCGTTCACCTCCGTCTTCTGTGAACTTCAGGGTTTGGGTCTGAACCAGGTGGTTTAAGCGATCAAGTCCCTCAATTATTCTTTAATTTCATGTCTGTTCTTCCCAATTCAGAACAATAAGAATGATAATCACTTTATTTATTGAGTCCGGTGTTGTGCTGTGCATGTTAGGTGGCTTTTCTCCAGCAATCCCCAAAACAATTTTAGGAGGTAAGTATATGTTTTCTCCCTATTTGACGGATTAGGAAATCGAGGCTCAGAGAGGAATGTCCAGGTACTAAGTGGAGAAATTGAGATTCAAATCCAACTTGACTCGAGCGGTCGCATCCTACTCTTGACTCCTGGCAACCTCCTTGAAGATAGTGGAAAAAAAAGACCGTGACGTTTATTGTTTCTTTACCAGGGACTGGCATAAGAGGAAGTCAGCTCATTTCCTTATGTGATTTTTACACTAAGGCTAAAAATTAGATATCATGGCCTCCAAAATCCAAGGCCCAGTTTAAATGATTTACTCCAGGTCACAGAGCTGATAAGTGGAGACATCAAAATTAAACTAGATCTTTCTGCCCCTAGACACGCATTGCTCTGTGCACGAGAAGCTCCATCTATATTTCTTTCTCTTAATTCTCTCCAGGGCCTTTTATTTCCTTTTTTATTCTCTGCAGGGCCCAGCTGGATATTAGGGAAACTTTTCAATTAGTTTTAGGTTGATTAAAAAAAAAACAAAGGTTCCCTTTATTCTGTTAAAAAAGCATGAGCGTGAAAGGCATCTTCCAGTAGGAAGAGTGGAATCCATAAAGAAGTTAGATTTTTATTATTTATTTATTTATTTTTAATGTTTGTTTATTTTTGAGAGAGAGAGAGAAAGAGCACACGGGGTGCAGAGAGAGAGGGAGACAGAGTCTGAAGCAGGCTTCAGGCTCCGAGCTGTCAGCACAGAGGCCATTGGGGGGCTTGAACTCCCCGTGAGATCATGACCTGCGATGAAGCTGGATGCTTAACCTACTGAGCCACCCAGGAGCCCCACTAAGTTAGATTTTTAAAAGAGACGATTGATATAAGACAAAGGTGAGGTGGAACTGATGCTGGAATGGCATGGCAACCACAGAATTTTTTGTTTATCTTAGGAGATGATGTGCTTTTTCCCTTCCTGACTTTTACTCCGGTGGAGCAGGAATGTCTAAAATTAAAAGACAGGAGAGGATGACTTAGGATTTCTGTTTGCATTTTTACGTTGCTGTGTTGTTAGCCTACTCCAGTCAGCGACTTCCCCACTTCCAACGCCTTTCTCAGGTACAGAATTAAAAACTTATGGTGCTTACCCTGGGCCCTGTCCTTGGTGACTTTGTAGACCACTGAAATTCACCCAGGGCTCACCTTTAAGGGTAATTAACTATTAAAAAAGAAAAAAGAACAACAACCAAGCCTAAACAACAAAAAAGGAACTCCTTTAAGTTTTAAATATATAGTGGAGTTTTGTTGATCAAAGCACACATTCTTTAACTGCCAGTGCACCTTGTGTGTCTCGGCTGTTCGAGCAAGTGACCCAAGCATGATGAGAAGACAGGTCTACATCAGGTCTAGTTCCTGGACCCTGGAATATGTCCTCCACTTTGATTTTTGCCCGTCGAGTGTTTCTGTAGAATACGCTGCGCACCAGGAGAACAGTTGTCGGTGGCATTCACGGTGATGTGTTAGCCTGAGTGCCAGAAGAGACTCAAGTGTAGATTCTTGAGTGCTGGGCACCAAATCTGTCTTCCACACTTGGCCTTTTGTGCTCTGGCTAGCTGAGCAGTGCTGGCTGTGTGCACTGGGTTTGCTCGGGGTGGGCCAGATAGGTCATCTTCCAGGGCTGTGGGGCTTGTTAGAATGTATATGAAGTGAGAGCTTTCCCAGAATGAAACAGCAAGGTGCTCAAAGCACCATGTCTTTGTCATGACTTCCATTCTTTTTTTGCTGTGACCCCCCCAAGGGGTTTGACACCGTGGTAGTTATTTAGGTCGTGGGCTTGGAGACCAGGTTATTGAAGTCTGCAACAGATCACACCGAAGTGTGCACAGTGGCTTGGAACCACATTCGAGACAGTTAAGTTTGGGGTTTTTGCATTTCTACCTATTGGTGGCCTGGCCTGGTGACCTTGGGCAAGTCACTGGGAAAGCCCTGCCCAGGGCCTATTTCAGAGTGCTTTGGGAAGTTGAGTATGTAAGGGGTATAAAGCAGTGCCTAGCATATGAGAAACACTCGGTAATTGTCAGCTATTATTATTTGTTTCTTTTTGTTTGCTTCTTTGTTGTCATTGCCCCCCTCCATCCCTCCATCGTCAAACGCTGGCAGAGACCTTGTTTTTCTTTGTCTCTTGTAACAAGTACTGCTAGTTCCCAGAGCAGTGTCTAGCCCATGGTAGGAGCTTAGTAAATATTGGAGCTCAATAAATGAATAAAGTGGACACATGAATGAATGGCAGGCTCCGTGCTGGATGCTTCGTACACAGTGCATAAAACGAACATGGCGTCTGACTTCATGGAGCTGCCAGAGGAGACAAGATATATCATGACCCATGGTGACAGGTGACGTGCAGGGAAAGAACCAGGAGAGACTATTTTGGATGGCACAGTCAGGGAAGAAGGGGCAGTTTCAGACCACGTTGTATGGTTGGCTGATAAACGGCACACCTTTTCCTCTTCGTCTGTTTGAAGACTTAAAATAATTATTTGTGGGATCCTCTTTCTGCTTTTTAAAGCATTTCCATCTCAACTATTTCCTCTCTTCAAACATATAAGCCATTATGTGCATGAAAAGGAAGACAAACCTCAGTGATGTAAAAGATTTTAAAAAGTCAACCAAGTAACTTAAAACTGGTTACAATAAATACTCACGTGTTTACTTTTGGTTGCTTGGAATTAATTTTTGTTTCCATTTTTGGTGTGTGGGATATTTATTGGTTTTTCTTCATCTTTTCGTTGTCTGTTGGGATAAATTCGGCCAGCAAAATTCTTTTTATCAGCAGTAATGATAGAGATTCTGCTTAGTCTTAGGATGAAATTTGCATTAAATATTTACATTCTTTTTTTTTAATGTTTCTTTATTCTGAGAGAGAGAGAGGGAAAAAGAGAGAATCCCAAGCAGGCTCCACACTGTCAGCCCAGAGCCTAAAGGGGGGCTCGATCTCACAAACACCATGAGATCATGACTTGAGGTGAAACCAAGAGTCAGACGCCTAACCAACTGAGCCACCCAGGTGCCCCTACAATACATTCTTGAATGTTAAAATAACAGATTCTTTTGGCCAATGGATGATGAGATAACTGAAAAGATTGAGTCAAAAATATGCCTGACAGAGAAGAGCCCCCTTCTTTAATTAGGGTCCTGACTCTGATTGACCATAGGCAGCAGAGAACCGCCAGCAGGCTCCGTACTGCTTGCCTCCTTGATCACCAGCATGACGGAGTGTGTTCTCCGCTGCAGTTTAATGATCTTACAGGCATGGAGTTCAAGCTCAGTTCTGTCCTCCAAACTTTGGTGAAGTTGCCTGTGGTATGACTTAGATTCACACAGCCACTGGGGATGTGCACTGCCATCTACATAGAGCCCTGTTACTCTGCCTTGTGGTTGGGGCACAGCTGGAGCTGTGCTTGGTGGGGAGGGAGGGAGGCTTTTCATCCTTATGCTCTGCACTCAGATGGCTCCCTCTCTAAGTTGAAGGAGACATGGCTCTGTCACATAGATCCACAAAACTAAAAGCGTGCTTGGGACATGGGTACAGAGGGCTCTCTTCAAAGCCTTGCACAAGGCTTGTGTTTTTCCGTTTCTTGTGTTGACTGAATGTTAGCAAAGCTTCTTGAGTCCTGTTCAGTGCCTTGAAGACAGTGGGAGTGCTCACGGGAGCCATTTATTTACTCTATCTATCTATCTATCTATCTATTTTAAAGTAGCTTCATGCCCAGCTTGGGACCCAATGCGGGGCTTGAACTCATGACCCTGAGATCAAGACCTGAGGGGATGTGAGGGCGATCTGGCTGCTACATCTGTCACCCCATTGACCGCCAGGGTTGATACGGCTGATCTGGCTGGCTAGGCATGTGTCCCCTTTCTCCCTCACCGCTCCATGTGCATCCCTCCCGAAGCTGCGCGCTCGGTGGAAGAGGACAACGTTCCCCGATAGAGGAGGACCGTTCTTCGGTCAAGGGTGTACGAGTAGCTGCACTCCCCTGCTAGAACCTCCAAACAAGCTCTCAAGACCTGAGCTGAAATAAAGAGTCAGAGTCAGATGCTTAATTGACTGAGCCACCCAGGTGCCACAAATACGGGAGACATTTAATTTGGATTAATGATAGGATCCATTTGAGTTGAACGATACAGCAACTTGCTCCATTTATGTTAAGTACATCATCTTTTCCTTCCTCTCTATTTAAATTTTTCATGAAATGCATGTAGGAAGCTCTTTTTGGCTGAAACGCAAGAGTGAAGCTGACTACTAAGCCCTTGAACTCATGGCTCTGGTGAAGCAGGAAGGAAGATCTTTTGGGAAATTCAGAGGGAGTGAACATGACGAACAGGAGTGAGGGAGGAAAGTCCTGGCAGGGACGACACAAAACAGCACATCATCCCAAAGTAGCTAATATTTGACTTTGGAATGCGTTTTTATTTCTGGCAGTGGGTTTGCCTCCTGTGTTCTGCCTGGACAAACATTGGGATTAGTCGGCATTCCTTAAGCACATGCTGGTTATGGCCAAAGAAAGTGGCAGCCTTGTCTGCTGGTGACCAGGGGAGAGCCATTTGGAGTAGACATTTGCCGTGGACCTTGTGTTCATGTAACTTCTCCCTAAGCCAGAGAAGCAGACCGTGAAAGGCCCTTTTAGTGAGGTTCTCACGCATGGCAGCGTATTTTAACCATAGTGCTCTCTTTATGCAGGCCCTACATGAGAATGTTCTGTTTTTTCCTTTTTTTCCTTTCCTTTCCTTTCCTTTCCTTTCCTTTCCTTTCCTTTCCTTTTCTCTTTTTCCTTTCCTATCCTATCCTTACTTTCCCTTTCTTTTTTTTCTTTTTTTTTTTTCTCTAGGAGTCAGGTTCTTACCGTGTAAAAATTCCCAAGTGATACAATTTAAGATCCTTTCCTTCTGATAACACGGAGCCCTGACTGAAGTTTTCACTTGCTGATGGACCCTATAGAAATAATTGCATTCTTTATGGAAATGATCAGTGTATATTTTGAGACCGAGGAGGGCTATCACAACGTGGTCACAATGCTGTTGTTGACTAGAGCTCTGAATTTTAAATGAGGTCAACTTTGGTGCCCTTTGAAAGATTGGGGAGCATGCTGCTTCTCTTTGGATGTCCTCAACCACCCCGCCCCAGCCAGAATTAGAGACTCCCTCATGGTCCTGTGCAATTTTGTACTTATCCTTTATCATATGTCCCTTGTTGCGTTATATTCTCTATTTCTCTGTCCTCAGCATCCCAGCGTAGTGCGAGGCCCACATTGGGATTTGTGTTCGTTTTTCATTACTTCATAAGAAATTGCCACAAATAAAGTAGTCACTTAAAACAACATAGCATTTATTATCTCACAGTTTCCCCAGGCCAGGAGTAAGGGCACGGCTTCTCGAGGTCCTCTGATTTGGGTCTCACAAGACTGGCATCAAGGTGTTGGCTAGGGCTGCCCCCCTGTGGAGGAAGGCTCAGAGTGCTCTGCCAAGTTCATGAGATTATGGGCAGAATTCAGTTCCTTGTGGTTATAGAACTCATAGAACTCATGGTGGCTTTTTTTTCCCTTTAAAAGAGGGTCCCAGTTCCAGACCCTTTTTAAAAAGCATTGCCTTGGGCGCCTGAGTGGATCAGTTGGTAAAGTGCCCAACTCCTGATTTCAGCTCAGGTCATGATCTTGTGGTCCTGAGTTCAAGTCCAGGGTTGAGCCTGCTTGGGATTCTCTCTCTCCCCTTCTCCCTCCCCTCCCCTGCATGCTGTCTTTCTCTCTCAAAATAAATAAATAAATAAACTTCAAAAACTTGTTTTTTAATAAAAAAAAACATTGCTTTGGGGCGCCTGGGTGGCTCAGTAGGTCATGTTCTCACGGTTCATGAGATCCGGCCATGCGTCAGGCTCTGTACCGACAGCACGGATCCTGCTTGGGATTCTCCCTCTCCCCCTCTCTGTCTGCCCCTCCATTCCTCAAAATAAATAAATAATTTAAAAAGGTGCATCATTTGATTAGATCATACTCACTCAGGATCATCTCTCTGCTTATGAATTCAAAGCCAACCAACTGGGGAACATAATTACTTTTGCCAAATCCTTTTGCCATGTAAGGTAACATAACCATGGCAGTAATATCCCGTCAGATTCACAGGTCCCACTCACATTCAAGGGGAGAGGCTTATACAGTGTATATACATAACGGGGGACAGATATCTTGGGGACCATCTTAACATTCTGCCTACCAGAATGCAAGCTCTGTTGAAAGAGCAGATAATGTTGAAAGAATGAATGAATGAAATGAATGAATTCTGACAGATGGCAGCATAGCAACCAGCATTTTTGTAAAATGAGTGAGAGAAGGTATTGAGGTCCTTACTGCAAAACGCAGTTGCAAGCAGTTTTTCCCAAGTGAGCTGTTTCCTGGCAGCTATAAAGGCAGAAGAGAAGAAAAAGCAAGAAAGCAAGGAAGGAAAAAGAAAAGAAGGAAATTGCGTCTTCGGCTGATTTCAGGCGGCGGCTCCGAGAAGCTCTACCCACCCTCCAGGCTGCTGACGTTTAAAGTTGGTCAAAGACCAAGAGCTAGGAGTATCTTCTCAGTTCTGCCCCTGGGCTTAGCCACTATGGAAGCAGAAAGGTGGAGGCAGTCAAGGGTCTTCCCCCCAGCCCCCATCAGCTTTGCTTTTAGTTTCCAGAGATGGAGTCTCTGTGTTAGGCTGAAATAAAAACCTAAGTCTGTATTCCATCCCTTATAACCACATGCACATACGGTATCTCTTGGAATCCTCCTGCAGTGAGATGCATTAGGTGTGGAAAGGAAGCCTTGACTTCAAATCTCCTGGCTGTGGTTGGCTTTAAAAATCAAACTGAACCGTGGCCGTCTGTGTTTAATTTGGAAGAACAGAAAGGATGTGTGCTTTGTGGCGCCCACGTAGTATAAAAGTCTCCATGACATAATACCACTCTGCCCAGCCTTAGAAGCTTCCCGTGCAGACAATGGTTCTGCTTCCCTGACAGTTCCCAGGCATGGGTGCCACCTTGTGTAAACATTGCTGTTTTTAGTGCATTGCAGAAGCAAAAGGATGACACATTAATAGGAGCTGGAGGATCTCATTAAAATTGGGAGGAAAATATGAAGGCTGGAGCCTGGTAATGTACAAACAGCAAAAGAATCTTTATCTCATCTGATTAACAATCGGATACATTTGGATTGCCTTTCTGGATTGTAAGAACCAGCATTTCAGCCGAAGTACCATCTTTTTCTTCTTTACAGTAGCCTATCCCTGTTTTTCAGTTCTCTTGTTCCTCCAAAATTAATATGCTGGTCCTTTGCAGTCCCTTGAGAACCGAATTGGCTTGGTAGCTGGCCTCCATGAGCTGGTGGGGAATCAATTGGCAGTCACTAGGCTGGATTTGGGGACACCTGAATTATGCAATTAGATGTTCACATCTTGGGAGGTGGAAGCCGGGGGTTTGGTTCTCCTGCCTGAAAGGATGGGGAAGCACACTGTGGGGGAACTCTCTAGGGAGGAACAGTGTTATTAATGATTTTAACCGGCCGTCTCCAGCTCTGCAGGGAAATCTACATCCTGCTCAAAGTTCCCTCCATCATGAAGAACACGGTTTTCCCAGGTGTATAGGTGAGGGCTTGTTGTGTGCCCTGACAAAGGGGCTGCATTTTCCAGAATTTGTATCTAGATTTTGGAATGAAAACAAAATAGGCCAAAGGAATGGTCTTTTGAAACCTGGTCTGGTTGACTCAGCCAAGCAGGAGTCTGGTCATGTGCTCGACTGCAGTCTAATTAAGGGCAGAGTTTGCAGACTGCCACCTGATAGGAGCCCACGGAACACAACTGTAGCCTGGACTGCCAGCTGTCATTGGTGGTCATTTTTTTTTAACTCCTCAGAGAGATATTAATCATTATGAAAAGTGGCTTTTTAGAATTCCATGGAACAAGACGCCAGTAATAGATGGATTGACATGCTCTGTGTTTTCTTTCTTTTTTGTTTGTTTGTTTGTTTGTTTGTTTTGCCTATGGTTATTTTTTCTGTATTGGGCATGGTGTTTCCATATATGCCCATTTTGAGCTAGTGGGAAAAATATGATCTTTCCCTCTATTGATACCTTTTCCAGCTGAGTTGAATAGAGGGAAAGCTGGCCCCTTTCCAGGGGTTTGTCACTATCAATCTGATGATGTGCACGATAAAGAGGTAATAACACCTCAGTAATCACAACAAAGCAAATAACCTTTAGTTTCTTTCCTAAATCACCTTACTACATTTCACCCTATTCATACCTTTCAGAGTTAATTTTTCTGCAAACTCACCCAAAGGCAGCTAGCTGCCTGCCCTGGCTCTGATGTACCTCAGCAATGTGGACATTGAAATAATTGTCAGTTACATCTGATTTCAGAAACATCTGTCTCCTTGTTCACAGTCTTGCAACTTAAAATATTGAAGCATGAGGCACCCGATCTTACCTCCAGCATTGTAAGTTTGTTACCTTTGTGTAACTTCAGAGTAATTTGACAAGACCAGAGTCTGTACCTCCGAAAGGCAGGTCCACAAAGTGGCTACTGAGGACCACCGGAGCAAGGGAAGCTCTTGGGGGATTTTGGCATGAACATTTGTTTTGAGTTTCTCGCCCCAACGCCTTTTCATAACATTTGTTTCTCTCTTAGGCTCCTTTTGTCTTGCCTCCAGTATTTAAAAAATTAACTGTCTTTTAACCCAAACATTCTTATTTGGTGGTGAGCCAGCTCTGGAAAACAGCCTTATAGAAGAACTATTTTAAATGAAGAAGGAGTTTTAAAATGATTTCTATCACTCGTAATCAGATTATAACCTGACTATAGATGTATCCAAAGATCTGAAAATAATAGAAAGAGCTTCAGTTATTTTACCTTTTTTGATCTCCTTACTGGAATCCTGTGTTGTTAGAATGGGATATGAAGTCATACAGGGGGCAATTTGCAATTTGCATCGTAACCAGTAGTTGAAATGACAAGAGCAAAACCACGAAGAAGCATAAAGGATTCTGTGCCTTTTTGCAGTCCCAGAATACAGGGTAGTGCACACTGCTTTCTGTTCCAGGGGCACTGACATTGGAATTGGGGACACTTGCTTTTTGATCTGGGATAAATCTGTGAGATTGATAAATGACCAGCAAATGTATATTTTATAGTAGGGCCAGTAAGATGAACGTGTTTGTGAGACCAAAAGGAAAGTTCTTTCCTTTTTTGGCCTGTATTGATCCTGTAAGATGTGGATTAATCAGTACAGACATACTGAGGAAACCTAATATCACCAGAGAAATGTTTCTGACATGTAAGATGGACCAAGATGGGAAAGCTTAAATGCACTGCTGTGACATTGGAAGGGACAGAGCCTTTGGGGCAGAGTTCTTTCTACCAGAGAGGAGCAGAGCACAAGGGGAACTGGTAAAACTTCCAGTTTTCAGTGCTGAGTCCATTCTAATGAAGCTCTAGGGAAGGGAATTTGTGTACAAGGGCTGATTTGGGGCCTTCAATATTATTATCATCATCATTTTTAAAATGTTTATTTATTTATTTTGAGAGGGGGGAGAGATAGAGAGTGGGGGAGGGGCAGAGAGAGAGAGGGAGAGAGAGAAAATCCCAAGCAGACCCAATGCTGTCAATGCAGAGCCGGACACAAGGCTCAATCTTAGGAGCCATGAGATCATGATCTAAGCTGAGATCAAGTGTCAGATGCTCAGTTAACTGAACCACCCAGGCGCCCCTGGGCCTTCATCATCATCACCACCACCACCACCATCATCATCATTTTATTACTATTAGTAGCAGCGGTATGGTAATGCTTCAGATATTGAAGTGTACAGCTGGAACTCATCCTCTTGTTAATAGATGTATCACTGAGTAGGCTTATAGATTGCCTCACCAGTGCATCTAGCATTCACTTGTGTAATGAAATAAAGCAAGACACGATCCCTTGGCACTGTTGTACCAGGAAGTGGGTTCATGGGCCATCTCCATCCTGACATTGGAACCTCGCTAGTGGGGTTTTTGTTGGGTCTTCAGTCTCCTCATCTCTTTCATTGCCTTAATGAACCCCACTGTAGCTGGGGAGCTCTTGCCTCCTACCTCTCACTCCCCCACCCCCACCCCCTACCCCAGCCTTTGTGCACTGAGTGGAATATGGCATTGGCTGTGTCTGGAGCATCTTAGGAAAAGGCTTAAAGGGAAGTGAAGTGAGAAGACCAGGGACAGAAATGAATGCAAAACCACAACAACGCAAAAGGGAACTGGGAGTTGGGATAAAGGCAGTGGCCCACAGGATCTGGGGATGGGAATTGAGAGATGCAGGTGCAGTAAAACCAGCAGCACCCACCAAACGTGTGCCAGGTGCCACGCCTGGCTCCAAACACATGGGATTTATTATTTCATCAAACTCTCACAGAAGCCCTATAAGGCAAGGTACTATCATGATCATCCCCATAGTGGATATGAGGAATCTGTAAGCAATCTTTCTGTAGTGAAGTGGCCCTTCCGGGGACTCCACCCCAGCAGTTTGGCTCTAGTTTATGCCCTTCACTGTTACACTGTCTTAAAGAAAACATGGGGCAGAAATCACAACCAAAGGCAGCTTAGTCCCTCAGATTATTCCTGCCACCGTCCCGCCCCTGAATCAGTATCCACCTTTTCATGCCCACGTAGTCCTTCTTTTTGTTTTCCCCTCCTTTCTATGATTTGGGTGCCCTTCCTTTATACACTACATAAGAAACTATACTTCTTAAAGTTTTTTTGAAGAAAGTGAAGGCTGTGAGCTAAAAGGTGTTCATTTCACGGGACTCTGGCAGTTTCAAAAATCTAAGTGAAGTGTAGGACACAAAGGACCCTTGTTACCAGGGTTTTCCACCAATGGGAAAACAGCTGCTGCTCTCATCTTTTCTGTCATTCCATTTTTCCAGTGGCTGGGTGGTTGCTTTTGAGTTCCTGGAGATGTCTTCATGGGGATGAGTGTGTTGTTTGATGGAATTAGACAGTACATGTTCCCAAGTACTTCAGAGTTTGTTGGGCTCAGGAATAAAGGCTGTATCCTAGCTCTTCCAACAGCGTGCACCAAAAGACTTACTCTCTCAGAAGGAAAACAGAGGACAGTTCCGTTCAGCCAAGGGTGGAACTGGAAACTTAATACATTTCTCAAAAATGTATTCCCAAGAAATTCATGTTGATTAAAGCCAGAAGCATCCTGTGTCTGTCTGTTGCAGTCTCAAGGAATAGTCTGCCACCGATTCTCCCAAGACTGATCTCGATGTCATAAAATTGCAAACCTTTTTATCTTTAAAAGTTTATCAAGTCTCACATTCCATGTTTAGTTTTGACGGCTAATGAGACAAGTCAGCTCTAGCTTCCCTTTTTCAAACGTGTTGGTGAAATTTGCTGTAACCATACGCCCTTCCTCAATCAGCCATGTTAAAAGCACTAATGTTTTGGTCTTTTCTGGGTGCTAAAGAAATAAAGCCATGAGAATCCTGGCCAAATTTAAAAGAATGAATTCCACTGTACCAAGACATTTTTATTGCCCAGTTAAGTCAGCAATCTGTCTCATGCACTGGGGGTCTTGGTTGGAGATAGGGAGTGTGGTTTTGTCCATGTTCTGTGGCTCACCTACCCTTCCTCTCTTTCATATGGAAACCTTCTAATTCGGAAGTCACTCTGTGAGTATTGGCTCCAAAGATGCCTTCGGATTCCTGGCTGTATGTGTGAATGTCCGTACTCACTTCTGGGCAGGCTATCTTGTTTTTAGATTCTAGGCAATTTAGAGTCCCTAACCCCCTTGGTTTCTCTTCTGTTTCACAGAGTAGATGTTAGATGTTAGTGATGTGATTTGATCTGCTAGATTCCTACAGACTTTTGATTTAATCATTTATTTGTATTATTTATTAGCATTTCAACCAAGACTTTTTTTTTTTTTAGCTACCAAGATTTTAAACAGCGTGAAGTCAGGAAAGTTCATATAATGCGTTTTCCCTTTATACAGAAGAATGTTTTCTAGGTATTTTTTAGAGGTGATGCAGGTAGTGGTTAAGGACCTGACCTCTGAAGTTTCCTTATGCACATCCTGGCCTGGCCACTTGCCAGCTGTGGGGCCTCAGGCAAATTCCTTAATCTTTCTGGGCCCTATTTTCCTGTTCTGCAAAATGAGGATGAGAAAGGGATGCTGGGAGATTTAAGGGAAGAATCCACCTAAAGCCCAGTACTTGACAGACAGTAAACATTCAGTAAATGCAAACTAATGTTTTTGAGTTTCTATTCATCATTATTTTATAACTTTTTACAATTTTTTATTTAAAAATTTTTTAATGTTTATTTTTGAGAGAGAGAGAGAGACAGAGCATGAGCAGGGGAGGGGCAGAAAGAGAGACAGACCCAGAATTTGAAGCAGGCTCCAGGCTCTGAGCTGTCGGCACAGACCCCCACGCAGGGCTTAAACCCACCAACTGTGAGATCATGACCTAAGCCAAAGTTGAATGCTTAACTGACTGAGCCACTATAGTTTTTTGAAGCTTTTAAATAGTAAACAGGGGAGTGATACATGTAGACCCATACGAGTTTTTGAGTAGAGCAACTAACATAGTGAAATCAAAGCCTTATTAATCAAAGAATAATTGAAGAAACCAGATGTTTAGCCTAGAAAAGAACAAAGAAGTGTAGAAACTGCAGTAACCGTGTTCCAGTTCTCAGGGGAAACCTGTAACTTTTATTAGAAATTTTATCTAAAATTTTTTTAAATGTTTACTTATTCTTGAGAGATAGAGAGAGAGAGCACGAGCAGCAGAGGGGCAGAGAGAGACACAGAATTCAAAGCAGTCTCCAGGCTCCGAGCTGTCAGCACAGAGCCTGACGCAGGTCTCAAGCTCATGGACTCCGAGATCATGACCTGAGCTGAAGTCGGTCACCTACCCGACTGAGCCACCCAGGCGCCTCTAGAAATTTATCTTAATGAGAAAGACCACATAAGATTAGAAAAATATATTTGTTAGTAAAAATTAATCTGTCTGTAACTTTTCCCAAAGTATGTATGACTCTGAAATTCTAGGTAATGGGACCTAAACTCAAAGACAAAAGGGTAATTAAGACATTAAATTATAGTCTATTCAATTTACCACTGGGATAATTGTAATTTTAGTTACAGAGTGGCTTTCTTCTGGGGAACCTAAATTTCCTCACACACATAGCCTCACTCCTTCCCACAGAAAGTTATGTTAATCTCAGTTTTTCACATTTGTTTTAAGATCTTGCTGCCCAAGGTGTGGCCCACGGACCGGCAGCATTGGGATCACCCGGGAGCTCACTGAGACATGCAGACTCAGGCTCCACCCCAGACCTCCTGAATCAGATCTGCCCTGCTCTGTAGCCTGGGTTGCTGATAGAGCAGAGATGCCCACTCCTTTCTTTCTGACGACGATGCACCCTGTGGTGTTGAGGATGTCCCCCACACCCTATGTTCCTCTCGTTAGGCTTCTTAACTGTGCCCCTGTGTGCTTTTGTCTTTTGAGGCTTTGTCCCTTGGGTTTCTTCCTAAGTGCTCTGAACTTAATAGCTCTTTATTTCTTAGTTTTACCATGGCATTTCAGTCTGGTGACAATTTTATAGTCAAAACCCACATGGTATCTATTTAATAATGTTTTATAAAGTACCACTTGTTATGAAAAAAGAGTGGATGGTCCTGAGATGAAGCTATATGTAAAGTATGGGTGGAATTTGTGCGGCAATTGGGAACTGATGGGGAAGATTATTTTGGTCTGCTCTCAAAGTTACTCCCCAAGCTGCTTCCACATGATGAAGCAATGAAAGAGCAGAGAATTCTCAATTTGCTTCACTACTGAAAAGTAAAGGGAAATTTATGGGGTAATAGTGACATTGAGAAGAAGTAGTTCTTTAAGAGAACTGCATTTTTCATAGGTAACTGGAAACATTTCCAGCTTTTAAAATGAACAGATGTCTTTTTCTCTCACGATTAGTGAGGTTTTAGAAAATGAGTAGGAGGCACTTGGTATAATTTCTGACATATAGTTGAAAACATTGTGGATCTCTTTGCTAATAAGATGTTTTCAAAGCAGCTGGCATTTGTATATTTCTGCTATTCATAAGAATACATTTTACATTTCTGTAATTTGCAACAATGTTGTGGGAACCAGTATGGTCTGAAATTAATTTTCCTGAATATGCTTTACGTATGTATGTATGGTCATATGTATGGTCACTCAGATAATTTTCAGTCTGCCGGTTAAGTCTGTTTGGTTGTAACTGGATTTGCTGGGAATAGGAATGAACATGGTCATTCCCTACCCAACCCCCACCCCAGGACATTGGTATAAATGTAATTGCAGTACTAAGAAATCCTTTCCAGCTGAAGAACAAACCACAAAGATTGTGGTTTAAGACTTTGTAAATGTGTTTTTTTTCCTTTTTAAAATTTAAACCATACATTCAGATTTGGTTGTGCTTCCCAGGTGTCTGTTTTTAGAGTTTTCTCAAGTTTGTGTCCTCCCGGTTCTCAATTATGAATCAGGCCAGTACTGGAAACAAAAATTGCACTTTAAAATTTATTTTTTCTTTTCATTTTTGAATTTTTAAACCCTAAAATCATCATGCACTCTTTTCATAGGCCAGAGCACACAGACATGTGTATTGATAGTGTTGTGTCCAGAAATAGCTTGATCTATAGGAGACACAAAACACATGATTCTAAAAATAAAGAGAGGGGAAGACAATGGCAGGAGAAAGACCAGTGGGTGTGACCGCAGAGATGGCACATTTTGCTAAATTCAGTGTGGTACTTGTGGCCCAGGAAGCCTTAGGAAGGGCCACACATGGGGTCCATGACTGCCTATCACATGTGGTTGTCAGCCAGGAACAGCTAGCCCTAGCGAGGCTGAGGAGAACTTCACTCGTTTGTTTTTCTTTCAGCCAGCTGTGATTGAATTCTTTCCCTGAGATTAGGAATTGTGCCGTAGCTGCAGCAGTGCGTGTTGGGGATCAGGATAGGGTCCTGCCATATTTTGCCCTCACCAGCAGCTCTCCCTAGCACCGGATCTCCCCAGGCAGAAAGGATTGTTAGACAATTTGTGTAGATGTGGTTCACGTCACCCAGGGTTTTGTTTCAGCTTCAGCAGAGGGGACAGAGACTCTCAACTGGGTCTTAATATCTTTATCAGGACATCGAGGAGTAGGTCATTAAATGACCTCAGTAGAACCTTCTCGCTGAGACCCTTGAGATGCATGGTTTGGTAAGGATCAAATGCTATAAGAAGATGTTATGAGAAGCTTTTTAGTCTAGACCTTTCTTTACCAATCCAAGTTGCTTATGTTGTAAATGTTCTAGCAACAGCTCCCTCAGCACTCTGCTTGCAGAAGGCGAAGTTTATCTCCATTTGCCCTGATTTCAGAGAAGAGTGGAGGGATGGCCTTAGGAGCCATCTTTGTTCCTGACTTTATGTGCCACACTTCCGTTAGTCATGTAACGGCACATTTCTGTAAAGAAGACACAAATGTATGCCTTCGGCAAAGGCCGGATAGGTTGCCTTGCAAACAGAATGTACAGACTGTTTATACCTATTAAGTGAAAAAATATTGAGGCTGGATAATTGATTTTTGGCATGGATGAATTAAGGTGAATGAGACAGCCCCTTAGGACACTCCTGAATACCTTGCCGTATGGGAAAGACATTGTCGAAGGAGAAAATCAGCAAGAGTGTTGGAACATATTGTGGGTGCCTGAGAGGAGATGTTGGACTCCAGTTAAGTTTTAGATTGTCCCTGATTTAGGAATGGGTCTCTTAGTACATGCTCTTATTTTTTTCTTTTGTGACATTTATTAGGAATCAGAGGCACATTTCATTAGTGCTCCCTTATGTGCAGTTCCTCTTTCATAGTGTCATTTGCCAGAAGCAGGTGACCCTCCCGCAGAGGCACCTTCACGAGGTCAGGAGTAGCATGACACTACGTCCCAGTACCTGCCACGTTGTCCACTGCATTTCATCTCATCACGTAGGCATTTGCTCATCTCTCATCCTCACAGGAAGGAGGAGTACAGTACAATCAGATCTTCTGAGAAGGAGAAGGAGACCATACTCCCATAAATTTATTATAGTATATTTGAAAAAATTGTCCTATTTTATTATTTTTCTTGTTAATCTCTTACTGTGCCTGATTTATAAGCTAAACTTTATCACAGGTGTGTGTGTATAGAAAGAACACAGTATATGTAGGGTTCACTACTATTTGTGGTTTCAGGCATCTACTGGGGGTCTAGGAATGTATCCTCGACAGGTAAGGGGGCACTACTCTGGTTTATTGTTATTGTGGTGGTTCTAGAACAAGCTTTTAGAGATAGATTTCATTAAATGCCACTAGTTTTGCTGGTGAAAGTTTGAAATAAGTCTACCTTTTTTTTTTTTTTTTTTGATACCTGTGACCATATAGACCTGAAATTATAGTCTCTAGTCTTAGGTTATAGTCTTGGGTTAGGGAACTCTGAGAAACAGTGAAAATACATGGATCATTCATATTATTCTTTATAGTATTATATGAAATTAATAATCTCTCTGCTTCTTTCTTTCTTTCTTTCCTTCTTTCTTTCTGAGGGGCAGAGAGAGAGGGAGAGAGATAATCCCAATCAGACTCCGCACTGACAACACGGAGCCCGATGCAGGGCTCGAACTCACAAACTGTGAGGTCATGACCTGAACTGAAACCAAGAGTCAGACGCTCAACCGACTGAGCCACCCAGGTGCCCCAGTCTCTGCTTCCTCTTCTCAATTGCTGAAATTAGTTTCAGTGTTTCCATTTCATTTGCAGTACCAGTGAGAGTGTGATTATTAGCATTATAAGGATATTAAATATAACTTAATATGAGAAAATCAGAAGAATGTGCAAAGGTGAGGCTGTATTTCCCCCTTATGGGTAAATACAGTCATAGATCTCTGATAGAATTGTAAATGCAGAATTATTTGATCTTTCCTGACTAGCTTATCTCAGAGTATTTATATTTACAACATGCTGTGCATGAAACTGTGAAAACCTGAACCATACAGTTTTGTTATCATATCAAGTTATAGAATGTTTTTTATTTACATAGTAAATCTGGGATAGATTATAGTAGAAACTCCTATAAATCTGAGATACTGAACATGGTAGCAATTTTCAGAGATAAATAAGTAACCTATTAGTCTGAATAAATATCTCTCTGCTAGTTACATGATAAATAATACATAACTTTCCTTGTTCACCCCTTTAAGTTTCCTTATAGACATACCTGCTTTGTTTTCACGTGCTTAAGGTCTTAGTAGCATTTTGCCCCAGGCTCTCCAACCTCCTTTTTATTATAAAGAAGTTCAAACATAGAGAAATTGAACGAATAGTACATTGAACATCTATACATCTACTGCCTGGATTCATTAGTTACCATTGTGCTGCATTTGCTTTGCATGTGTGTGTGTGTGTGTGTGTGTGAGAGAGAGAGGGTGTGAAGGTGTGTACATATATGTACATTTTTTTGCTTAACAATGTGAGATAAATTGAAGTAAGCGAATTCGTGACATGTACTCCTTACTTTCTTAAACGTCTATCTTCTAAAAATAAGGACAGTCTACATAACCACAATAAAATTTCAAGATGTGAAAATTAATAATTGTTCATGATATCTGATATCCAGGCTCTATTCAGGTTTGCCCAATTATCTGCAAACTTACTTTTCTATTTAGTTTTTCCCTGAACGAAGACCCAGTCATGGTTTATGCATTGCAATAACGTTTTGGCCTTTATTCTAGGGTCTAGAGTCATCCTCTTACATTTCTGGGTGACATTGACTCTTGAAAGAGACCAGGCTGCATGCCTTGGAGATGCCGCACACCGAGGACGTGCCTGATAGGTCGTTTCCCTTGGGGCCATTCGGTGTTCTTTCACTCCTGTGTTTCCTATAAACTGGAAGTTGGGCAAAAAGTTTGGAGGTTATTTCTTTTACCTTTTTTGGGGGGGATAGGCTGGAGGAGATTAAGAAAAAGTGCATGCTGTCTTTTCAGAACAAAAGGACTGTATTGGAAGGCAATACTTGTAAGCTTTTTTTTTTTTTTAATTTTTGAGAGAGCTAGAGAGAGAGGGAGGGAATGCTGGAAAGAGAGGGAGACAGAGAATCCAAAGTAGGCTCCTCTCTGTTAGCAGAAAGCCCAACGTGGGCCTCGAATTCACAAACCGTGAGATCATGACCTGAGAAGTTAGGCGCTTAACCGACTGAGTTGCCCAGGAGTCCCAGTGTTTGTAAGCTCTGATAAGAGTCTCTTCCTTATTTCAAAAGACCTGAAGGAAAAGTCCCTTCCTGTCTCCTCTCCTTTGGCCTTCCATGGCACCTGGAGTGTGTAACACCAGAAGATCATTTCCACACAGTGTGGCAGCTATGTGTGTCCTTTTTGTCTTGCCTCTTAGCCCATGAGATCCTGACAGCAGGAATGGTCTTCATTTCATCAGAACAATTCAGTGTTACCATATTGAATTATATGATTGTGCTAGTTTATTTTTATTTAAAACTTTCTTCTTAAGAAGTTTGGGGAAAGGAGTTTTCTGGATCCACGACTTAATTGTCTCTGCTGGGTGTGTAGATGTTTTCTCAAACACTGGATGGATTCACCTTCTCTCCCCTGTCCTTAGTCTAGCTAGTTTGACACGTCTGGTCTTCAGAATACTCCAAAGTGAAGTCAGAAGGTAGGCGTGTCTATCAGCAGGTGTCCTAGGTTTTAGGAGATGACATGTATCTTCTTTGAAACTAATTTTCTGTTGCCTGTGGTGCTGCTTCTCTTAGCGCTTTGCCTGCTATTCCGGTGGAAACGTGTGGACTCTCTTTTACTCTCACAGGGCTTGGGATATCAGTTAGACAAAGTCTGTTCCTGCAGGGACATTCTAATTGGTTCTATGGCCCTAATGTTGGGCAAGTATACTTTTTTTGTGTGCCCTACAACTTAGCCTAAACTTTGCTATAAATGGCAATGATTCTGAATTGCTTTGGTTCCATGCCAAATGCTGGAAATAATTTTGGGATGTAAAAACAGAGCTTCCACATGAAAATATTTATTTTACGGGCGGTTGATAAGCACGCATGTGTGTTCTTCATTTTCATAATGAATTAGTTCCTTTCTTCAACTGCAAGAATAAGTCTTCATTAATATCTCGTTTGTTGGCGGGGAAGTGATTCCAATAGGATTGTTATGATTTCGTTGTGACTCCCTTCTGGAAAGGCATGATGGAATGAATACTTTAATGAGATTAGAAGAAAAAGAAATAGTCTGAACGTGCACTTGATAAAAGGAAAGGCGGCTTTTGGCATTTGCTTTTAAGTATCATATATTTAGGCAGTGCTTGAGGCTAACCACCAGGTTCCTCGTGGCAATTAAGATGAGAATCTGGATTTCAGGGAGCTCTCAGTCGAGCAAACCTAATTGAATTAGAGTTCTTTGACCAGGAAGGGGCCACAGAAAGCCAGCAGATCCAGCCCATTGCCTTAAGGCAAGTAAGATATTAACTCCTCTTCCCAGGTGAACCTTTGAAAGCCATGGTGCTGCTTTGAACAAATAAAGGAAAAGAGGGGGCTGGAGCCTGGGCTGTCTTACTTTGCTTTTCCTTTTCATCTAACAGTTTTATTTTCAGTTCGATGCACTAGGTTGGTATCAAGGACAGTAATATTTAGAGCTTGAGAAATTAGAAGAGTGGGTTATCAGTTTGCAACTCAACGATTTGCCGTGGAGTCCTTCTCAAACTTTGTAATGGAGCTGGGTGAAAAATGTCCCTAGTTTTTGAGCCTTCCCTAGTGTCATGTGGTATTTCAAAAAAAATTTGAATTTTGTTTTAAAATTTTAGAAGAGCCAAAGCGTCCCACCCAGCACTATTTTCTGTGACTTATTCCTTATTTGGAACTTAGTAGTGGGATGTTGAGGTCCTACAAATCTTCTTCCTCGTGTGCACAGTTGGATAGATTTTTGAAGTGTATCATCTCATCCCATTAAGAGAGAATGATGGTCTTCCTGGCTTTGGATCTCTGTAAAAAAACAGAGGAGAGTTCCTGATTCCTGCTGCGGCTAATAGGTGGCAGTTCCAGGAGACTACAACACAGTGTAACCACTTTATGGCCCCTCAAAATGTAATGCCTGTGACAGTGCCCTGTGATATTTGCCACTGTATTTTACTCCATCATTTTAGCTTTTAGACTTCTTTTTTTCAATTCAGAATAGGCAAGGGTGCAGAGTTCTTGCCTGCACCTTGCAAGGTGTTATGTCCTTTGTATGGATACTGGGGTTCCCTGTGGCTGCCGTCACTGGACTTTGTGGAGTCACACTGACCTAGATAATTCACTTGATCCCTTGATGTCTCTGTTTCTTATCTATAAAGTGAGATTAAATTGCTAGACTCTTGAGCTTTTAGGAAGTACGTTATAAATGGTACTTAGCGTTAGCATTACTCACACCACTTACATACTGCAAGTAAACCCCTTATTTGATCATGTCATTCCTCTTCCCAGTCTGTGTTCTTAAAGCTGAACAACTTTTGGTGATTCCCTCCTGCTTATGGGTTAAAATCTAAACTCCTTTGTTTGTCATTGGAGGCTCCCTGTGATTTGCCTCTGTCTTACGTTTCTGGGCTCATGCTTCCCTTCCTGCTTAGATTGGTACAGAAAATGTGGACCAGCTGTCATGCCAAACATGCCGCTGAATTTATGGCTTTCAGAGTTTGTGAGTTCTCTCTACCTAAAACTCCCTTATGAGCTACATTCTTGCCTCATCTGCTCTCCCTACGCTGTCCCCTCCAGTTTCCACCTGACTAGATCCCCCTGTGCCTTCAGGGTCCTGTGCCCAAGGTAGCCTTTCCTATTTCCCTGCAAGCTGAAAATAATGTTAGCCGTCTCTAAATTGCTAATCCTATATTTATAGCTCTCTTAAAACCCTAAGGAACTTTATTTAGAACTCAGATCATTAAGACAGATTAAGCAGTGTTCAGTAATTCCAGTTATTTAATATGAAAGTTAATCAATGTACAGTTGACCCTTGAACAACGTAGGTTTGAATTGCAAGGATCTACTTATAAGTGGTTTTCAATGAATACAGTACAGCACTATAAATGTATTTTCTCTTTCTTATGATTTTCTTTTTTTAAAAGTTTATTTATTTTGAGGGGGAGGGGCAGAGAGAGTGAGTGGGGAGGGGCAGAGGGAGAAGAGAGAATCCCAAGCAGGCTTCCAGCTTTCAGCGTAGAGCCTGACACGGGGCTTGATCTCATGAACCATGAGATCATGACTTGAGCCAAAACCAAGAATTGGATGCTTACCTGAGCCACCCAGGTGCCCCTTCCTTATGATTTTTTAAATAACATTTTCTTTCTCTAGCTTACATTTCTATAAGAATACAGTATATAATAAAAATAACATACAAAATATATGTTAGTCAACTGTTTTTGTTATTGTCTGATTATTGACTAGTAAGGCTTCTTTCTGGACATAGTAGACCATTAGTAAACTTTCTGGGGAGTCAAAAGTATATGTGAATTTTCCATTGTGCATGGGGATTGGTGCTCCTAACCCCTGCATTGTTCAAAGGTCAACTGTATTTTCAAACATTTTCCAACAAAGATTGAAACTAAAATGTTTGTTTTTCTTTGGAAGTTTTTTTTTTATTGTTTTCCTAAGAGCTGAATTGATTAGACAAATTTAGTTAACTAGAACATACCATTCTTCAAACATTTCTTCGAATCCCAGCACTTGGTAGCCGATTAGGTCATGCTAGAGAATACAAAGGTAGAAATGAAAAAGTCTGCACAGAGAGTCACTGGATTTTAGAGCCAGGAGAGACCAAAGTGACTTTTGTGAACCATCACTGTGATCCGAATAAAGCACAGTCTCATATAAGCGAGGTGACTTTCTGAATACATTTATTCTGTGGGTTGATCCGAGTGGCTAGTTTCTTCGGTGTCTGCCTTGTAACCCAGAGGGCACACGTGTGCATTTGCAGTGTGACCCCTAGTCCCACCCTGCCTGCAGCACGAACCAGGTGCGGACCATTCCTCCCGTGGGAGGGTCATGAGGTGGGGCCGATGTCACCACTACATCAAGTCCAGGGAGCGGTGAATTTCCCCTGATGGACCCATATTTCACTTCCCGTCTTTGGTTTCTGTCAGTTTCGTCTCCTCTTCTGAATTTTAAGATCACCCTGGTTTGATTTCTTATTTGTTCATTGTGGAAACTTTGGTTTGGCAGGCCCACAATAATGATAGAGAAAAAACACTGTGTTTTTTTTGTTAGCTGTTTTTTTTTTTTGTCATGTATCATTTCCTGTACAAAGCCAATTTTAATTCGATGTGGTAAAGTTTAAAGGCATCATTATGAATTAAGTATTATAACTTAAAATGATACAAGATTTGAAATGAGATAGTGATGATGATGATGATAATAATATTAATAAATAAGGGTTAACTCACATACAGCATTTACTATGTGACAAGAACAGCTTTTGGTGTTTTACATATTTGGTTTACCTAGTTAATTTTCACAGTAATCCTACAAGGTAGTGACTATTATTATCCTCACCAAAGCTCAGAGAGCTCAAGTAACTTGGCCAAGATCACACAACCAGTAAATGGAGGATTTGGGATTTGAACTCAGGCAGTCAGACTCCAGCAAACAAGTCAAGATATCCATTGTTCTTTCCTTTATTACCTATAATCTTACTATTTAGCACTGAACCCTTCCTTAATTTTAGAAAAAAAGCGGAAAATATTGAACAATTAAGTAAAATAAGCATGTACTGTAATAAATTCCCAAGCCAATAGGGAATTGTTCCCAAAGTATATTGGCTTATGAGGTTTTTTTTTTAATGTTTATTTTTGAGAGGGAGAAAGACAGGGTGTGAGCGGGGGCGGGGGGGCAGAGAGAGAGGGAGACACAGAATCCAAAACAGGCTCCAGGCCCCAAGCTGTCAGCAAAGAGCCCAACTTGGGGCTTGAACTCACAAACTGCAGGATCATGGCCTGAGCCGAAGTCATACGCTTAACCGACTGAGCCACCCAGGCGCCCCGCTTATGAGGTTTTTAAGAAAGCACTACAGGATAAATGTGGAACCCTTGTTTGTGGGCGAGTGCTAGTGCTACTGGCTTAAAGAAAATATATGGTTTCTTATTTCCTGGAGAATAAAGACCCTTCGACTTTGAGTCACGATTATGCTGCCTCCTTGAGACAGGTAGGGCCCTAGGACAGATACCGGGTGCTCTGGGAGTGTGGAGAGATGACTTCCAGCTGAGTGTGACAGTAGGCTTTAATAGTTAAGAGTTTCTCAGGTGGACTGAATGAGTCCATTTGACTCCCTGAGTGGCTGCTTCAGTTAGCTGCACTGAATGAAATCACCGAATCACAGTGGCTGCAAATTCTGAAGAAGACACTTGCCCCTCCTTTTCAAGTGTATGGTTGGTGCCTTCTAAAAATAAAACCTATCCAGCTCTGAAATGTGAAGACTGCAGTGAGATCAGATAACAAGAATGTAATTTAGGGAAACCTGATTGACTCCCATTATACAACTGCTGGCCCCAGATTCTGCCAAGAACCATATTCCTTTATGGCAGACTGGAATGAAGGTACCAGTGGGTTCCACGTTTTCTTTCTCTGGGGGACCCAGGGGGGCAGTCGGGCTGGTGCCAGCTGTTTGAAGAAACCACAGCTTTTCTGATTGTGCTGCCTGTAAAACTGCCCTGATCAGGTCACATGCTCACTTCCTCACCACCAATGTCACAGACCCGCTCTGCATCCCCGTAACATTTTCAGCTTCTTTTCCAGGCTGTATGTCCATGTTGCACACGCAGAATGGGTAGCAAAGGAAGTGCCGTGCGGCTTTATATTCATGTCAGCATTTTCACTTAGGACTGGTGATGGATATAAACTAACCTTTGCCGCTCTCCTGGGTTTATTACTGACATCTGTTCTGCCTGAACATATCCAGCTGGGGCTGCAGCCACATCTGCACTTTAAACTTCCACCTACCTTTGTGTTTTGAATGTAATTTTAGACTTCGTTTGTTTCGCATTGTGGACTCAGAAGAGAAGATGGGTTCCAGCCATGACTCGGAGAGTTCCTGTGTCCTAATTCTGCATTTCTGGAGCATTTGCACCTGACAGGAATTGACTCAAGGAAACAAAAAGAACAGGAAAGGCCCTGGGCACACCAGTTGGCCCGGACACAGACTTCTGCCGGCGACGGGCACAGGGCAAAATTGGCCACGTGAAATCAAAAGCATGGCTCAACATTTTTTCTTTGAATATTTTGTGTAGGAAAGGGGGTGGTGAAGTTGGGAAGGTAGTTCTAAATGGTGAGCATAGTTTTACAATTAAACACAGGGAATTGTAACTTGAATTCGTGCCCAAAAGCCTTTTGAATTGTGATGTCAAAAAGGCTTTGAAAAAGTAACCGGTTTTAAAAAGCAGAAGTGTTAGAGGCCAGGCTTCCTATTTTAGGAGAAGAGTGGCAGGAAGGTGGGGCTGAAAGCTGTCTGGCTGTGATTGAGGAGGGAGACAATAAAAAATGGCTCCTTCCCCTTGAAGCATGCATGGCTTGAGTGATTATCTCTTTGATGCTAGGAGAGCATAGGGCTGGTCGATTTTGAACTTGCTCTCCAGCTCCGAAGAAATGCTGTGATCCTAAAGAACACGCAGGGCACCTTGTGCCTCTCCCATGCCTCTAAATGTTTCTGCTTGGAGGAGACAGCATGATGTGGTGCAGTCTGATGTAGTGATGATAAATCAGAGTCTTTACTTCTCCAGAGAGATAAAAATTGCTCATTATTGTGCAAGGATCTTGTATCAGTTGCCTTATGTCGGTCATGCTTCCATTTTTACAGTGAAAGACACCTGGTGTTGCCATGAATAGTAAACAGAAGAAAGTTGGGGGCATTTTTCAATCCTGAATTTTATCTTAAGCATATATATGGAAATGAAATATATTCAGAAGAACAGAGAGATCTTTGTTAGGGTCTGAAAGAATGCCCATGAATTCTAACTTGAAGTTACATTCAGATGAGACTTTACAGGCATGAATAGACAAAGGGGACCAGATGAGGAAGTGCTTTCTGGAGATGGTGGGAAATCCCGTTGTGGGTAGACCGGCGGCTGTTGATTGGATCAAAATCACGCACATGTAGTGGTTGATGCTGGTAGTCAAGACTTCCGGGTCCATGGTGGTCAGCAATTTGCCCAGTGCTTGGGTTGCTGAATTTGGGGAGCAAGGGGAGTATTTCCACTGCCTCTAGCAGGCAGTGCAGCTCAAAATACTTAAGTTTTCAAATGGATTTCAAAAGCCTCACCACTGATAGGTTTGAATAGATTTCGTATTTATTATCATAAGCTTAACTCTAGGAGAGTTCGCAAGTCGGTTAATACCATAAATCATCATTCGTCGGTTCTGTTTTTGCGAATTTGCCCATTTAGTAAGGCTTATGTGTAACCCCAAATCAGTACTCGTGGTACTTTTGTGGTCATTTGCAGCACAGTGGCCAAAATCTGAGTTGCTGAAGGTTGAGTTCAGACTAGGTGATGCTCTGCCTTCTTGCTTCAACTCTTGTATTGTGTCTGTTATAGTGGGCCACATTTTTTTTTTGGTAATTTCTGTCCTTTTTAATGTGATTTCACTATTTAAAATGCCCCCAAGCTAGTGCTGAGTGCTGCCAAGTGTTCTAAGTGCAAGACCCAAAGAATACAAAAATACTAATTCAAAGGGACACATGCACCCCTATGTTTATAGCAGCATTATTTACAATAGCTGTATTATGGAAGTAGCCCAAGTGTGTCCGTCAGTTGATGAGTGGAGATAGACATATATATATATATATATATATATATATAATGGAATATTACTCAGCCATAAACAAGAATGAAATCTTGCCATTTGCAGTGACATGGGTGGAGCTACAGAGTATTATGCTAAGCAAAACAAGTCAGTAAGAGAAAGACAAATACCATATGATTTCACTCAAAAGTGAAATTTAAGAAACAGAACAAAAGAGCAAAGGGGGAAAAAAAAGAGAGACAAACCAAGAAATAGACTTAACTATATAGACCACATTGATGGTTACCAGAGGGGAGATGGATGGGGGGATGGGTGAAATAGGTGATGGGGATTAAGGAGGGTACTTGTCATGAGTATCAGGTATTGCATAGAATTGTTGAGTCACTATATTGTACACCTGAAACTAATACCACACTGTATATTAACTAACTGGAATTTCAATAAAAACTTTAAGAAAATAAGGTGCAATGTGTCTTTTGGAGAAAATGTGTATGTTAGGCAGTTTTTTTAAGTTTATTTATTTATTTAGAGAGGGAGAGATAGCCTGCAAGCAGGGGAGAGGCAGAGAGAGAGAGAGAGAGGGAGAGAGAGAGAATCCCAAGCAGGTTCTACACTGTCAGCACGGAGCCCGATGCGGTCTCTTGAAGCATGAGATCATGACCTGAGCTGAAATCAAGACTCAGACGCTCAACCAACTGAGCCACCCAGGCGCCCCTGTTAGGTAGCTTTGCTCAGGCATGAGTTAATAGTGCTGTTGGCGGTGGGTCCAGGGCTAATGGATCAGCAACATATATCAAATAAGGGGTTTTAAAACTGAAATACACATAGAATAAGGTCATGTATTGATGGGTTGACTAAAATGTGACCAGAGGTATGTAGGGAACCTAATCCTGTATGTCCCCTAGTAACAGGGCTTTGGTATTTGCTAATCCAGTGTTCAAGGTGACTTTATGGGACAGAAATGCAACAAATAATAAGGATCAACCATATGTAGGAGCTCCTTTCCTTCCATCCCACCTGTCTTCTCCAATTTCTAGGAGCATAGATTACAAACCATAGTACCTCACCTACAGTACCGGAAGTTCTGGGAGCCTGTGGGAGGTTCTTGGTACTGTTGTGTATTTGGTCTGTCACTGTAAGTGTGGAAATGTGTTGCCGTGCGGGTCCAGAACCACACATCTAGCAAAGCAGAGCGGGATTTAAACGTTACAGTTTGTGAGGCAGTTTCAGAGTAAGTCCATGCATAGTGTACTTTTTCCTCTGCAAGTTCCAGAAACAGCACTATTTCTTTATGTGTAAAATGGCCTCCTTTGAGCAGTCCTGGGGGTGGTTTCCTCTGGTGCTCTTGCAGCGTGGGTGCCCCAGTTCAGTGTATAGTCGGTCTAAAAATAGGGACACAGGAACTTGACCATCTGCGGGAGATGGTGGCAGATTTATAGACGCTCTTGCATCTGAACGGATAATATTCTACAGGTTCAAGGAAAAGTCCGATTCAAAAAACTCAGTACTCCCTATGACTTTTTCTTTTGTAGTTTCACACTCCATCCACCACCCCATCCCACCCTCGGAAAGAGAAAAGGACACAAACAAAACAGCCTTGTTCTGTGTTTTGAGGAAATGGTTTTGTGAGGCTATTTGGTTAGACAATGAATTAAAGTGTCAGGACTTCCGGGATGGACTTTTCGGAAGGGAAATGTATGTGCTGCAGAGCCTTGCTCAGCCCTTAACAAGTTGCCCTCTCTTACAGAATCGTGGGTAGCACTGCAGTCTACACACCCTGGATGAAACACTGAATTGTGTGTGTGTATGTGTGTGTGTGCTCGTGCGTGGGGATATTTATATATTTATTTTTAATGTTTATTTAATTTTGAGAGAGTGAGAGAGCAGGAGTGGGGGAGGAGCAGAGAGAGAGGGAGACACAGACTCTGAAGCAGGCTCCAGGCTCTGAGCTGTCAGCACAGAGCCCGATGTGGGGCTGGGACTCACGGACTGTGAGATTGTGACCTGAGCCGAAGTCGGACACTTAAGCGACAGAGCCACCCAGGTGCCCCTATTTATTTATGTATTTTAAGTAAAATGCACATAAAATGTATCATATTAACCAGTTCAGTAGTGTTGAGTGTACTCGTGTTGTCTTATGGCCAGTCTCCGCACCTTTCTTCATCTTGCAAAACTGAAATTCTGTACCCCAATGCCCCTGCTCCAAGATCCTGGAATCCACCACTCTACTTTCTGTAAGCATGAATTTGACTATTCTCAGTACTTCAGGTAAGTGGAATCATTCAGTATTTTGCCTTTTTGGGACTGGCTTATTTCACTTAGCATATAATGTCTTCAAGGTTCATCTAAATTGTAGCATGTATCAGAACTTCCTTCCTTTTTAAAACTGAACAATATTCTTTTGAATGTATATATTACATTTTGTTTACTTTATCTGTTGATAGACACTTGGGTGCCTTCCACTTTTTGACCATCGTGAATAATGCTAGCATGAACGTGGGTGTAAAGATCTGTTCAAGACCCTGCTTTCAGTTCTTTGGGCATATACCCAGAAGTGGAATTGCTGAATCATGTGGTAATTCTATTTTTAACTTTTTGAGGAACCACCATGCTGTTTTCCATAGCCGCTGCACTGATTTACATCCCATCAGCAGGGCACAAGAGTCCCCGTTTCTCCACATCCTCTCCAGCACTTCTCATTGTTGTTTTGATAGTAGTCATCCTAAGGTGTGAGGGATCTAACTGTGGTTTTGATTTGCATTTTCCTAATAATTAGTGATGTTGAGCATTCGTTCATGTGCTTGTTGGCCTTTCGTATATCTTCTTTGGAGAAATGTCTACTTAAGTTCTTTGCCCATTTTTTAGTTTGGGTGGTTTTATTGTTGTTGAGTTGTAATTTTTCTTTATATGTTCTGGATATTAAATGCTACCCAATGTTAAATGTGGTAGTTGTATTAAATGTGAAATGTGTCAGTCCTTTAAAAGAAAATGTTCCTGTTCTATTTTCTCACACTAGGGCATTGCCTGTGTGACATGTTGCCTCTGTGGTATCCAGGGGTCATCTTTATGCTTTGCAGTGTGTATTGACTACTCCGGCAAGGCTTTTAAACATAGAAATTTGAACATTTTTATCCTAGTAATATCTTTATGGTTTGGGAATGTGGCTTCCTGTCTTTCAAATCTTGATGTTATTTGTTTTTTTTTGTTTTTTTTTTTTGTTTTTTTTTTTTTTGGTATGTGCCTTCTAAACACCTGCATTTGAAATCTTTCAGGTGTTTTGAAGTAGTTTTCTTGGGTAGTTGGATTACTTCAAGCCAAGAATAACGGGCATCTGGGTAGCTCAGTTGGTTAAGCCTCTAGCTCTTGGTTTCAGCTCAGGTCACAATCTCACAGTTCGTGGGATCGAGCCCTGCATTGGGCTCTGTGCTGACAGTGTGGAGCCTATTTGGGATTCTCTCTCTCTCTCTCTCTCTCTCTCTCACTCTCTGACCCTCCTCTTCTCACATGCACACACACTCTGGTTCACTCTCAACATAAAGAAATACACTTAAAAAAAAAAAGAATAACAGAGTTGGGATTCAAGACCGTGAATTGTGTGGTCAACCCCTCAAAGGAAGTATTTATTTTTATTCATTTTTGTTTGCCTTCCCTTGGGTCGCGGTCCTTATTGCTGCTCCCTTTGCTGCTCTTACTCTAAATTAAGTTTACTACTGAGCCTACGACAATGTTTCCAAGATTTTGAAACCATGACGACCCCCACCCCTGTAAGAAATACATTTTACATCCTGACCAGTTTCACACACACAACTGAACCTGAAGGGTTTTATTGAGCATAGTTCATGCTAAGGATATGAGTTTCCTTTACAACAGTCAACTTTTCTGTTATGCTCGATTGCCTGCTACTGGGGTTCTGTGCCTTTTCAAGCACTTTGATTGTAGAAGTCATGCTAGCTCTACCTGCTCACTGAATTTTAGCTGCGCTGCCGTTCCTTGGGAGGTCAGAGTGGATTGAGCATTTCATAGAAATAGCTTTATGTTTGGAGGGAGAGGTTGTTCGCAAAGCAACGCCCAGTGGGGTGGGAATCACCCAGCAGCCCACCTTGTCCCTTCAAAGCACAGATTCATGCCCCCTGGGAACAGCATGCTGTTACCTGCCTCGAGGAGACTTCCAGGGGAGACATTCTCAGTTCTCTTTCTTTCTCACACTTAGGAACACAATGTGTGGAGTAAACGCATTCTCTCTTCTTTTCTCCAGTGCCTTTCTTCCTTCCTTCCAACAGAAAACAGTTCTATACAGCAGGAGATAAATAGACTGGATAGAATGACGTGAGGGGTAACTGGCTTGGGAGGTGGAGACTGCCTGATATAAAAGTTTATGTTTGAGGCAGATTGGGGAAAAAGGCTCTTTAAATTAAGGAAAAGTAAGGTTACGAAATTTTAAAAAGATGGAGAGAGGGGATGATTAGAAATCATTTCATTGGTCAGAAGTAATTAGAGGCTTTTAAAACGTTAAATGGCTTGTCCTCTGAGGTTGATTCAATGTCTTCTGGCATTCTGAATTTTCTTATCCAGTCCATTTTAAATCCAGATGGGGCTTGGCTCCCCGTGAAATGTCACCAAACCATAAAAGAATTTAAGTCTTAGGTGAATAAGGATTTCCATAGCAATGCTTAGGCGGCCAGCTACCCCATACCTGCCAGACCCCTGCCCTGTTGAATTTCTTTTTTGCCCTGGGAAGATCCTGGGGGACCAGAGTGCTTCCTGCGGGGGGGCAGGTCCCTGCAGGGTCACCAGAGCCAGGGATGTTAGGAACATAAACTTGACTTGATGGTGCCAGCACTGCTAACTCTTGACATCCAACTAATGAGTCCCAACTTTTCAGCTACTTTCTTTTTTATTGGGAAGAAAGAGCCTGTTTCATAAACCTGAGAGTTAACAGCTGGTGTATTGTTGTTGGGTTTGTAACCTGGATGTTTTTGTGTCTGCCGACTTGCAGCCTTGCCATGCACATGAGAGATCCTGGACCCAGCCATTGGTTTCACAGTGGCTACCTTGGGTGTGGATTCAAAAGATCAGAATTTGAATCACATCTCTTTTCATTCTAGCTGTGTAGGCTGGAGGAAGCCACTTAACCTGTCCATGCCTCAGAGGTGTCAGGAAGATGAAATGCGATTAGGAATAGCGGGCCCTGAGGAATCTTTGGTTCAAATTGAAAAGAGCCTATATTTTTGAAGGTGGGAAGGGCTTTGGAGATAATCTAGCTTCAGGAATAACTGAGACTCAAAGAAATTTAAGTGCATTTTTGTTGTTCCCTTACTGTAGTACTGGGAGTGTCATGATTACCACCCAGAACATGTGTCATTTAATCTGGAACGGGGTGTCCATTCAGGGTTAAGAGGACTGGTTTTGGATTAGTCTCTAGTGGGTCTGAATTATTCCCCTGCAAGTTTATAGTGTCTGTAGCCTTAGACAAACTACTTAACTTCTTGGAAACAGTCTTCCCATGGGATTAAATAAAAATAAAAGCCTTTTTTTTTTTAACTCCTATGGGTGTGGTGAGGGTTGAATGGGCTAAATTTATGCAAAGCCCTTAACACAATGTCTGGTGCACAGAAAATACTCAGTGTCATTATTATTTCTTAATCAAAGGGCATTGCTTTTGATCCCGCTCAGAGCAATATGCTTCTCTGAACACCAGGCTGAAGCTCTGCATGGTCAGAGTGGTTTTGATAGCCATTGTTCAGGACTTAAAAAACAAAAAAAGTAAATTTAAATAAATGTCTTTCTTGCTGAATACATGGCTATATTTTTATCATAAGATGTCTGTGTGTTATGGCTCCATCTTTTTTTTTGAATGTTTTATTCATTTTTTGAGATAGAGCAAGACAGAGCATGAGCAGGGGAGGGGCAGAGAGTGGAAGACATAGAATCTGAGCTGTCAGCACAGAGCCTGGCGCGGGGTTCAAACTTACGAACCGTGAGATCGTGGCCTGAGCCAAAGTTGGATGTCCAACCAGGTGCCCCTGTGGCTCCGTCTTTTAAGTAATTTTGTGCCTGTTGCAGTTTATATGACTAGGAAGGAGAAGCCCTCTTCTTCATTATATGCTCAGAGATACGGACAATCTCCAGATCACTTCTTTCTGGCGTGGCATTGTATTTGGAGCATGGGTGTGTCCGATCACTGAGGGAATAACAAAGCCACACTATGGAGATCTGAGGTATTGGGCAGCGGTCCAGTTTCCTCCTGACCCTGACTCAGGTCTTCCCTGAAATCTTCTGCCAGCCTCATTCTCGGTCAATAGCCTCCTTACATAACCCAAAGGCTTTGTTTCCAGCGCTGATGTCTGCGAGGCGTTCTGTGTCTAATAGAGGAGAACTGGAGGAGAGTCACCAAAGCGAGGAGTTGAAGTGGAAAATTGTGGATGCTTACATTGAATGCCATCAATAAATTTGAAATTATACCTACCACACACAGCTTAATTCTATTAGAAAACTCTTTAAGTATTGGGAAGTTAACACTTTTTAATCTACCTTTACCTCTTTAAATCAGATGCTTTAATATTCAAAGTACCATGACAGAGGTTATGTTCTGCAGACCCCATTATCTCTGTTTCAAATAATAATAGTAAACTCTTTAATTTCAATGATATACAGATTTTTTTGGGGGGGTACAGTAATGGTCTCTAAAATTATTTGTTCTTAATTGGACAATACTAACAATAATATAATAATAACAATGATATTGTTGAACTTTCCTTTTAAAATTAATTTGTTGATCCCCTCACTCCCCAGTTTGTTACTCTGGCTGCAATGAAGTTTTTTGTGTTATAGAACACTGTGAAAGGAGTATTGATGAAACAACTAGGGATAGGCTTGTCAGATTTAGCAAATAAAAGTAAAGGACACCCAATTTGCATTTGAATTTCACATAAACAATGATTTTTTTTTAGGTATAGGTATGTCCCATGCAAAAGTTAAATAGCAGTCTCAGACAAACAAGAAATAATGTTTTTGTGTATCTCCCAGGCAATGTTTAGGACATAATTACACTAAAAAAATTATTGGCTATTTATTTGAAATTCAAATCTCTCAATTGTGTGTGTGTGTATTTCCCACATGCAAGACTTAAATTTGTCTCTTTTCTCCCTTATGATGCTGCATAAACATGAATCACATACTCTGAGCAGAGCAGGCTGAATTGGGTCTTGTTGGTCTTGTTCTGCTCTCAGCCTCTGCATTCCTACAAGGTTTGTCTTTTTCTAACCGTTTTTTTCCCCCATGATCCAAGGACTGAGATGTACCAGAACAGTCTGATGAGAATTTGTGACCTGCTTTGAGCTAGATGAACTAGGAGCATAAGTAACTTTCATTTCATCCCAGCACTATCCAGGTTTCAACCCTCACGCTGAGGAAGCAGACCATGTGCTGACCGTTATCAAATCAGCAGCAGCCAAACTGTATTAGTCCTAATGCAGTGATGAGAGTGAAGGGTGCATATGAGAGTGTTCTGGGCCATACTGGGTACTGGCTGAGGTGTGAGCAAAAAGTCAGATGGATCTGGGGCGCCTGAATGGCTCATTCGGCTCAGCGCCAGAGTCTTGATTTCGGCTCAGTTCATGATCTCACGGTATGTGGGTTCAAGCTCTGCACTGGGCTCTGTGCTGACAGACGTGGAGGCGTGTGATTCTCTCTGTCTCTCTCTGTCTCTCTCTCTCTCTCTCTCTCTCTGTCCTCCCCCACGTGTGGGTGTATGCTCTCTCTCAAATAAATAAACTTTAATAAAAAAAATAAAAAGAAAATCTCAGATGGATGAGAAAAACGTAAGGCTGAGTGGCAGGCAATGAAGTCATGGCACTGTTTCCTCAAGAAATCAACCCCCTAAGTCCCTGGAAGAGGGCACCACGGCACCACGGAGACGTACATTTAAAGAGTCATCTTCATTTCCCCATTCCAAATCTTAACCATCCTGAGCTTAAAGCCATTTTTCTCCAAGGAAAGTTCGACTGACACGAAAACACACGTGTCTGGAATTATCTCTCTGAGTCCTTTATAAACAAATAGACCAAGACTTGGAAGGGCACACCTTAGGTTACAGAGTGTTTTCCTGGGCTGGGCTCCAGAGCTTCCTGACTCTTGAACAATAATGTGTTCTTTCCATGCTGCTTTACGTATTTATTTTACAGCAGTCTTGTGCTTTTTATCCATTCATCTCTACTTGGAAACATACTTGTGTGCTGCAGGAACAGAGGAACAGAAACCGTGAAGTCTTTTCTGTTCAGAGGCTCCATAGACTCTGGATGTCTGGTTCTCAACAACGGCTCTGCGCCCACTCCTCATTCCTTTCCATTCTCCCACTCCTTTTTCTTAATAATCCTAGCATATTTTTTTTTCCTCATCATGTGCCTGTTAGTATTTTTGTTGGGCATTCTTGACTGGAATTTCTAAACATCCTGATAGGGGAAGTTGGGTATTTCTTCATGTGATAAATTCCTTAAGGAGAGAGTTGCAGTTTAGATTTTTAGTTTTCTGTTTTCATTCAGTTTCCTTTGCTGTCTGAACATGTTACATTTCTGGTTATAAGGCCAACACTGAAATATAATTTGTGCTAGTGCCTGGGAGGTGTGATTGGAATTCTTACTTTAGGTTTAATAGTGACAATTCACTTGTAAAATGTAAGATGCCAGAACTAGGAGATTTGATCTAGTCCAACACTTACCCCTCACTGGAGGAAATGGAGACTCAGAGGTGTGAAGTAACTTCCCTATAGTCACACAACAGAGTTAGTGGAAACTCTGTGAGTGGGGCTGGGTTGCCACACTCCTGAGCAGAGCTCTCTCCCAACTGTTGAAGAAACAAGAGTTCAGGATGGTTTAACTTTTCATTGAAATAGTCCCTCAAGTTCCCCATTTCTAATTTGAACAGGTGTTTTTGGTGGCAGTCATTCTGAAATGCTCTATCTTCTGAAGTCCAAACTGATGCTATAGAATCTCCTTTAACCTTTTCTCAGTTTCCTCCTCCTCTTCATTATCCTGGGAGCATCAGTCATTTGTGGCTTATTACACAGATGCCCTGTGCTAGCATGAAATATTGAGCCCTCTGCCTCAGTTACACTAAACCTCCAGTATGCCAGGCCTTCTCAGTGCATAGGTTTGATATTATAAGGTTTTGGTATCCTTTCTCCTTGTCATTTATCACTTTTTGTTCCCCTCACTAGTGATACTTTTAATAGCATTTCCTTGCTCCCCGGTCTCACTTTGCTGCCTTTATTTTTGTGGTGAACCAAGAAATCCCAAGCCTCTGGGAAGTATGTGTATTTTATTTCTATTTTCGTAGAGAGATATCTGGAAGAGTGGGTACCTTTTTGTGACTGGTGGGATTTGGAAAGGATTTTTACTTTGTTTTTGTGCTTTTCTGTAGATTGAGCCTTTTTTTAAGACAAAGACTAAAATTTTTTGCAATTAGAAATGAGGCTATTTTATTTGGAAACTTAATGGGCTTCACTGATAAATAGATTCTGAGTGAGGACTGTGTTTAACCTGAGACCATGATCCATTTATTTTTATCATTGGAGAGGTTGAAGCGAAGTTCTACAATTGTCTTTTTTTTTCTTTATTTTTTTAATGTTTATTTTTGAGAGAGACAGAGAGTGAGTGGGGGAAGGGCAGAAGGAGAGGGAGACACAGAATCTGAAGCAGGCTACAGGCTCCGAGCTGTCAGCACAGAGCCCAATGTGGGGCTTGAACTCACAGACTAAGAGATCATGACCTGAGCTGAAGATGCTTAACCACCCAGGCTAAGTCACCCAGGCACCTCTACAGTTGTTTTAAACTAAGCCCAAGGGCCACCTTTACTGTGATGTTGTCTGAATAGCCACCTTCCACTGCCTGTCTCACCTCAGACTCCAAAACACTGCTCTTGTACTTCTACTATGGCTTTTGCTATGTTCCATTTTTTCCTCCCTGTGCATTTCCTGTCCTCTGCTTGGCCTGTGCCTCTGTCATGTTCGATCTTCCCCTTGTGCTCTGGAGTTTTCCAGAAGTAGGTTTTTGTTGAACGACCCCTACAGTGGCTTGTCATTTGCATGGTTGCTTACCTGGGGGATTTTAGATTTGTCTTGACGGTTGCAGCTGTCTGCTGAGTGACTCTAGGAATGTAAGAAACTGCCATGTGTAATGCATGTTAATCTGTCTAAATATATAAAATGTTATGAGACGTTACATTAGACAGGCTCCACTCGGCGTTTCTGGATCTAATAGGGCTTTCCAGCTTCTAAGGGTGAAGTAACTGAGGCAGAGAAAGGGAGTTTAGGGTAATTAAGGTCATATAATGAAAAATAATCGAATCGAAAAGACGTGAACCTAATCTGATCCATTAGTAGGCTGAAATTATATATATATATATTTTTTTTTTGAATGAAAATCCCAATTTGCAAGGGCCTTTCAGTTTTTCAATTACATTGAAATGTAATTCATTAGTGTGGTCAAATAATGACCCCCACTCCCAATAGATGTCCATCCAAGTCCTGATCCCTGGAGCCTGTGAATACATTACCTTCCATGGCAGGAAGGACTCTGCAGGTGTGATTGAGTTAAGGATCTTGAGGTGGAGAGATTATCCTGGATTTTCCCGGTGAATCTAACATAATTGCAAGCATTCTTATAATCGGGAGGTGGGAGGATCGGTCAGAGAAGGAGATGTGATTGATGGGATGAAGACAGAGGTGCCGGTGACACAGGGCCAGGAGCCTAGGAATGCAGACAGCCTCTAGAAGCCAGAAGAGGTGAGGAATGAGCCTTCTGGAGGAATCCAGCTCTGCCAACCCCTTGATTTTAGCCTTGTAAGACCCATTCCTGACTTCTGACCTCCACAGCTGTAGGGTGATACATTTGTGTTGCTTTAGGCTGCTAAGTTTGTGGTGATTTGTTATAGCGGCCGTAGGAAACTGATACAGTATGCATTCATAACTTTGTAGTTTCTAGACTCTTGGTGGGCTATGAGTGCCCAGATACTTGGACCTTAATGAAGAGAAGGTCTGTTCTCACATGGTGCCAGGCCGAAGAACTTTCCAGAAGAAGATCCCTCACACACAGACTCCCCCATTTGCTCTGCAGCAACACACGCCCATGCACACACCTACACATAGGTGGAAGTAGTTGGGAGAAAGAATGCATATTTCAGTTGGTTTTGACTGACTGAGTGCCTCAGTTCAGATGCTGCACAGAATCTGAAAACTATGCTCAGGAAAAGGTAGTACAAGCTGTTACCTCCCTCGGGTTGAAACCAACACTGTTTGTTAACATACATAGTGTCAGGTATTTTCTATCAGAAAGAACCAACTGCTTCCTTTAAACATTTCCACTCTCCATGCAAAACATTTAAATTTTGGTACCATTTTGCCGATATCACGTGTACTGTAGTATAAGATCTCTGGCCCTAAGACACCTTAGGGAACGAACTCCTTTGTTGCCTACCAACCAGGCGAATGCCTCCATGTAAGTGAGGGCTGGGGTGGGGAAGGGTGGAGAGGGGCACTGGAGAAGTGAGGTTCTCTCCGTGATGAACTTCAGCATTGCGAGAAGGATCTACGACACGAAGTGCATCTGTTTTTTTTTTTTTTTTAATGTTTATTATTTTTGAGAGAGAGAGACAGAGGGCAAGCCAGGGAGGGGCAGAGAGAGAGGAAGACACAGAATCCTAAGCAGGCTCCAGGCTCCAAGCTGTCAGCACAGAGCCCGACGCGGGGCTCGAACCCACAGACTGTGAGATCATGACCTGAGCCAAAGTCGGACTCTTAACTGACTGAGCCACCCAGGCGCCCCATGTTTATTTCTAATTCCATTTAGAAGTACCAATTAGTTTTGAAGCAGAGCTGAGGGCAGGTCATTTTCTCTGCTCAGAGGGCAGTCTTGACTTCTCTGTCCATGAGATACCAGTTTTATAGCCAGAGTTGAAAGGTGATGAGTCACTCCGAAGGTGAGGCTAGGAGTTGCCACTGGACGCACTGTGACCCCGTGGTACCATCGAAGCAGTCTGGGATTTGTGAAGAGGGAATCATGGGTCACAGATGCCTTTCTAAAGTGACCAGAACTTGGGGCCCAGTGGACATTTACTTCCCATAGTCCAAATCCAGTGTTGTTTCCTAATCTCTTGCATTAACAGTACTCACAGGGCAGAAGAAAAGTGCAGGCCTGTCCTCAAGTCTTTTCCAGATGTGGTGCAAAGTGAAAGAGGGAAGACGGTACTCTCATCGGTACGGCTGATCGGCTTTGGAATTAAAAAGAGACTGACACGTTGTTGTGGCTGTTGCTGATCATATTTTCCGCTGACAGTGCCTTGTGTCATTTGGGGTAACTTTGACTTTTATTTCCACTCGGTTTGAGGAAAAGACCATGAGACACAATTGGAGTAAATTTTGGAAAAAAGAAGTAAATGCATTGTAGAGTGCTATAAAATCTTTTCATAATAAGTATTTGATGAACATGCTTTTATTTTCCATCATTCTTCAGGAAAGTAAATGCACTGTGTGTCCCTCTTTTAAGCAAAGTGGTCAGAAAACCGTGTAATCTTCTTTTAGAAACTTGGCTGTCCCTCATTCGCTCATCTTGTGAAGGGGAAGAGGGAGGCGTGTAACTGTGTGCTCTGAACTGTCTAAACCAGCTGAGTGAACCGGGTGGAGGCAGCCTCTTCCGAATCATGTCTTAGCATCCACAGAGCCTCGCTGGCTTCAGGTTAGGAGTTCCTGACCCTTCACCTGTCGCCACACTTGAAAATGGGATCGGTAATTTCAGCATAGGGTGGGTATCGCGTACTGCTTCAGTCTGCTTCATCTGCCTAGGTTAGCCCCTTTGTCACAGGCCCCACGTTTGCCTTCCCCATTTTGTGATGCTGTTCTGGGGTGGGGCTCCAGGGCCATTGCCTTGGGAAAAAAACCTCTCCATTCTTCATCCTTGGAGGGGACAGCTTTGCTGACAAGACTTGAGCCTCAGTTGTCTCCAAGTTTGGGAACCGCTTGTGTCCCCTGCTATTCACTTGCATGATCCCTGTGATTGAACATTGCATTCTGAGAAAGCTGACAAGCGTCCAACAAAAAAAAAAAATCATGTATTTTTATAAACACTTGACAACTGATCTTTTCTCTTTATTTGAAGGGGAGTTTGCTTAAGGAAGGTCTCATGGAGAGCTTTAGAATTTCAGAATGAAAAAGGGGGTCTTAGATGAACTAACCAAGTAGCTAATTAATTCATCCAACCAGAAAGACTTCCCCAACACCTACTGGGTAGAGGATTTTGTGCTAGGAAATGCTCTTACGTGTTGAGCGCAACCGATGTGGCTCCTGTCGCAGGGAGCTCACAGTCTACAGGTAATAGACAAATATTCAGATAACAAAAAAAAAATCTCTCTAACCAGAAACCAGAAGAATGGTGAGTCTACCATAGGAGAGGTCAGGCGGCTCTGAGAGCATAGGTGGGGGTGGACCAGTTCTGACCTGGGGAAAGGGGGTCAGGAAGATGAATGGGGATTAAGCCGCAGGAGGGAGCAAATGATCTGGTTATCCACTGTCCAGCATACACACAGCTCCTTACGGGTTTGGCAGGCAGGGAAAGGACCCTTTTGACATCTTAAACAAGTGTCCATACAGAAGGAAGACATATGAAGAAAGGAGAAAAGGTTGTGTTTGTATTTTACGAGTTGTGGTCATCGGGATGTCTGGGAGCCAGTGTCTCCATTTCCTGGTTCTTTGCTTTTTGTTGCTGTTCATGGCCTCCATTGTCAAGTGAAACAAAAGAGAAACAAGAGGAAGTGGAATGCTCCCTTCTTAGGCCTTACTTTTAATTCTGGTGCAGAATTATTTGGGAGAGAGTTTGAAATGATAATCCAAAATGATTTCTCCCTTTGGAGGACTGTAGAAGTTATCATGTAAACCTTGTCTTTAATACTTAATTGTATCTTATTCTCTCTCTCTTTTTTGCTCTTTACTTTATATTCAAAGGCAGATTTCCTACGGTAATACTGATTTATCTGGCCTCTTTCAGACCATATCATCTTGGTTTTTTTTTTTTTAATTTTTTTTGAGAAAAAAATGGTCACTCTCTCTCTTTATATTTTTTCTTTTAAGACTTGTAAAGTTTTTCTAATTTATTCACCCACATCTCCCTCTCCAGAGTTAATAACACAGTATGTTTTCAGATGCATGTTCATCTGCTATGTTCTGCACTTTCTATTACACCAGGGCATTTAGGTCTGCACTATTTATAAAATCAACTGCAAATGGATTAGGAAAATGACATAGAATGGCATAGAATGTAACTTGCTGATTCTGATAACATACATATTTAACATATTTAAGAGATGACATAACTTTAACATATTATTTGGAAGACAGCTTTACAACCAAAGGAAAAAACAGCTCTAGAGGTGCGGAGTCTAGAAACCTTCGAGTTTTTTGCTCTCGGTTAGGATAGCCATGGTTTGGGAAGCTTTCAGAGAAGATTGCAGCCCTGTGTCCTCAGTTGATTTTGTGTCTGAGAGCCACCCTGCAGTTGTCATCTAATGAGGTGCCTCTACGCCCTCCAAGCCCCCACACATGTCCTCTGTAGGTTTTCCAAGGTAAAGTAACATCTGTTTAGGCTAGTGAGGGCCCGCCTTTCTCAGCCTGCCCACATTGGACTGAGCTACCACAGCTCCCTTCCTTGGGCTCCTGTGGACATTGAGGGGCTGGTGTGTGGACCAGACCTTCTGGAGAACACCTGCGTAGCACCCAGGCACCACTGTGGTCCCATGACCCACAGCTGTGCTGCCCAGGGCTATAGGCCTTGGCCTCGTTTGGCTAAAGAGCTCTTGGTATGTGGTGGTACACATGAGGACTTGGATTTAATTTAATTTAAATCAATCGTAATTTATAGTTTTAAAACTGATATTCAAATCAGTGAATGGAAAGCTTGAGCATGTGAGTTTACTTTTTCAACTGTTAATTTTATGCTCAAATATTTCCAATAGGAATTTAGCACCCAAACTTGAGATGTACTATAAATGTAAAATGCGCACCATATTTCAGTATTCTAAAAATGCTGAATGCATGTTGAAATGGTAACCCTTTGGATATGTTAGGTTAAGTAAAATATATTATTAAAATAATTTTTACCTTTTGGGGCACCTGGGTGGCTTAGTCAGTTGAGCATCTGACTTCAGCTCAGGTCATGATCTCATGGCTCGTGGGTTCGAACCCCAGGTCGGGCTCTGTGCTGACAGCTCGGAGCCTAGAGCCTGCTTCAGGTTCTGTGTCTCCCTCCCTCTCTGCCCTTCCCCTGCTCACACTCTGTCTCTCTCTCAAAAATAAATAAACATTAAAAAAAATTAAAATAATTTTATCTTTTTAAAAAATGCAGCTACTAGAAAATTTAAAATTACTAAGTAGCTTGCCATATTTTTATTGTTGGGCACTGATCTAGAGCTTACTGAAGGAAAGATCCAAGGGCCCTATTTGCGGTGGTTGTGTGAATGTGGCATTAAGTGCTAGGAGGCACAGTACATACCCTTTTCATTCGGTAGTGTCAATATTGCCGAAAGGCAACAGGACAGTTCCTGGCCTTAAGGAGACCTCAGTTTTCCCCAGCAGAACAAAACGGACAGACTGTTACATTGGATAAGAGGTAGATGAAGATACATAAAGGATATGAAAGAAGCTTTAGTGGTTAGGCAGTGAAATAAAATAGGTCTTTTAAGAAATTACTTTTATGTGTGCCGCTTTTTAAGGGGAATCCCTTCAATAAAAATGTGTATATTTATATACACATTTATTAAGATGAGAACATATTAATAAATAAATTCATGTAGTTTTATCTTTGTCGTACAGTTTTTTTAAAATTTTTGTTTAATTTATTTTTTAAAAATTTACATCCAAGTTAGTGAGTATATAGTGCAACAGTGATTTCAGGAGTAGATTCCTTAATGCCCTTTACCCCTTTAGCCCATCCCCACTCCCACGACCCCTCCAGCAACCCTCTGTTTGTTCTCCGTATTTAAGAGTCTCTTATGTTTTGTCCCCCTCCCTGTTTTTATATTATTTTTGCTTCCCTTCCCTTATATTCATCTGTTTTGTATCTTAAAGTCCTCATAGGAGTGAAGTCATATGATATTTGTCTTTCTCTGACTGATTAATTTCACTTAGTCTAATACTGTTTAGTTCCATCCACGTAGTTAAAAATGGCAAGATTTCATTATTTTTGATTGCCAAGTAATACTCCATTGTGTGTGTATATATATATATATATATATATATATATATATATATATACATACCACATCTTCTTTATCCATTCATCCATCAATGGACATTTGGGCTCTTTCCATGCTTTGGCTGTTGTTGATGGTGCAGCTATAAACATTGGGGTGCAGGTGTCCCTTCAAAACAGCATACCTGTATCCCTTGGGTAGATAGATACTTCGTAGTGCAATTGCTGGGTCATAAGGTAGTTCTATTTTTAATTTTTTGAGGAACTTCCATATTGTTTTCCAGAGTGGCTGCACCAGTTTGCACTCCCACCAGTTCTGTCGCACAGTTTTAAATGTACATAAGCAAGAAATAACTTGGTATAAGGAAGAAATCACTTGATTCGCCATAATGCTTTGGTTCTGGGCGAGTGATATTATGGGCTCCAAGTGTAAATTCATAAAAAGAGCTCATAGTTTTTGTTGAAATTCGCACCTCTTTGGAGAGATGGGCTTGCAGGTGCTGATTTTGAAGCACCCCTCTCTTGGCATGAGACCAGTTTGATCACTCTGAGAGCCACTCCCTTTTTATCTTTGTGTTTTCTGGGGGAAATGCATAACTCACATACTAGAGCTGTTCATTTTAGTTAGGCTTAGTTTTGTGTTTTCAAAGCAAAATCATAGAAAAAGGATAATTCTGTACTCTTTGTGCATGCTTGTTAAATAAACAGGTGATTTCTAAGAAGACACTAGAATGTTTTGAAGATAACAAAGCTGTTTCCTTACTTATCTTTAAGGCCGTGTATTTTGTTGATTGTGCATTTGGTCAGCTAAGGACCGAAATTAGAGGAAGTTACTTTCGTAGTGACCTTTTGAAATCACAGAATGCATTGGTTATTTGTGAGGCTTCCTGGTTCAGTGTGTGTGTATAGGTGTACCTTGGTGGATCATGTAATTTGTTGAAAGCCCATGATATTTCCTACTCATCTCCAAGGCAATATAGTTTGCTATTTATGTACTTGGTCAATTATTGAAGAACCAAATGGAAATCACTTTCATTTTGACCTCTTGAAATTATACAGTGGTTTATTACTTAATCATACTTATTACTTAATCATACACACACACACACACACACACGCATTGATGGATGACATAATTTTTTGAAAGCCAATGAAAAACTGCAGAAACCCGTAATTTGTACATTATGATTTCAGATCACCATTATAGATATTACCAGATTTTCAGTTTCCTTTAAAAAGAAGAAACCCACGAACCTCTTAATTTTTAGTTACCTCTCTCTGCTCTCTCTCCATCAGCCATCACTCATCCCAACCCCCAGTCATTTCTTCTTTGATAATAAAACCCCAGCTTTGCTCAGTCCTCTCTCATCCATTGCTCTAGGTAAGTGGTCTAAAACATGATTGGCCAGAGCTTTGATTTCTCAACCCTGGCTGTTCCTTAGAATCGCTGTGAGATCTTTAAATTCAGATGCTTGGGCTGTGCTCACAGAGATTCTGATTTAGTTGGTCTACCCAGCTTAAGCCATTTGGAAAAATGTTCTTTATGACTTGTAGCTGAAGGCATTCCAGTAGACACAATATCAATAAGGTGACCACAGAATTTATCATTCAAGTCTGATATTTTTCTAAATGTCTTCTGAATTCCTATTTCCCACTCAGGCTTTTGAAGTGGCTTGGTGCAAACACATTCTCTTCCAGCATCAAAAACATTAGCAGGTTGTTTTGTTTCATAAACACTTCCTACTGTTTCTTGGTGAGCCAGGTTGTGTGTGGTTTAGGCTGGTGATGCCACCTTCATTAATTATGCCTTCTGAGGCAGTGTGGTGTGATGGTTTGCGATCACTGAATTTTGAGGGCCTTTCATTTGGTTTTAGAGAGGTGAAATTGTTTAGGAAAGACTAGAAAAAGAACATGAAAAAAATAGGAAAACATTGAAAGATGATGCATGAACAAAATTATAAAACTAAAGTCATAAACATCTGCCAAACAAATCCTTGTAGAGAAAACATTTTTTAAAAATATTGAATTCGTAAAAGACTAAGACAACCAAACTGTTCTTAGAGAGAAAAGCACACACGATTAAGGGAAGATTTAAAAACAAAGTCTTAATAAAATCATAGATGCTATTTCTCAGTCACATCTAGAATTTTACCTTGAATCATGTTTTCTGGTTGACATTTTTGTTTTTCCTTTGAAAATGAATAATTGGTGGATCCTCCTTGTTTCTAGTCCCTTGTATATTAGTGTGTTAACTCTCTCTGGTGGGGGCTTCCAAACTTAGATGAAGGGTATTAGGACATTCGAGATGAGCAATGACGTAAGATGGACTTACTCAATTGTATATCACAGTGCAATATCAAAACATTCTGTCCCAGGGAGAGACAACAGTGACTCAGAAAATCCTGTTGGAGTTGTATTATAATGTGGAAAACCATTCCAGAATTGCCGTCTGACACTGGGCATCTGGGATACTGACTTCATTCCGTGGCCACATGACCTTGTAAATTTAATCGTCAGGGCGCTCTTCTTTTTAGGTCTATGCTGGTTGCCTGTCCACACTGATCAGTACGTTGCATAGCAGTGAGCCTGAGTTACTGCTCTGATGATTTAGTTCTTATTCATAAAAACACTTCTCCCATGGCTAACTGGCAGAAGATGCAACTATCGCAAATTTTGCTTTGTAAAAACCAAGCTTTAATCTTCCTTCTGTTCTGTCCTTGAGACCTTCAATGGATATGTATTAGGACCTGCTTTTGTGTTATTGTTTCCCCAGAATAAAAGAGACTTTAAGTACAAGAGTTTCAGAAATGGTTTTGTTCCCAAGAATGGGTAGTTTTCAATTGTATTTTCTTCTGGTACATGCCCAACTATGGTGTTCAATGTGGATGGTCTTAAAAATTCCTTATTAATATTATTAAGGGCTTGATGGAAACATTTTGCCATTTTGAGTGTCGGCGAGGAAAACGCAGTAGCTGAGGTGCAGAGCAGTTCCTGGTAGCTGCCCTGCCTTGCTTCGCCCCTTACACTCCTCTGAAGGCAGGCACCTCTTATAGTTATGGTTTGCAAACAATTTGAGTAGCTGCCTTGGATTTCCCTCCTAGAGTTATTAAACATCGTTTCTTGGAAATGTAAACATGAGACTGAAAATTAAGTTGTGGTAACACATTTGGCAGAGGAATTGTGTTTTGGGAAAAGAAAAATATCCTGGAGTGAGTTTCAGTTTTGCAGATAGGGGAACTGGCTTTATTTAGCAAGTTGGAACAATACAAGACCCTGTGCCCTGATGGCAGTCCTTTCTCTTCCCAGATGAGTCTACCTGGGCACATGACCCACTTCCAAATAAAAAACTTGGAAGTAAATGTCATGAAACAGAGACAGAGCCTGTTCAGCTAGGCTTTTATACCACAACACCATAAAAATAATTTATTTGCTATCAAAAGAAGCTTAAAACAGAACTGCCGTCTGATGGATGTCTTTTTCCCTTTGCCCTTAAGATGACAGTATCTGTCACCCCAGTCCTTGGTTGTAAGCCTGACCTGTAAAAAAAAAAATAATAGTGTGGTGGGGCACCAGCACCTAGTGGCAGGCGGGTATATCTATTATTTAATGAGTTTCTAAAAATGAAAGTAAGTGTAATTTCTTGAAGTCACGCACTTCTAGATTCATCCCAGAGAAGGTTAAGTAGTATCCTATTGAAAAACAGGAATGAACTATTATTTGTTTTTTTAAAAAAGTGGCCCAGAATAAAACCTCGCTTCTCTGTGAAGGTAACTGATCTGAAATATTTTTGTGTATATGTGTTTCAGGGGTGGCATAACACAGCATTCACAACTCTCAGGCTGTCTATGTCAGGTGAACAGCTCTGTGGGCGGAATTCTGGCTGCCTGGGTATGTGTTTTTGGTTGTTAATACTTGGATGCGTTGGATGGGAATAGTCAGGGAGTCAGCCTTCCATTTCAGGCAGAGGAGTGTGGTGAATTAGACACGACTTTGGACCCGGGTCCCAGAGAACTTGGTTCTCATCCTAGACCAGTTACTTACTAGCTGTGTGGGCAAGTCACTTCGTTTGTCAGAACCTCCTTCTTTCCTTTTGTAAAATCAGGATGTCGGCTCATCTGTGTGGTCCCTTCCAACATTGTGTTTTTGTGAGCTGAAGCCTGAGCATGTGACATGGGAGCTCACAAAGGGTCATCGGAGCTGTGTAGTCCTAGTTGCTACTCAGAGAGGCTGAGAAGCTGCTAGGTAACACAGAGCAAGGCTTTTATGGGGCAGGTCCCCACTTCAAGTCCCCTACAGGTCTCATGATCTTGGAGGTCACTGGTTCTTCCCTAACCTTTCTCTTTAAAACACACGTGTCAATGGGGTGCCTGGGTGGCTCAGTGGGTTGAACGTCTGACTCTTGATTTTGGCTCAGGTCATGATCTCAGGGTTGTGGGATTGCACCCCGTGTCAGGCTCCACACTCAGTGTGGATTCTCTCTCTCTTCCTCTGCCCCTCTCGATCCAGCTCATGCCTGCACACACACTCTCTCTCTCCAAAAAACAAAACAAAACAAAAAAAACAAAAGAAAAACAGAAACAAAACACATCAGGCCTTTTCTCTACTGTCATTAAGCTGTATTTCTGTCTTATTTACTCAGATTCTCCATAAAGAATGATAGCTTTTTTTTTTTATAAATTAAAAACAAGTTTTTATTTTTGAGAGAGAGAGAGAGAGAGAGAGAGAGAGAGAGAGAGAGAAACAGAGAGCAAGCAGGGGAAGGCAGAGAGAGAGAGAGAGAGAGAGAGGGAAGAGAGGATCTGAAGCAGGCCCTGCACTGATAGCAGTGAGCCTGATGCGGGGCCCAGACTTATGAACTGAGATCATGACCTGAGCCGAAGTCAGTTGCTTAACTGACTGAGCCACCAGGCACCCCAAGAATGATAGGTTTTAAGAAAGTTCCTGAAGAACAATAAAATTCTCACCCAAGATAGGCCCCTTGAACTAATTTTTCATCATGATGGGGTGTCATTTCCTCCTTTTGCATTTGTTTGTAGTTTCATTCATTTATTCAATAAATATTTTTGAGAGTCTGCTGAGTACTGGGTATTATTGGATACTTAGGCACAAAGAGAAATCACACACAGGTCTTACCTTCGAGAAGCTTTTTACCCTGGTAGTGACGCCCTCAATATGTTACATAAGCTCTGTATATGTGTGTTCATATATATGAAATTATAGCTACTTCAAATTTTAGCAAAGCTTGGTATGTAGCAAAATTGTTCTTTGTGTTGGCTGCACTAAATTTTGCTTTGATATTTTCCCCTCAATTTATAAGAAAAGTTGCTGCAAATGACAGTAAACAGCGAGTCCTCTTGGCATTCACCGTGGAGATGATGTTGAGGACATCCATATTATACTGCGGTAGCCCTCTCGTGGATATCCTCAGTGGGCATGTCTTTGAAGGCTAAGTTTAATATAAAATGAAACAATAACAACAACAAAACTTAGTGTACCCTGTAACTTGGAGGGATTTTTCCCCCCTTGTGACTGTACATTTTCTCCCTTGTGATTCATGTTTTCTTGTTTAGTTTTGCCCCAGAGGAGGCTCAGAGTTGAATTCTGTTGTGAAAGTAGCACTTTCCTGCCTCTGTAACTCTCCCTCTGTTGTGTTTCCCTGGGTGGGTTTTAACTATCTTATTACTGTTAGGTAAAATAATAACTACTATATGGATGCTGCTTCATCGTTTACAAATATTTTCAGAAAAATCTTGTCAGATTCTTGGGATCGTTAGCTTCATGTCTGAAGTCCCCATTTAAATATTTTCTTCTGATTTCGTTTAGTTTCAGAAGTTGGGTTTGAAACAATGACCAAGTATTTCCAGGAAATCCATTAAGGAATGAATTATTCAGCACAACAGGCTCAAAGTTAGGATGTGGGTATACAGGACACAGGCAAGGAGATGGTAAAGTTATATAAAAAGAAAATAATTCAGTAAAGAAATCATCTTCAGGGTAATTTATTCATCTAAAGAGATCACACACAAAGCTCAGTGTTTGAAGTCAGAAGAAAGGAAAGTGAACATTTGGATGAAAAGCCTGTTGGATTGGCATGACTTTTACTACTGTTTTTCCTTTGGAAGATGGACCAAATTGTGAGCCTTGTGGATTTCATGTGTTGAGAATTTTAGCTAAAATAGATACTTATGTTGAGACATTTCCTAAATTCTACACCCACATACTCAGTCTTTGTGTTACTGCCAGTAACACATTTTACAAATGCCAGAATTGCATTTTACTCTTTTAATACTGGATTAAATATATATTCAAGAGAAAGAGTACATTTAATTTACTTTTGGCTCAGTAATAGTTTAAAGTATGAATGGAGATAATGGAATTCTGTTGTCTGTATTGGTTGTTAAGATATTTGGACTCAGAAATACATTTACATATTTCCAGATTTGACAGATAAAGGGTACAGAGTGCAAACTCCTTACCATGTCTGTTCCCAGCCACACAAGTCACCTTCCCCCCACCCCGGCAACTGGTGTCAACAGTTTCTTGCATATCCGTCTGACTATACCAAACATAGAAAAGAATATTATTTTCTTCCTGTTTTTACACTAAGGATGATGTGCTATGTTCGTTGTTCTATGATGTATGCATTTACGTTCGCTTAATTCTGGAGGAAAAAAAGGAAAAACCCCCATAGAGCAGATGGGGAATCTGTGGTATTCCCCACTAGAAACAAGTGTGGGGGTCAAAGGACACAAAAACTGTGATTAGGTAATTAATCAGAGCATGGAGCTATATAGTGCTGAGGTGATTTGGGTATGGTCCACTATGTTTTTATGAAGCAGTGGTGAGTTATGTGGCCGTTGTCTAGAGGAACTTGCTGTTTGCCTTATTTATGGAGAATTTTGTCTTTGGATTTGGACATTTCTATGGTTCTCGTTTAATTTAAGTTCTAGTTACAACTGTACTCACTTGGTACTTATTTCTTTTTTTCCATTTTACAGAGACATTGGGTAAATAATTAACTAACGTATGAGCTACTTTATTTCACATGGGAAGCTCACTGTCCTCGGTTAAGAAATGTGGTACATTCACTGAGTTCTTAGTGAGTTTAAGGTAAATTGTGGGCTCTGAGAACAGGCCCTGGGGCTTGGTCTGCCATGCCCACCCCTGCACCTTCTCTTCAGTAGACCCCTCTCTTCTTGTTTTACACCTCAGCACCCAGGACATTTTGGGATGGTAGAACTATACGCAAGCACAGTTTCTTGTACCCAGCAGCCTTTTCATCCTTTTCCTCAGTCCAGACCGATGATCTTCCGGTATCATGTAAGTACAGCGAATCAGATTTCTCCACCTACAAAGTGACATTTGCCAGGCTGCGGAAGGTACATCACAGGTGCCACAGCGTGTTTTCTGTGTCTGTTCATACACCCATCTTTCTGACGTAGATGTGAGGGACTTCAGGACAAGCGCTGCACTTACCCCTAGAGTCTGGCACATTAGGTCGGATGCCATCCATGCTGAATGACTGCAGGTGAAACTCACTCTCCAGAGTTCATTTCTGAGTGTAGGACACTTGAATACCATATAAACAAATTTAGACCTTGGTTGGGAGCAGTAGGAAACAGGAAAAGAGGTGAATGCAGGAGATGGGGCAGGAGAGTGACAGGTTTCTGTGGGCATCCTAACAAGTTATTCCCAGTGGCATCAGATGAAGGGAGACTTTGGGGTAAGGGGCTAGTTGGAAAGCTTTGGACAAAGGTGAGCGATGATGGAGCTCTGCATTGCTTAGTTCTCATTGGTGTAGCTAGATTTCTCAGGAAAAAAAGTACATCTTAGACGTATACAGTATTTACAATTGAATAAACTTGACATTGGAATGCCCTTGATATTTTAAAGTTATAGAAAGCCCAGTATAATAAAGGAATATATAGAGTTAGTAGCTACCTTGGAATCAGGAAGGATCATGTTTTTTAAACAATTGATATTTTTTACACTTTATTATGATAATAAAATTGAAACTCATCAGGTGGCTGAGAAGTTTGCATTCATCTCTTGATCCTGCAGACATTCATTCATCTAGTCCCCTCTCTATGCTCATGGAAGCTGGAAGGTTTTAAAACATGGATATGATATGGGGTAATTATGTTTCAGATATTGAACTCCAACCGTACAGAAATCTTCCATTATTCTTTGTGTAACAGAAACGTTTATGCAAGTTTGTGTGTAAGTCAGCTCTGAGTAAATTGAATCAAATGGAATGTCCTGACAGAGTTCCTCTTTAAAGAAACCCTGTGATGTGCCTTTTGTGAAATAAAGAACTTTTAAAAACTGAAATCCAAATAAGCACACTCTCATTTGCATGGTTTTTCTCGAGGCAGAGTATCCTGTATCTCCTGTGTTGATTGAATTCTGGTTGACCAACCACCTGGATGGTTAAGAGAGTATACCATGAACTAAGTCCGTGACACTGGAGACCTCCAAAGGAAATAAAATACTCTACCGCTGTACAAAATCGGCTGTTAAATAGGTTTTAATTCTCCTGCTTGGGTGAGTGTGATTTGCATCTTTCCTAAAAGACAAGCATCTGCAAATACAAATCCTGATGACATCCCTAGCAGCATGCATTAACTTGCAAGCCCTTGTAAGTGGATTGCATTTCCAGTATCAGGAAAGCTTCCTGATTCTTCATGCCACCTTAGAAGTTTAGTCCTAGAAGACTAAGTATGACCAGTACCACTCAGACGTTGCTGATTTTTTTAATAAACCCAAGGGGAACTGTCAAAGAACCAAAGAACGTGTAAATTGAAAGGAAAATAGAAATTCTCAGGTTGTTTACTTATTTACAATTAAGACATGCTAGAATTAAGCTAAGAAAATTACTTTGTCATTTAACCCCCCGTGACAGCCTCTAGAAATTTCCAGCAGTGTTCAAGAGCACTTCAGAAAGGCTGGCGTTTCTGTCCTGATCCTTTTACATTTGCTTTCATTTCATTTCATTTCATTTCTGTAAAAAGTCTGCCGCTAGTTATTTCAGTAACGCGGCTCTGTTGTTCGATCATACCGCTCATTGAGCTGAAGCCTTTTGGGAAACAACATTTGGAGAGAGACCCATGGTGTAATAGCTGATCCCCCTGGCGCATGTCCCAGAGTGAGCAGGGCTGGAAGCTTTTAGTGTAGTTGAAAGATGCCAGTCTGTCATTTGCATCCATTGAAATTGAGCAAGAGGTTTCAGCCTGAGCTTTCTGTTATACTTGCACCAAGAGCAGCTGGTGAAGGGCTGCAAATTCCGTGTGAGCCGGGACCTATCAGCTGATGTGTTTAATGGAATCCTGCTTCAGCTTGGGAGCAATTTCTGGGGCATAATAATAATAATAATGCACACTCTTGGTGAAAGATAATGCTTGTGGTTTTAGAACGTGCAGACTGAGTGGGGGTCTTGGCATAAAGGTGGTAGTGGGGGAAGGGAAATATTTAAAAAAAGGATAGTGATGGGGAGAAAGCAGATATGTTCTGCAGTAAAGAAAGCCACAAATGCATGATCAGTTTAAGTGTTTTAAGTAACATGTTTACAAAATGTGAGTTTTTCAGCACTAGTAATACTAGGCAAAGCATCCAATCTCTAGCTTCCTTTATAAAAATCTACTCATCCTTGGAGGACCACTTGCTTTTGTTCAAAGTCAACCTTTTCCTCCAGGGATATGTTTAATTAAGGCCATCATCTTCCATTAGTGACTATGCCAATTTGATCATTCTTTTCACTCTTCCAGTCCTGCCCCCTTTAATTGACACAAAAAGTAATTTGTGCCACCTTGTCTCTTGTTTTTAACTTGCAATACATTTTCTGCAGGACTGAGTTCATATGAGATTTTAAGATTTGTGGCCAGGGGCACCTGGGTGGCTCAGTCAGTTAAGTGCTGACTTTAGCCCAGGTCATGATCTCATGGTTCATGAGTTCCAGCCCCGCGTCGGGATCTGTGCAGACAGCTCAGAGCCTGGAGCCTGCTTCAGATTCTGTGTCCCTCTCTCTGTCTCTGTCCCTTCCCTGCTCATGCTTGCTCGCTCTCTGTCTCTCTCTCTCTCAAAAATAAAAATTTAAGAAAAAAAAAGCTTTGTGGGCAAAATAGAACACTCCATTGTAAGAGCTTCCTTCATTCGTTTTTGTTCTCCGGTGCTTAATTTGGCTGGTATGGAGTTTAAGAATGGATGTGTTCTACGCCTTATTGAGGAAAGCACTGAGAATTGGCCAGGTCCCACTTAACTTAGTTTCTGAATGACAGTGCTTTGGCACGTCCGCAGTCTCTCCCCATTCCCAGCTCTTCTCGGCTCATTAGGACTTGGGCTGTTGCAGCTGACAAATCTCCATTTGCAGTGGAATGCATGCCTTCATTTTTCCTTGGTGAGAAGACGTAAATGCCTCTTAAAATGGTGGCTTGAATTTGTTGGGAGTTGGGAAAATCTTGCAGGGACTCTGCCACATGGAGGGATTCTGTTGTGAGAATGTGCCCCAGGGGACAGGGCAGGTAGAGGGAGCTCCTTGCAACATTGAAATTCAGCCTCCTGTACTTGTGACACAGTCCGTTTTAGTCAGAGTGAAGAAAAAAGAAAAACAATAGTAACACCTTTGGAATGACCCAGTGATGTTACAATGGAAGAGTCTCAGTAGAGTGAGTTTAATCCAGTGATTCCAAATGGGTGAATTACTTTTTCAAGATCTGTTTTAACCCTGGTTGCGTGTGGACCATTTGCTTGTGGAGTAGAATGCTGTATCCAGCACATTGATTGTGATCAGTGACCTTCCTACCATGGAAACTCCCTGTTACTTTCTTTTTTTTTTCTTTGAACATTTATTCATTTTTTGAGAGATAGAGAAAGACAAAGTATGAGCAGGGGAGGGGCAGAGAGCAAGGGAGACCCAGAATGCGTAGCAGGCTCCATCCTCTGAGCTGACAGCACAGAGCCTGATGTAGGGCTGGAACTCACGAACCGTGAGATCATGACCTAAGCCGAAGTCAGATGCTTAACTGACTGAGCCACCCAGGTGCCCCATCCCTGTTCCTTCCTTACTTAAAAACCTTCAGTACCGGGGCGCCTGCGTGGCTCAATCGGTTAAACATCTGACTCTTGATATTAGCTCAGGTCATGATCTCTTGGTTGTGAGTTTGGCCCCGCATTGGGCTCCACGCTGGGTGTGGAGCCTACTTAAAAAACAAACAAAAAAAAAAAACAAGAAACCAAAAAACCAAACTTTCACTTTGACCTCCCACAGCCTCTGGGTCATGAGCACAGAGACCCTTGAGAGTCTGTTCCACCTCATCTTCAGCAGTGCCCCTGTTCTGACCAGGTTCTAACCATATCCACCTGATTGCCAGCAACCACAGTGGTGTGGTTTTATCTGTTGCCAGGATGCCACACTCTCCCTGGCCCAAATGCTCAGTGATGCCCTTGGCATGTTGAGGTTTAAGCTTAAGAATCTCCTCTTCCCTGCGTCCCCCAGTCTCAAGTTAGGACTACCCTTTTCCAAACTCCCCTAACATCCCCTACGCACCTCTGTGTTCTAGCTCTCCATTGCTGTAGAATAAATCACCCAAAACAGTGCCTTGGAACAGTGGCAGTCATTTATTTTGCTCATGAATCTGGAGGGTTGGCTGGGCACAGTTAGGGAGCTCTGGCCTAGAGTCTCATGTGATCACACACATAGTGGGGCGTCACATCATCTCAGAGGTTCCTTTGCTCATGGTTTGGTACCAGGACCTGGAAGAGTCCCACAACTTCCATCGTAACTACTGGAGCTCCTGGGACATCTCTCTTTCTCTCTTTCTGTGTCATTTCTCCACATGGCAGCCTCAGGTAGCTGGATTTCTTCCATGAGGGCTGAAGGCCCCTGGAGTGAGTGTCCCAAGAGAGACTGGCAGAAACTGCCCAGCCTTGAAAGTCATGCACAGTTGCACTAGCAGCACTGTATTCATGGAGATAGATGGTCACAAAGGCCTGCTCATGTGTGGGGGAGTTACACAGACCCCACCTCTTGATGAGAAAGGTGTCTCATCACCTTTGAATCCCATTGAATTAAGGGACATGTTGTATTTTTTTTTTTGTTTTAGATTTTAAATTGTGGTAAAATACACATAACAAAATTTACCATCCTCGCCATTTTTAAGCGCGCAGTTCAGTGACATTAAACACATTCACGTTATTGTGCAACCATCACCATGTTTATCCACAGAGCTCTTTTCGTCTTGTAAAACTGAAACTCTGTACGCATCAAGCAGTAACTCTCCCATTTTCCCATCCCCCGCCCTGGCCTTTGGGAACCACCATTCTACTTTCTGTTTCTATGCATTCTGCTTCCTATAAGTGAAGTCGTATGGTAGTTGATTTTCTGTGTCAGGCTTATTTCTCTTAATGTAACATCCTCAAGATTGATCCATGTTATGGCTTGTGTTAGAATTTATTTCCTTTTTAAAGCTAAATAATATTCCATTGTATGTGTATAGTATGTAGATTTTATTTAGCCATTCATGTGTCAGTGGACACTTGGGTTGCTTCTGCCTTTTGGCTCTTGTGAATAATGCTGCCTTGAACATGGCTTTACAGTGAAGGACGTGTTTCAAAATCAGCTGGCCGTTACGGTTCATTCTGTCTTTTGGTGTCTTTTTCTTCACTGCACTGGAAATACTTGAGAGCAGGGACAGTGACTTTCCATCTTTAAATCCCTAAGGCCCAGCACAGGCACAAAAAATACCTATTAGTTGAATCATGAATGGATCAATGGTTGGATGGATGGATGGTTGGATGACAACTATCTATAGAAGATAGAAGGTTTCATTTCTGAAGTGTGGCAATGGCTGTATTGTGTCATATTGAAGATGGGGTCATCCTATGATATGTATCCTAAGGTAGTCACTTCCAAGTTGTACCCTATTATTTTAGTATCCTTATTGGATAGCACCTGGTCCAGAGTGAGCATTTTATAAAAATAGGTTGAGTTGAGTTAAATTGCAATTGGGAAGTGGAACTTGTAAGATGATGTTTTAATAATCTTTCATCATTTTATGTCTTCCATTGTGCTTAACATGTGATCCCATATTGAGTAATTTTCTGAGTAATTCAAGGAGTTGTGAAGTAGGACCACTTCCTTGGTGTGTTGACTAGTTTCTACTTAATTACATTTGAAGGCTGCAACCTTGATAATGACATATTATGTGCAAATTGTGTAATATTAGACTTGGTTTTCATTATCTCCATTTTAGCCCTTTTCATTGCAGGCATGGGTGGTAGAAGCTCTTTCTAAAGCACGGGCCCCTTCACACTAGTAGTGACTGTGGATGGCCTGGTGTTTCATAATAAAATTTGTGCATAGTCTATGTTGCCCTTTTATTTTTGTTAAATTTAAAGACCAGAGAGGATGGAGGACATCTGTTAATATATCGAATAAACAGCCAGGGCATCTAGGTGGTTCTTTCAGTTGACTGTCCGACTCTTGATTTTGACTCAAGTCATGATCTCTTGGTTGAGGGATAGCCCTGCATTGAGTCCTGTGTTCAGCTCCTCCCTGAGCGTGGAGCCTGCCTGGGATTCTCTTTCTCTCTGCCCCTCTTCCCCTCATGCATGTGTTCTTTCTCTCTCTCTCTCTCAAAATAAATAAATAAACACTGAAAAAGAAACCGCCATCTTTGCTTTTCTTTGCCTTCTTTTATTATCCACCCCCATCAGAGCATCATGCAAAAAAAAACCCCACAAAACAAAAATGAAAATGAAAGTGATCATAATATCCTGACTTCCTGTTTTATTATAAATGAGGTAAACACTGGATAGTGTTCTCCTTTAATTTCTTCATGTGTATTCTTCAAATTAATGTTTCAAGAATGGTTGGGAGTTTCCACATATCTCATACATCTTTTATTTAGACAGTATGGTAAAATGGAAAGGCTTTGGATTTGGATTCAGATAGGCTTAAGTTTGGATTTTGGTTCTGTCATTTACTGTAAATGTTCTATTTGGAAAAGGTGGAACTAATAATAGTGATCTTTTGGCCAGTAGTAAAGAGTCAGTCCAACCCAGTTGACCCATGTCTGAATGTCTATGTATTTCTAGGAAATTTGATAGTAACAATTTGATCTTCAGCATCTGTGTGCTTCTGTATTTGTAAATGTGAACATGAAGAAAGCTGACCCTGCCATATTTCTGGGAACTGAGGTACCAAGAGGGGATGGTTCTGCTTTATTCCTTTCTTTTTGCTTAGTATCATGGCATTTTACGTAAGACTGGGTTTTTATTTGACAGATGGGGTAGCTGAGACCCAGAGGATCAGGTGGATGATGCAAGGCCCTGTAGCACATGAAAGGCAGAGCCGGGGACTTTGTCCATTGTTTTACTGTATTATGTATTATATCCCTGCCGACCCTGCCGTTTTCCCAGTCTTCCCCCCACCTCCTTGGCAATCCCAATTCACTGTACTTTAGTGCACTGTGCACATGTGCGCGCGCGCACACACACACACACACACACACACACACACGCTGTATGGCAGAGATCAAGAAGGATGCAGTGGCCAGCTTGGTTTTCCACGGGAGCCTGCCAGTACTGTTCCTGGCTAGACAGGGTCGATGCTCGTTGATCACTTACAACAATATCGTATTTTGAAGGGCTAAATATAATTCCTTCTTTCTAGGTTCTCCTTTTCATTTGTAGTGTTTGGACCCATGTGACAGACATTCTCAAGGCGCTCACATGATTTTCTCTTTCTCTCAATTTCCATGGCCTGCATCTCTGCTATAACTTAATACACGCATTTCTGAAAACCTCACCTTCTGCAACATCGTGCTGTCAAATGAACATGGCTTATGGGAAATATAGATAGGGTTGGGGCCAACCACTCTAAACCTATGCCACTTTGCAAGCAGGGCACTAACAAAAACAATAAAAAGCAGAGTAAAAACAGCAGCACAGTTCAGAAGGTGTATTAAATTCTTACTGCATACATACATATTTGGATAAATGTGACTTTAAATTATGAAGAAATGTGGGCTGCTTGATGGAAGGGGATGGAAGGGAGGAGATGAGGCTGGTGAGGATTGAGAGATGAGATGGAAGTGAACAAAGGTCTCTGAGACCTTTGTGCAGAGGGGCACTTAGAAGATCTGGGGCTCAGGAGCCTCAGACCATGAGGGGAATGGACACATGGGTTCTGGTGCTGTATGGAATATCAGCTTCACTGTGTGGTCTGTGGAACGTGTTATTATTCATTCGCAATTTGACAAACTTCAGATATTCAAGTGGAAGTGGCCCGTTAAATGTCCCTGAACGCTGGACAGTACATGGAGATATCTCAGAGGACTTTTCCAGAGAACTTGATTTAATACCCTGTTGCTGGTAAACTATGGGAACCATATGACAAAAGGCCAAGGATAGAGTCTCGGAGCTTCTTAAGGGTGTAGAGCCTGGGGCAGAATCAGTGAGCAAAAGCGCAAACTAATGAGATGGGGTAAAATCCTTTGTGGGCACAAAAGACACCTTTCCCCAATTAAGGTAACAGTATCAATGAACACTGTCTTCTCAGGGTCTGTAGCCCATTTCTGTCTTTTATATTTTACATCTCATTTGTTATGTTTAACTTTTTTAAATACGAGTACTATGGAAATGCATTTTGTGTCACCTGTGCACCAATCACAAATAGTATAAACACCATTAATGCCTCTAACTGCATGGTTCTTTGAAAGGTTTGAAGATGATAGAAAGTGGCTGGCTGAAACTGTCCACGGGCAGTTGACTGGGGCTCCTGAGTAACTTGACCTTCAATTCTGTCCTCACCAAACCTCCTTCCATCCTCAGGGCCCATCATGTGGGAGCCCAGTGTATCCCTCTATCTCACAGAGGTCTCTGCCGGGTAAGCTGGGGGATGGTTGGGGATTGGGGAGGTGAGGGGGCTTTGTAGAATAATATGTGACAGGAGAGACTAGAAAATAGGGGTAAATAGGAGCAGGAGTATGAATTAGGAGCCAGCAATGCAGGTTGGAATATGTGTCCTAGATCTCTTCCTGGGAGTAACTTGCTAGAGTAGCTCTCAGATACTAACCACAATATAAGGACTGTTTGACTAAGAGTCACATGTCTGGGCTACCCTGCAGAGATTAGGAAAGGCAGACAGTCATCCCTTAAAGCTGAATGGAGCAGAGGTGTCTCCTAGTGGGTGGTAATTGAGCAGGTCTTTAAAGAATGGACAGGATTGGGTTAAGTGGAGATGGTGTGACTGTAAGGAAGGAAAGTGGGGCTGAGAAGAGTTTAGGAGAAGGGAAAGATACAAAACGGTTCCTTGGGGCATGTGAGGACGATCATTGTGATGGCCACAGACCTCGTTCCTGGAACTATAGGGCAACTGATTTCTTTTCTTTTCTTTTCTTTTCTTTTCTTTTCTTTTCTTTTCTTTTCTTTTCTTTTCTTTTTTCTTTTCTTTTGCTTTCCTTTCTTTTCTTTTCTCTTTTCTTTTCTTTTCTTTTCTCTCTCCTCTCCTCCCCTCCCCTCCTGTCCTTTTTCTGTTCTTTTTTTTTCTTTTCTATTCTCCCCTTCCCCTTCTCTTTCCTTTCCTACAATAGTCATGCCACTCCCTCAGAGAATGCTTATTGAAAATTGATGGTAATGGCCATATGGGAAGTCACAGAGCTTATCTAGGATTTGGATCCCTGGAGCATAACTGGTGGGTGGAAAGCAGATGGATGGGCAAGAACACTGTTCTCTTCCTACCAATGACAGTTGATTATAAGTTATAAAAATGGGCATTTCCCTTGTGGTCCTAGCTTCTAAGATTATTGAAGGTTATTAGTACAATGGATCAAAGAATGACATTATTTAGATTTAACAAGGTTGGACTTAGGGCTTTCATAAACTGGGGTCATCTGAATCTAAGTATGTGTCTTATTTTACCATGGCCCATTGTATAAGAATCTGGGGTACATTTACAATGTCTCTGAAGTCCCACAGTCAGTTCTGTTTCTCTTTCACTTGCTCTCTGCCAAGCTTGTGTGTGCATTAAGATACTGGGCCCGGGAAAAGATTGCATTGTTTGTTAAATGGAAATTATACTCAGCATGGAGGCTTTGAATGTAGGAAGAGAGGGGCCTTTTGACTTTCCTTCCTTTTTAAAATGCAGTTAAACTGATACTCAGAACAACGGTGGGAAAGTCCTAATTAGTATATGAAGGATGGTAAAATAAATGAGGTGGGCAGTGACTTACATAAGGCGTTTATAAACTCCTCACTCCACAACTGCAGGCCTGGGGGAGGTTGGGTTTTCTCTGGTTTTCTGCACTTCCGCCCAGCTCCCTTCTAGGTCTGCCCCCAAGAAGAGAGGTGCTCCCTAGAGCTGGGAAACTTTCTGTCGGAAGACTGCTGGGAGACCTCAAAAGTGGGATGGGCTCCCTCCTTCCTCTCTCTGGGCTCTATTTTAGAGCTGCAGTAAAGATTTGAGGCTTTTTTGCAAGCTTTCAACTCTGAGGTATTTTGGAAAACTGTAATTTTGTTTGTTCTCTGCTGTATGCATGTGGTTTCTTAAAACACAAGTGTGATTATTTTCAGCATCCTTTCCATAGCAAACATCTCCCCCTAAACTACAGTCCCCAAAAGTGGGTTCTCAAGTGCACTTGACACACAGTCTCCTTTGGAATGCTTATGGAGAGTGACTGTCTGTACAGCGAACAACTTGTTGCAGTTTTGAGTCCTGCTAGGTGGCTTCCGGCCCCGTATTGGTCTTTGCCCCTCTTAGGTTCCGCAGCCAGACGTGCCCAGCGTGTTGTGTATTTTCCAGCGAGCCATGAGGTGCTATGAAACTTAATTTGATGATGGTGAGGGGGTTCTATAAAATAGCACTTTGGGTAGTTTTCTCCATAAAATAGTAATTTGTAGAAGACGGATAGCGTGTAGAATGGACACTGAAGCTAGTTTAGTTTGGTTTTAATCCTAGTTTTTCCAACTTTTTTTTCCTGGTATTTTATTGTTTCTTTTTACTGTCAAATTTTTAATATAGCTGGAATTCATTTTGTTATAAGGATTCAAGTTTGGACCTAGCTATTTATTCTTTTTTTTTTAATGATTTTTTTTCTTGTGGTAAATACATAACATAGAATTTATAGTTTTAACCACTTTTAGGTGTACAGTTCAGTGGCAGTAAGTACATTCACAACTTTCCCACGAGTTGGCTGTGTGTTATGGGTCAAAATATTTTGCCTCTCTGTGCCTTAGTTTCTTCATCTGCTAGTGGGGATAGCACCCCCATGAAGTTTTTATGGAGACTCTGAGTTAGTTCATAGAAAACACTTAGTGGGCACAGGCCACAGTAAGTGTTCAGTGGTGATTAGTGGCCATGGCAACATGTAGTACTGGAAGACTTGTATTTGCTAGTAGTGCCCATTGAGCTGGTACCCATATGTATAGTGCATATATTATGTGAAAGCGTAGGTCGTGGCAACCATTGCAACTGAATCAGTGTAAAGACCTAGAGAATTCTCAATGCAGACACTGGATAGTTTCCCTCATTTTTATGTCCACGTTAGCATGGGACTAACATGCACTTTGAGCTTCAGGGGAAGAAAAAGATTTTCGAAGATTTAGATTGCAAATTGCGAAAAATTAATAATGAAGAGAGAAAACCAATTTAGTCTTCACATTTAAAGCATAATGCAAGAGGCTTAAAGAGGGTGGACTTCAGAATGTATTCACAAACACTACCTCTTTTCAGAGACTTTGATAAAAAGCTCTTGCTTTAAAAAAATGATAGCAATGATTATTTGTTTTCATGAAGTCTAGATGAGTAAATGGTGTGATCATAATGAGAGGAAATGGAGAAGTCTCAAGAGAAGAAGCATTTTGTTTACATTTAAGTCTTCCAGATATGTTTGAAAACAATATACCAGTTTGATCTATTTTCTTAAATAATTTGGGTAAACCACACTTCTGTTACAGTTTTTGGTAAGTGATAACATGGAACAGTTTCTGTTTTATTACCAACAACCTTTTACTCTTTAGTTCAGCAAGCAGTTTCTAACTAAATCTGTAAAAAAGGATGCAGAAGTCATCTGAAAGAAACTATTTCTAGCCTTAAAATTCATGTTCCTACAGTAGAATATACAATATTCAGTCGCCATCACAAAAATGTCTTTCTTATCAGTGCTGCCCTAGCTAAATGTGAACTTTAAAAATGGGAAAACCAGGCACTTTGTAGACAGTTTACTCTTTGTTTCATATTTTTGGGGCTAAGAAAAAAAATTGCCCAAGGAAGTATTTCTGGAAGGAAGCAAACTTTTCAACTGCCTTGATAGTTTAGCCTACAATATTTTTGTTGTTTTAGGAATTGATAGTGACCCTAAGTATAGCTGAAATAATACACATTTGTAAAGCATGGATCGTGATTGGTTCCTAACAAGTGGGTGATAATGTAGCAAATTATGCTGTCATCATATTACACACAGTTGGCCAGGAGGTCAGTATAAGACCTTCATTATCATTGAATTGTGTTATAAACACGTGGGGCAGAGTGCCGTAGTGGACGTAACGCTGGATTTGGGTTCAGGAAGTCTGAATTCCAGGGCTTGCCATGGAGCCAAGCCCTTAGGTTTGAAGAAGTTGTATGGGAAAGAGAAAGACATTGCTTAATAGTAGCAGCTTCTAGAAGATTGTTTCCTAGGTCATTTTCCTTCCTCATTTTTCCAGGATGACATCATGTATGGTGACTCCTTATTTATATGCTAATGTCCTTCAAACCTACCTTTTAGCCAAGGCTTCTCTTCGTGGCCTCCAGACCCACAATCCAGATCACTCTGCTTGGTGGTGACATAGATATCTTAAATCAGTATGTCAAAAACTAAACTCATCTGACACTTCTAACCCACCACCACCTTGTTTCTTTTCCTGTGTTCCTTTTGAGCAAGGAGCATGGTCTCAGGCATTTACCCAAACCAGAAACCCCAAGATGCCTTCAGTCTTTCTTTCTCCTCACTTTCTATGTTTAGCTGATCTCCAAACTCTGCCAGTTGTACTTCATAAATGTCTCCCCTGTCCATTCCCTCCTGGTGATGATGATGATGATGGTGGTGGTGGTGGTGGTGGTAGTGATGGTGATGATGAGGTCCATTCCTCCATATCAACTTCTTCACCTTAGTTTGGGCCCTCCTCATTTCTTACCTGGAATTTTGTGGCTGCTGTCTTTTACAACTTGTTCCATAGATCCCTGCTCAACATCAATCCCATATGCCTCCGCCATAATGCCAGTAATGGTTCCTCAACACACGTCACCATCCCTCCATTCGTCTTCTCGGCTGTGCGTGCTAGTGTGGAACGAATAATCCACTTGCCCTGGCAGTCACGTACACTTGGCTGGGGACTCAGCATATAGGTCCGTACCTCTTTGAGGCGCTTTTCAACCTTTCAGACTGAATCAGTAGTTAACCATGCTGATAAATGTAGATCTAATTCATTGTATGTTTTCTTTTATTTCTCTGCCTCCCCTGTTGGAATATTTGGATCATTACTTGATGTTATGAATTGAGTCTTAAATTCACATCACTATATACAATATCCAGCATGGCGTGTCTGGGTTATTGAGGACATCCAATAAATGAATGAGTGAGCATGTGGATGGTGTTCCCTGGTGTGGGAAGGGATTGGGAAGGGCCACATGGCCCTTGGGAGTCTGCCTCCAGCATCTATGACTTCCTGCTGAGCAAGCTTACATGGGTGACGTTGCTTGGCTCTCTCCAGTTAGATACGTGCTTTGGGGCCAGAGCTGCAGAATATAAGACAATAGTTTTTTTTAATGTCCAGGTTGAGTTTATTTATTTATTTTGAGACAGCGTTCTAGTGGGGAAGAGGCGGAGAGAAAGAGAGAAAGAGAGAATCCCAAGCAGTCTCTGTGGTGTCAGCGCAAAGCCCAACATGGGGCTCGATCTCATGAACCATGATATCATGACCTGAGCCAAAATCAAGAGTCAGATGCCCAACTGACTGAGCCACCCAGGCTTCCCTCCCTTTCTTACTACCTACTTCCTATTTTGTCTCTCCTTAAATCTTTAACAGCTCCTCCCTCCCTCCCTGTCTGCTATTTGCGCTTGCAGGCAATCAGGAAACTTCCTTGTGTACCCTCTGCCCCATCTACTCCGTTATCTGCATCTCTGCCCCTACCCACTGCCTTACCTCCTTTGCTAGAGAAGAATTGTCCATTTCCCATGGAAGGCCACGATCCCTGCTGGAGCTCCTTCTCCCCTTCTTAAAAACATCACTCCTTTCATTGTCTTATTTCTCTTCTGATTCATGTTTCCCCTTTTTCACTTAGTAATTCTCATCAGCATACAAACATGCTGGTATTTCTTCCTGTGATACCATGTCCCCTCCAGCTTCTGTTCCATTTCTCTGCTCTCCTTTACCACAAGGTGCTTTGATTTGCTTAAACTCATTGTAACCTATTTTTCTCCTTCCATACTCTTTTCTGCTCTTTAAGTTAAAAAAATACTAATTGTGTGGGGCGCCTGGGTGGCTCAGTTGGTTAAGGGTCTGACTTCAGCCCTGGTCATGATCTCGTGGTTCGTGAGTTCCAGCCCTGTGTCAGGCTCTGTGCTGACAGCTCAGAGCCTGTGTCTCCTTCTTTCTCTACCCCTCCCCCGTTCACTCTCTGTCTCTCTCTCTCAAAAATAAATAAACATTAAAAAAAATAAAAAATATAAAAAATTAATTTTGGTGAAAAATAGTATAAAATTTACCATCTTAACTATTTTTAAGTGTAAAAATCAGCAATAATTACATTCACATTGCTGTGAAGCTGCTCTCCAGAACCTTTTCATCTTGCAAAACTGAAACTCCTGAACTGTTCAACAATAACTCCCCATTTCCCCCTCCCCCCAGCCCTTGGCAACCACCTTCCTATTTTCTCTCTGTTTGAATTTGCTCTAAATACTCCTTCCATTCTCTCTTGAGCCCACTTCTAATAGGCTTTTGCTCCTACATTCCCCCTGCACTGCTCAAGGTCACCTGTGACCTCCCCCTGGCTATTAGATACAACAGTCATCGCTCAGCTGTGGACTGATTTGGCCCAGCAGCCAACTGGGCACAGTGGATCCACTCCCTCCTCTTTGAGATATTTTCCTAAGTTGGTTTCCAGGAGCTCATACTTGCCTGGGTTTTCCTCCTTCCTCACAGACCTCCTTAGTCTTCTCTTCATTTCCCACCTCTGTACATTGGGATGCCCCAGGGCTCAGTGCTGGGCCCTCTCCTCCACCTTCACTGAATCCCTTGGTGACCTTAGCTATGTCTTAAAGTGTCATTTATACTCTGACAACTCCCACTGTTTGTATCTCCAGCCGGGATATGCCCCCTGGGCTCCAGGCCGGTGCACTTCCCTACCTGCTGTCTTCACGTGTGTACCTCATAAGCATCTCAACACTGATGTCTCCGAAACGAACTCTCAGTGTTCCCCACAGTGTCTGCCCACAGGCTTCTGCGTTTCAGGATGACAACTCCACTTTTTCACTTCCTGAAGCCAACATTTGGAGACACATTTAACTATTCCTTTTCTCTCAGAATCACATCCAATCAGCAAATTCAGCCACCCTTCCTTTCAAAAGATACAACCTGAATCTGACCACTTCTTGTCATTTCCACTCCACCACTCAGGTCTAGCTGCCATCTTATCTTGTCTGGATTATTGCAGTAACTTCTTCATGGGTCTTTTGGTCTCTGCCCTTGCTTTCTCACAACTGTTCTCAATGCAACATCTAGTAAGATCCTTTTAAGAGATGAGGAGATCCTACTCAAAACCCTCCAGTGGCCAGTAAATGCCAAATCTTGACCAAACAGAGAGCCCTACGTGGTCTACACGCCCATGACCTCCCTGGTCTTAGTTTCTTATTTCCTCACTCTTGTTCCCTCTGTTTCCATCTGCTGTTCCCCCTGGGGTGAAGGCTCATCCGCCTCGGTGTTCCCATGACTTCCTCTCTTACCTCCACCTAATGCCACCTGATGTGTGAATTCTCCCTGGTCACCCTGTTTAAAATTGCAGGCCCCTTCTTCATACTTTCCATTTCCTTTTTCTCTCTAGAGTGTGCCATCTACACACTTTATTTTTTACCTGTTAGTTTTATTTAGGTCACCTCACCTGAATGTAAGTTCAGAAGGCAGGCATTGTGTCAGTGTTCATATAGCTGGTGCCCAAGTATTTGTTGAATGCCTCTATAGAGAAGCTTCCCCCCAAAGAAAATTATAATTCATATTCAATTTCCCTCTCCGAACAGTAGAAGTTTCATTTGAAATTTCACATTCTTGTTTTATCTAAAAGATAACAACGCTGAATTTAAAATTCCCCAACACAATGTACGTGCTTTCAAAAAAGCAAATACAAACGAAATTGTAATTTAGATTCCTCTAAACATTTTTTATACACATAAAGTATCATTAGTAGTAAAAACACTATATTTATTATGTACAAGAAAATTCCTATGGATTTTCAAATAGACTCAAGTATAAAATTTGTTTTCATATTGACTATTACGTTTAATGTTATAGTAGCTTTAGATTTCCTGAATTGTATCTTAAAATATCGCTGGTAATGTCTTTGAGGGTTTTTTAAAAAATGTTTTTAATGTCTATTAATTTTTGAGAGAGAGAGAGAGAGAGAGAAAGACAGAGCATGAGTAGGGGTGGAGCAGAGAGAGAGAGGGAGACACAGAAAATGGACCAGGCTCCAGGCTCTGAGCTATTGGCACAGAGCCTGACACGGTACTTGAACCCCTGAACCATGAGATCATGACCTGAGCTGAAGTCGGACTCTTAACAGATTGAGGCACCCAGGTGTCCCGAGGGCTTTTTGATGGGGTTTGTGGTAAAGTTTGTGGTCCTCCTTCGACCTCATTAGCCCATGTTGAAACTTGTGGATAGCTTTTGAAATTTTGCCTCATTTAAGATTAATCAACTACTGATAGTTAATTAACACCATCTCGTATAAATTTTGAATTCTGTTTGGTTTCTTATTCAAAACGATGGCTCTTACCAAGTACTTAACACAAGTATAGTACTTGGAAAATTTGAATAATGGGTTGTCTGACTGCTGGGGCTGTGATTTACTTCACAGTTAATAAAAGGAAAGATTCATTTTTTTTATCTTAGAAATCTTTAAAAATGTACCAATACATTCCCATGCCATTTAGAAAATCTCCTGGAGGGCCAGTAATTTCATTCTAATTAAAGATAATTAAAGATCTTACATGATCTTATGCCTGAGATTATTTACCACATTGTATAAAAAATGATAAAATGTTTTAAGTTTATTAATTTATTTTGAGACAGTGCAAGTGGGGGAGAGGCAGAGAGAGAGAGAGAGAGAGAGAGAGGAAGAGAGAGTCCCAGGCAGGCTGTGCACTGCTAGTGTAAGCCCCATGTAGGCCTCGAACTCATAAACCATGAGATCATAACCTGAGCTGAAATCAGATGCTTAACCGACTGAGCCACTCAGGCGCCCCTAAAAAAAATGATAGTATTTGATTTGCCTCTACAAGGCTCTTTTTAATAGGTGGGACTAAATCAATAATATATGTGAAGTACTATGTAAACTATAAAAGCACTCCATCCTCTCTACCTTTGCGGGGGGGGGGGGAGTATTAACTTTCTTAATGGTTTTATTTGCTATTTTTAAAGTATATAATAAAAGAATCTAATTAACTGATGGTTTTGGGTCACTGAGATTAAATAGACTATTTCACAATATATTTGATTTCAAAAGCTTCCAACAAAGGTAAAAATCCTGGAAAAACTTTGTGGCTCGGTCACTTTTATTAAAAAGGGCTTTCTTTCCGGCAAATAACATTTCTTTTACGGTTGAGAGTTTCAGCATTTATGTAATCATCAGCTCACAACAGTGCATTGTTTCATTCTTGATAGTGAGCCTGGAATGATAATAAAACTCGGGCAAGTCTGAGACCATAGAGTTCATAGTTTGCTCCCATGTCTTCTCCCACGCTCTGTGTACAGAAAGTCCGCTCCCAGCCTCGGACTCCAACGTAATGTAACGTAATGTAACGCCAGTGTAAGTTTGCGCATGCGCGAAGTCAGTGTTCCTTAGAGCCCTTGGGACTGACTCCCTTCCTTTGCATTCCCCAGATTATTCCTCCAGAGCTCGCAGCACCCTTACTAACTTGCAGCTAGTCTTCCTCCAGTTATGGTATGACAGACAGACAAGCGACTGTGCTCAGCGGCTCAACTTTAGTCAGGCAAAGAGGTATTTGTTACATTTCGAATACTGCCCACGTGCTTTAGCAAAGGGCCCTTTGAGCTCTCTAGCCCCATGAGAAAAGCCTGGGAGACTCTGTTCCCCGTCTGGCAGCCCAGAGGACCCAATCCTTGCCCTCTCCTCACAGCCCCAGAGCAGCGGCTCTGTCTGCCCGGCCACAGGGCTGGCCCCCCACACTCCCTGCTCCCTGCCCGGGGACCCAGCAGAGCCCCATGCTGCTGCAGCGTCTCATCTGGGCTCCCCTACAGCCTGGGGTGTTGATGCAAGGCCTGTGCTGACAGGCTGTGCCTGTTCTTACACCTCTCTGCAATTTACAGAGGCTCCGCCCCTCTCTTCCTTTCTGTTCTGTGAGGTTGATAGAGCAGAAGCTGGGTCCTGGTGAGATTTCCTTTCTTAAACGTCGCACGTTGAGCTCCAAGCACAGCTGCCTTATATGCATCATTTCACTTAAAAAAAATTTTTTTTTAATGTTTGTTTATTTTTGAGAGAGAGAGAGAGAGAGAGCGCGCACGCGCGAGCACGAATGAGGGAACGCAGAGAGGGAGAGGGAGACACAGAATCTGAAGCAGGCTCCGGGCTGAGCTGTCAGCACAGAGCCCTTACACGGGGCTCAAACTCATGACCCGCGAAATCATGACCTGAGCTGAAGTCAGATGCTCAACGGACTGACCCACACAGGTGCCCCCCCACCTTTTTTTGGAGAGAGATTGAGCTCAAACAAGTGGGGGAGAGGGACAAAGGGAAAGAGAGAATCCTAAGCAGGCTCCATTCTCAATGTGGAGCCCAACTGGGGGCTCTATCCCACAACCCTTGGATCATGACCTGAGCCACCCAGGCGGCCCTCAGTGTTTCTTCCCAACATTTCTGAGGCATAGATGTGCCAGGCACATACGGTTGGCACTGTGATGAGTGAGGGTACATATTTACAGATCGAGGGATGGAGCTGGAGAAAACGGTCAGCTAAGCACTAACGTAGTGGTACCTAGCCTCAGAGCTGCATGAGACCGTTGTTGCAGTAGACGTGCTGCCATGCCTATGTCATTCCTCAAAGCTGTCCCCTTCTCTCGGGCTTCCTGTAGGGTTAGTAGTTTCTGGTATTCTGGGGAATTTTACATTCCAGGATAATATTTGTATTTTGCGATAATTTTAGGAAACATTCATACTTTTTCCAGTTGTGATAAAAATAACATACAGCCTAAAATTTACCAGGTTAACCGTGTTTAAGTGTGGAGTTCGGTACACCCATGCGGTTGTGGCAGCCGTTACCACCATCCATCCACGGAACTCTCTTTACCTCTGGACCTGGGCAACGGCCCTCCATCCTGCCTCTCTCTCCCCTGGCAATGACCCTTCTCCTTTCTGTCTCTCTAAGCTTCACAACTCCAAGAACCTCATACAAGTGGAATCATACAGTATTTGTCTGTTTGGTGACTGGCTTATTTCACTTAGCAAAATGCCCTCAGGTTTTATCCAACCTGTAGCACGTGTCAGGACTTCCTTCCTTTTTAAGGGCATATAATATTGCATTGTGTGCATGTACCTTATTTTGCTTATCTGCTCGTCCTTTGCTGGACATTTGGTTGTTTCTACCTTTTGCATATTGCAAATAATGCTACTTAAAGCATTCATGTTTTACAAGAAAATTAGTATTTCCCTTTCAAATTAGCATGTCCCGTTTTAATGGTGGGCCAAAATTGGCTTCAAGCAAATGGAAAATGATTCCTTGTGCAGTGAAGTCTTAGCTAAACAGAATCCCCAGGGAATGGGTCATAACAGAGGGGCTGCAACCCCCAAAATGATTTTGTTTTCAGTAATTTTACATGAAAACATTAAAATAATTACTTACGTACTTCCCTCCTGTTTCAACAGAACATTTTAAACACAATCCTTAAATACTTGAACTGTTGCCGGATCATTCAAAGTTGTTTCTCTTGCTCTTGTGTTACGACTACATTGTGCTGTAATATTTAGGTGGACATTGCTTTTTAATTTTTAAATTTAAGATACTTAAAATTTTAATTTTTTTAATGTTTGTTTATTTTTGAGAGAGAGAGACAGAGTGCGAGTAGGGGAGGGGCAGAGAGAGAGGGAGACACAGAATCTGAAGCAGGCTTCAGGCTCTGAGCTGCCAGCACAGAGTCCAATGTGGGGCTTGAACCCACGAACTGTGAGATCATGACCTGAGCCGAAGTCAGACACCTAACTGACTGAGCCAGCCACGCACCCCTGAAATACATAAAAATTTGAAATATAGGTTGATATCATGTTTGTTACCGTTCTTCGTTAGAAGTGTATTTTCTTATGCTGCCTCTCTTTTCTTCATTTGTTGCTTCTAAAATGCTGTGGGCCTGGAACAGTTAATAATAGCATTTGTTAGAATTGTTTTTAAGAGCAGAAAGCTTCTTTTAGAGGTACTTTAAGTGCAGTGATTATACTTTGGGTCAGGAACTACCCCCCTTCCCTCCCAACCTCAGGCCCATATGTATGCTGGTCTTTTAAACATCTATAACCTGTAATTTTTTTTTTTTTTTTGGCAGTGCCTTGGATAGGAGACGTACAATAAAGAAATCAATTTTTGCTATCAGCATTTCAGTAATGCATTTGTTAGTCAAAGGCCACCTACATGTAATTACCTCTTTGGTACTTTGTGGGCGTTAATAGGTATCACCTGCTAATAAAGTCACCACGCCAAGAGTCTAATCTGTCACCAGATGCTTTTTGGCATTTGCCAAAACTAATTTCTATTTCTTATTTCTCCTGCAGCCTCGAAAGGGAAACCTTCCAGCCAACTTACAAATTTTTCACTCAAGATACATTATTTTTTAAAAAATTCTTTTATCTAAGATTTGTTATCACAAGGCATACGTCACGTGCTTGTCAGTTAAGATTTTAAGCTCCTTCCCAACCCAAGCAGTGTTTTTCTTGCTAGAAATACTCAGAAGCCAGCATTAGACTATTCTTAGTGTTTCACTCTGTGCCAGATGCTGCTCTAAGGACTTTAAAGGTATCAATCATCTCATATACTCCTTCCAGTAATTCAATGCGGCTAGTACTGTTATTACCCCAAGGTTACAGGCGAAGAAATTGAGGCATAGAGAAATTAAATGATTATTTCCAAGTCCACGCAGCTGAGTGGTGTGACCAGGATTTGAACTCAAGCTGTCTGACCTAAGAGCCCGCTTTCCTCCTCCATTCATTCAGTGAATATTTATTAAGCCCTTACTGTATACCAGTGAACAATGCAAACCTGCAGTGTTAAGTTCGCAGGACTTAACATTTTAGTAGGGGAGAGTAAACCTTTATATATATATATATATATATATATATATATATATATATATATATTTATAGTTTATTGTCAAGTTGGTTTCCATATAACACCCAGTGCTTATCCCCACAAGTGCCCTCCTCCATAGCCATCACCCACCTTCCCCTTTCCCCCTCCCCCTTCAGCCCTCAGTTCGTTTTCAGTATTCAAGCATCTCTCATGATTTGGGGGAGAGCAAACCTTAATAACCCAAATACAAGAATAAATGGTATATTATGTTAGAAGATTATCTAAGTGCTAAGAAAAGAAGAAAATGTAGATCAGAGGGAAGAGCTTAAGGCAGAGCTGTTGAAACTGTAAATAGGTGGTCAGGGAAGACTCATGGCTCATACTGAGAAATTATTTAACTCCTCTCTACTGTTTGATAAGATTTTTTTGTTGTTGATCTCTTAGAGATGTAGCCTGAGATTTTGATGGACTCCCTCTAAACATTTATGTACTCGCTTATTATTTCTGTCCATTTAGCCCTGGAAGTGCTAGGTGATTTCATCTCCAGAGTCAAGGATAAGTCAGCCCAGAGGCTCTGCTTCACTGCCGGGATTTCCACCTGTGCAGGTACCCTGGGAGGACCCCCGGGTGCTGAGCCATGGGGCAGGGTGGGGTGTCTGTGCTGAGAGAAAGGTTGAAATGAGGGGCAGTCAGATGCCACATTGTGGGGCAGAGGGAGGAAGTTCAGGAGAGACAGAAAGATGTAACTGAGATTCTTGTTTTTTAATGTTTATTTATTTATTTTGACGGGGTGGAGGCAAGCAGGGAAGGGGCAGAGGAGGGGAGGAGAGAGAATCCTGAGCAGGCTCCGAATCATCAGCACAGAGCCTGATTTGGGGCTCGATCTCAGGAACCTAGAGATCATGATGTGAGCCGAAACCAAGAGTCAGATGCTTAACCGACTGAGCCACCCAGGCACCCCTAGCTGAGATTCTTCTAAAGAGACCCCTGCCTGCCTAGGTGAAAGGGGCTCTGGATTGTCCAGTGAGGGCAGGTGGTTCCAGACCAAGTTTCCACTGTCTCTGCACTGCGGTCCCAGGAGTGACCAAGCAGGGGGCTGGAGATGGCCAGGCACAGAGCATCCCTTCTCAGTGTTAGGAAAATAATAGGTCCCATGCTTTAGATGGCGGGTCCGGAAGTTAGATTTAGCTGGAACTAGACACGATTCTAACATCCAAGCTTAGGCCTTTTCTTCCAACCAGAACGCAAGACATTGCAAATGAGACTCACGGCTGTGCTGGTCCGTCAGCGGCCCTGGAGCACGGCTGGTGTGGCTGTGAGTCGGGATGTTGTTGCTGGACAGCCGGCCTCATCCCGTGCCTCCTGAGGCACCTCTTTCCTTTTTTATACAAAAACAACATCGCGCTTCTGACGGTGCTGACTGCACACCAGATTCCATCGACTGTTTTTCTACCCTCCCCTGCTTATTTTTATTCATTTGGCCACTTTATTTTAGGGATCTGCAAAGCTTGTGTTGGCTGCGGTGAAACTTATTGTTTTATTTCTGGCCGCACAGCTCTCATGCCAGTGCTTCAGTGAAGAAGCGGACGTGGGGAGGACGTGGTTCTGGGCTTCCGGTTTGCTGCCCGGGAGTGTTTGCACAGAGCTGTGGGGCTCCCCCACTCTGCAGGGCAGGGCTAGACCCAGGGTGCATTTGCAGCAAAGAAGGACGGTGTCCAGCTCGGGGTGGGAAACAGGGCACCAATGCACATGCTCTTTCTGGAGAAAAGTTTTAGCATCTGGTCAAAGGTCACTTACTTTGAGTACAGTGTTGTGGGGCCCTTTAATGTTTCCTGATCGAGCATATGAAATGGGTTTCTTAATTTAAAAAAAGAACAAGAGATCCCCATATGAACAGCCGACTTTCCCTTTATTGGAGTCCTATGAGGCAGAATCAGTAATAGTTCAGAGCAAGGCTTTTGGGCCATACCTACTGGTTTACTTCTTACTTCGTTACTTACTAGCTGTGTATCCTCAGACAAGTTACCTAACCTCTCTGAGCCTTAGGGTCCACACATAACTGAGAGCTGTAACAGCACCTATCTCACTTGGCTCTAGTGAGAAACCAATGAGGAAAAACTTCAATTTCTATAATGATAGTTCATAATACATAAAACTCCCAGGTCAGATTTTTGCTTCTGTGATCAAAAACTCAACTAGGTTTTGATATACTAGTGGAGAATAATTTTGAGGAATAAAAATATAATTGACCAATAGATAACTCTGGATCAACTCAGGTTTCCTTTCCCAAATTAGGATTCCTGGTAAGGTACCAGTGGGCACTCCAAACCAGACCCCTCCTGGGCCCCCTTGTCGCCCCTAGCTTAGCACCACCTATTGGAGAGGCATGGTTTAGGTAGGGAAACTGAGGCTGAATCACCTACTCAGCTGCATTTCCCCTGGAAGAGAGGGGATCAACTGGACATCCAAGGTATCCTGATGCCAGAGCCACATCCTAAAATTTATGGCCATGGGTCCCAGGCTTCAGGATTTCAAAAAACTTTGCAGGTGATTACAGTGTACCAACAAGGCTGAGAAATTACTAGGCAAATGTTTTATTTAGGAAAGTAGCCTGTAAGCTCTACCACTTTAGAGGTAGTACCTCTATATATTTATAACAGATTTAGAAAAATAAACAATAAAAATTAATACACATTCTCATCGGTATTTATCTCTATCTTTAAAAACTTACTTACCTGTCACTCAGACCTTACTGGGTCTTTTCATAGCTCCAGACCCATTTGCTCCGCTGGATTTGGTTGTATTGCAAGAGAAAGATTCTAATTTTCTTCTTAACACTGGCCTAGTATCTGTGAGCACTTGTTTTGTCTTTCCTGGGTTGGAGAACCTTCATCGCTCCCACCTTGGTCTGTCTGTAATAATCAGACAGCCATGCTCCTGCTTGGGCCCCGCTGCCTTCTGGCATAGCTCTGCCCTTTCCAGGGCCAAGTTAGTGACACTCACATCTGTGTGCATGCTGTGAACTGACTGCTCTCTTACAGATTTAATTACAACTAAGTCCTAGATTTCATTCTTCTGTTGCTGCTCCTTCTCTTCTTCCTCCTCCTCCTTCCCCATCTTCCCCCTCCTCCCCTCCTCCCCCCATCCCCTCCTCTCCTCCTTCTCCTTCTTGAAGGATCAGACCTTGTTTTATTTCTTTGCTTTCAGCTAACAGGAAAGATTTTGAACAGATTTGTATGCCATCCCCCCTCTCCCCCCAGTATTTATCATTGGATTATCTACTCTGGATTATCAAAGTCAAAACATCATAATCCAGACTGACCTCAGCCCTTCTGGCACCTTTCCCGTGGTGCTTGCAGATGCCCAAAGATACAAAGTGACTTCTGCATTAGCCTGAGTAAAGCACGGGAAAGTCCATTTTCTTGCACCCTCTTTCTGTCTTCCAGTAGTAAAATTAATTATGAAAATAAATGATGCTCAGAGACAAGTAGGAAAAGTAAGTCATGTCTTTGAAAAACATCCTAAACTCTGCAGTGAACAGAGTGCTTACGTAAGTTTAGCGTAATTACCAGTTTAGGCCAGGATTTCTACTTACCAAGTTTCCTGTAGCTGTTTCCAGAATTTAGCCCGTTAGCTGACATATTGTTTTCAGCACTCTATTTTTTGAACATCATGTTTATAACTGTCTTCTCCTCTGGGTCCACGCACAGAACATGCTGATTTTCTTTTGTGATTGCATTTTGGACAAATGAAAATGCAGTGAAGATTAATTGCCATATATTCCTAACAATCTAGCTGAGGGACACATCATGGTCTTGCTGGCATTATTCCGTGGAGAAAGAGTGTGGGGAACTCAGTCAGGCCCTAGAGTTAGACATACTTAGGTGTGAGTAGAATTGCTTCTCTCTGTGCCTTTGGGCAAGTCACTTACGCTTTCTGAGCCTTCTTTCCTCAGATGGTGGGAACACTGCTCCTTGTGATGGTTTACTTATTTATTTTTAAAAAATTTTAAATTCATTTTGAGAGAGAGAGAGAAAGAGAGCTTGAGCAGGGAAGGGGCAGAGAGATAAGGAGAGAGGATCCCAAGCAGGTTCCAAGCTTTCATCGTGGAGCCCGATGCCAGACTTAAATTCACAAAGCATGAGATCATGACCTGAGCCGAAACCAAGAGTCAGATGCTCAACTGACTGAGCCACCCAGATGCTCTCTTTGAGATGGTTTAAACAAGGTACCAGATTCAAAATTCCAGCTATGATTTGTGGTGTAATGGTTGTGCTCAATGGATGGTAATGTGATTTACCCAACTGGATTTTAGCTCTTTATTTTATTTATTTATTTATTAAATTTTTTTTAAATTTTATTAATGTTGAGAGAGACAGAGACAGAATGTGAGCAGGGGAGGGGCAGAGAGGGAGGGAAACAGACTCGGAAACAGGTTCCAGACTCTGAGCTGTCAGCACAGAGACTGATGTGGAGCTTGAACTCACAAACTACAGATATCATGACCTGAGCTGAAGTCAGATGCCTAACTGACTGAGCCACCCAGGTGTCCCTGGATTTTAGCTCTTTAAATGTATCTTCTCCTTTTTTAGCACAATTAGAACATCTTAGTTTCTAGTCTATTCTGGGTTTGCCTCACCTCACTTTTCATTAAAAATGAGTTTATCTCATGTAAAAAGTCTACATGTCTTTTTTAATTAAAAATATTTTCCTTCTTAACATTTATTTATTTATTTATTTATTTTTGAGAAAGAGAGAGAATGTGAACAGAGGAGAGGCAGAGAGAGAGAGAGAGAGAGGGAGACACAGAATCTGAAGCAGGCTCCAAGCTCCGAGCTGTTAGCACAGAGCCCAGTGTGGATCTTGAACCCACTAACTGTGAGATCATGACCTGAGCTGAAGTCGGAAGTTTAACTGACTGAGCCACCTCAGCACTCTAGTCTGTGTGTTTTTTGTTTCTCCAGAGACCGTGTATTTAGTGTATGTTGATAAATACGTCAATAATTCATCATATGGATAATGAACTTAAAAAAATAAGAAAGGAGAACTTTTTTTCTGTTTTTCAGCTTTGTTTTAATTTAAACAATGCTGATCTAGGCAACTGTTTTTATATAGGCATTGAAAGAATCTAAGCTGTGTGCAGATTTTGTAATAAATTTCTTCCATTTTGATGTAGAAACTGTAACACAGACCCAGGGCTATAGGGAGCACACTGCCTGGGTAAATTCTCACTAACCACGCGGACTTGGAGATCTGTTCGTGTGGCTGGCGATGTAGGCTAGGCATGGCAGATGCCAGGTATTTATACCTTATCACTTTATTTAAAAATTTTTTAACATTTATTTATTTTTGAGAGACAGATACATCATGAGTGGGAGAGGGGCAGAGAGAGAGGAAGACACAAAATCCAAAGCAGGCTCCAGGCTCTGAGCTGTCAGCACAGAGCCCGACACGGGGCTCGAACCCACGAACTGCGAGATCATGACCTGAGCCAAAGTCAGATGCTTAACTGACTGAGCCACCCAGGCGCCCCATATTTAAAATAGTTATTGAGACATTCAACTTGATAGTATCATTCTAACAGTTCTCAGGAAAGGTAATGTTTTGAATGTAAACTGGAACCTCAGTAGAAATTTGAGTCGAATCTGAAGGAAAAAGCACATGAAAGTTTTATGGGCAAATTTCCAGCCTCGTGGCACATGAACATTGCCATGTCTAGTAAAGAGTTTCAGGAAGAAAGAATGCAAGAGACTTCCAGAATTTTTTTTTTGGTTTCAATTTTTAAGCATTTGTGAAAAGAAGCTTGTCCCTATATTTCCCTTAATTAAGAGCATGGGGCTTCGCAGTTTGTTCTGGCTTCTTAAATCTCTTTTCAAATGAAACAAAATTCTGTGTGTAGAGAAGGAATAAGAATGTTGGTAGAGGGGCGCCTGGGTGGCTCTGTCAGTTAAGCGTCCAACTCTTGGTCTCAGCTCAGGTCATGATCTCACAGTTTGCAAGCTGGAGCCCTGCGTCGGGCTCCGCGCTGTCAGCGTCTCCCTCTTTCTCTGGCCCTCCCCTGCTTGTACTTTTTCTCTCTCTCAAAATAAATAAATAAACTTGAAAAAAAAAAGAATGTTGGTAAGAAGTTATATATGTGTATGCATACACAGGTACATAGGTGTATGGGTTTATATACATATCTGTATATATACGTATATGTGTATGTTTATATACGTATCTGTATATATACATAATCATGTATCTGTGTATATATACACAGATTATATATGTATATATTGAATTCATTTCTATATGTAAATCAAGTAAGCAATTCATTCACATTTCTAAAACCCCAGCAGGATGTGCAGTGGGGGGAATCTCCCTCCCACACCTGTCCTCTCAGCAAGAAACCCTTTCTCCAGACACAGCCACTTCTACCAGTTTCTTCTGCAGCTTCCAGAGATGGTCTATTTATACTTAAACAGCTATGTAAATATTCATTTACAAACACAAATACTATATACCTGTATATATATATATATACCTGTATAAAGCCTGTACCAGGCTTTAAAAAAAATGTAGAATATGTCTGAGAGATTGTACCAGATCAGCACAAATAAACCTGCTTCTTTCATTTTAATGACTGCATAGTATCAGCACTTCATTATGGAATATAATGTTTAATATTACATTACACCATATGAAATATTAACATTATGTTAATATTTATGATTGATTTAATTTTAGTTTTATTTATATTTATTAATAGCATATTAATATATAACCGGACCTACACCAATATTTAACGTGCTCTCTATCTTTTGCTCTTTCCAACCATGCTAAAAAATGTCATTTGCCCACATATGAGTTTATCTGTAGATGAGAAAGGTATCTAGATTGAATGAAGTATGTACATTTGTAATTTTGATCGGTTTTGCTAAAATGTTCTTCATTTACATCAAGTCCTCAGCATTGTAATGTGTTTATCAAGCTACTTGATATTTACTAGTCTACTAGGTGAAAAATATCCTATGTAGCTGCGATTTACATTGCTCTCATTTGAGTCAGGTTGATCATTTTTTCATATGCTTAAGAGCCATTTATATTTCTTTTTCTGTGAGCCATCTGTTCATTTCTTTTCCCTCCTTCCCTCCTTTCCTCCCACCTTCCTTCTCGCCCTCCTTCTTTCTTCCCTTCCTTCCTTCCTTCCTTCCCTCCTTCCTTCCTTCCCTTCTTCCTTCCCACCTTCCTTTTATTTTTTTTCAGAGTTTCAGACTATCATTGACTGTAGAAGCTCTTTATATGTATAAAAAATTAGCATCTTGGGTTTATGAATTGTAAGACTTTCCACCGTGCCCCCATTCCTTGACTGTCATTTATGTTTTTGGTAGAAGTTTCATTTGTTTTAAAATTCCATAAATTTTCTTTTTATGTGTTGATTCGTCAATCTTGCGTTATGGCATTCATAGGAAGGCTTTCTCCATTCTAAGACCATAAACACAAACTTCCCATGTGTTGTTCTAGTGCTGTTATGGCTTCACTTTTTAAAGTTAATCATTTAATTCATCTAGGATTTATTGAGATAAAAGGAGTGAAATTGGTCATCCTTTGTTTCAGATGGCTATCCAGGTTTCTCAAACTGTTTACTGACCCTACCTCTTTTCCCTATTGACTTGAAATGCCACCTTTACTGCACACTTGATTTCCATATGTATCTTTGACCTATTTGTAATTTGTTCCCTTGACCTTCTCACCTGCCCATCACACTGCCTTATGATGTGTCTGTTCATGTCTGGGGGAGCTGGTGCCTCTCAGCGCGCCTTCTGTTTTGAGAGACACCTTGCTATTTTTGCATTGTTATTTTACCATATGAACTTTAAAGTCAACTTGTATAATAACTTCAGCAAATCAAAAAATACATATTGTAGTAGTATATTTTTTGTAATTGGGAGTTCATTCCATTATATATGTAAAACTTAGAACTGACACTTTTTTTGATGTTGTCTTATTTAATATCAGGGAATATCTTTTCAATTGTAACCTTTCTTTTTTATTGCTTAGTAGCATTTCAAAGTTTTCTTCATATAAACTTTGCGTATTTCTTCAGATTTCCTAGGTGTTTTACTCTTCTAATAAGTTAGGTTTCTTGTGTTGTATCATTTTGCGTGTGTGTGTGTGTGTGTGTGTGTGTCTGTAGGCTGTTTTTCAGCATATTCGTTTTCTAACCTGTACCTTTTTAACATCTGAAATAGTTTTTCTGTTGATATTTTTGGGTTTTCTGGGAAAACAATCATATTATTTGTAAATAATGATAATTCTATCTTTTCGTTTCCAATTTTGGTTCTTCTTTTTCGTTTCTTATCTATGTCTTTGGCTAGTATCTCCTGAACAGTAGTAAGTTGTAATAGTGGTAGTGATTTTACTGGTAATATTTCACGTAGTTCAAGGTTTAGCAATAAATAAAAGAATTCTCTCTGTCTCGTGTGTGTGTGTGTGTGTGTGTGTGTGTGTGTAATTATGTAAGGAAATAGCCAACTGCTCTTTTATTAGGTGATTGAATTAAGAATGAATATAAATATTCTGAAACAATATTCTGATTTATGGTGATGATGTCCCAGTTGGTCAAGTTGCTAGAGATCGCTTCACATAGGTCAGTTTTATGAAATAGAAGATATACTTCAATAAAGTAGTTTTTGAAAAAGAATAAATGTAGTATTTTACCAATACCTGTGAGGTGTCTGTAGAGGTGATTATGTGCTATTTTGCTTTTACTCTGGTTATGTGGTGGATGGTTTAAATACAAAATCCTTATATTCCTAGAATAAATTCCACATAGTATGTTAATCTTTTTTTGTACTGCTCAGTTCTGCATGCTAATTTTTAAATTTAGGATTTACATCAGTAGTTAGAAGAGAGGTTCATAAAGAGTTTCTTTTTTGGGTACTTTATTAGGCATTGGTATCAATATTATGTCTTACTGTTCAAATAAGTATTTAGAAACTTTCCTTCTTTTACCTTGTGTGGAATAGTTTAAATATTATCAGAATTGTCCCTTTAAACCTACTTAGAATTCACCTCTGAAGCCATCTGGACCTGTTTTTGTTTATTTATGTATTTATTTCTTGGCAAGTTAGTCAGGAGAGTAGCCCTTTGACTCCTATTTCATTGTAGTATTGACCTGTTTCGATTTTTTTAATGGAGTGTGATTCTTTAAGTATATATGATATATTATTTAATAAACATCTTCAGTTCGTAGTGATTGAGTCCTTCCTCAGCTCAGACTGATTGAGATGATTGATGTTGAGTTATAGTTCTCAAAAGTGGTAGCTCTTTTCTTATATTTGGTTGTGTCTACCATTCCCATATTTACACTTGAAGGACTATTCCACATTTTTATCATTGAGATGGTAGTATGGTAAACCATGCTGTGTGTTTACACCACTCTGTAGCGCACCATTAGTATGGTCTTTGGTATACTTGGCCAAGAGAGCTCCATTTTATTGCCGGTCATGTGGCAGACAGAGTGCCTGTCCTTAAGAGAGACACAGTTGATTTATCTTGGTCTTACACATCATAGGTACTCAGTGATTCTAGTGAATGAAATACTTGTTTAGTATCTGCTATGTGTATGTTTGCAGAGGATATAAAAGACAAGTTCCAAGAGACAGTATAGGTTATGAATACAAAATTGAATTAAATAAATTAAATATTAAATATTCAGATATATTAAAGGATACAGCTTTCATGCTTACCTAGGGGAGAATGACTGTGAAATAATTTTCAGACATAATGGAAAGTAAATGCTGATTCAGTTACCCTTCTATCTGGCCTGCATTTACAACTTAATATAAAAACCTAAAACTGTTGCAACAATATTTTTGCTTTTCCATATAAATTGGGTAATATGCCAGGAAAGAGAAATCAACCCTGGAGTAACAGCGCTACAAAAAATGAAAATGCTGACCTAAATTTAGATTATGTTTATTTTAAAACATGTTAAGGAAACAAAAGGTATTGATAAGTTGATCATTGTATTTGATTATGTTGAAGATTTATTGACAAAATATTCTTTCCTTTTTTCATAGATTTATCTAAAAACAGACTGGTCGAAGTCCCAATGGAATTGTGCCATTTTGTATCACTGGAAATTCTTAATCTGTACCATAATTGCATCAGAGTCATTCCTGAGGCCATCATTAATCTGCAGATGTTGACTTACTTAAACTTAAGGTAGGTTGACTATAAAGATTGTAATCAAATTCACAGAAAAAGAACCCCAAATAATTATGCTTTCATTTCTCTCAGGGTTTTTTCTTTGCAATTCCTGATCACCTTTTGAAGCAAATCATACAAGGATTTTTTACGAACTACCTCTCATAGTAGATGTGTAGTGCCATTAATACAGTGTTGGTAGACTTCTCTGAATGTCAGTATGACGAGTATTTGTGTTGAGTTTTTCTACAGTAATTTATAGGACAGCATTTATGCTTTTTGTCTCTTTGGTGCTTGGTGTATTGTCTTCAGGTATTGGTGTAGTTCTTGGAGGAGGAGGGCTAAAGGAAATGAAAAAAGAACTTGGGGGTTTTGACACATTGGGGACTTGCTGGTCTTTGGGAGTTTTCGTACCTTTGGATTTGCTACTTAGTACTGTCTGAGTCTGTTCCCTTTTGCCACCTGAGGAAATTCAAGAGGACTGAGCAACTCCAGCAAGATACAAAGTTTGCTGTCTTTGTAACCCCATTCAGTTAGGTCAGGATTTGCTGAGGACAGGTTGGTGGTCTGTGTTGATTCTCTGATTACACACAGCACAGTGTAACATATTAATGCCCCTGAGTAGCCCTGAAATTAAGAAAATAAACTACCTTAAGGCCTCAGTTTTAGGCTTTGTGCTGTGACTGTCAGCTGCTGTGGCCAGATTGTGGCTCCTTGTCTCCTAAATCCTTGACTCATACAGGATGTCAGGAGAGAGACAGGAGCTGTTATATCAAATCTATCTCTGCTATAAGAGCAAGGTTCCAAAGTTCAAGCCTGAGCAAAGCCTCCACTCGTGTCAGTGGCATTATCTGGTGTGTAAAGAACAGCACCTGATTAGCAAGGCTTGTGCTGTGTAACAAACATACCAAACTTTAAAGTGCAAAATTCCCAATGAACCAGATACAGCATTAACTTGTGATAGATAATAATGTCAATTATTGTTTAGGTTTTATTTAATTTTTTTTAGCTGGCCACTGAGAGTTGGGATCTTCTCTTGCTTTCTTTGCAGTAAAAAATGGGTGTCTGTTACATTTCATTGCGTGTGCATATCCTCCTTGGGAGTGAAAAAAATCCTAATCATGTTTTTAAGTGGCCTTTACTACATTTTTGGTAAATGAGATGTAAATTACTATTAGTATAATCTCTAGAGACTCATGTAGCTTACTTTCACTTCTGCAGGTTTCTAGTTCATCTGATCATTTTGAGTTTTCTTGAATAAGACAGTCTAAACTATTTCTATAACAGCAGAAAGTTAATTACCTTGGAATTGCCAGGTGGAGCCAACATAGTGGTGTCTATAGAGTTTAGTTCACTATTTCCCTGAAACATCTGCTCTCTAATTCTAATATGCAGAGAGGGAATATCCCAAGAGCAAATGCAATTGGTGTGTTCACTTTATTTACCTGTATATGTCCTGCTGTGCCATTTTCATATCCAGTAGTGCTACATGTAACAAGTAATGAGATTTACCTTTGCATTGTTACACTAAGTCCATATACAATGAGAAACTTTTGGGTATAGATGACATAACTCTTCTGGGATAATATAAACTATAAAATTCTATAAACCTAAGATAATCTGATCTTTAACTTTACATTTTATTTATTTATTTAAAAACATTTTTAATGTTTATTTTTGAGAGGGAGAGAGAGACAGAGTGAGTGGGAGAGGGGCAGAGAGAGAGAGAGGGAAACACAAAATCTGAAGCAGTTCCAAGCTCTGTGCTGTCAGCACAGAGTTTGATGTGGGACTCGAACTCATGAACCATGAGATCATGACCTGAGCTGTAATCGGATGCTTAACCAACTGAGCCACCCAGGCGCCCCATATTAGGTTTTAAAAGCATTAATATAATTGGTTTTGGTTTGATGGTTTTCATATTGAGCTTAGTTGAGAGTAGAATAACATTGCTGTCTTCAGATGATAGAACAGATGTATTGAAGTATGGATCTCAGGATACTTTAAGGTAAGAACAGAGTCATTGAGACTGATGATGCTGAAGAGGAACCATGTAGATATATTACAAACAGTTTTGTGGCGAATTTCTAGGTAATAGGAAGAAGAAAGAAATAAAGGGATTGTTGAATATCCAACTCTTTAAATGTTGTTTTCTTATCTGCTTAATATATCATTTGCCTCTATCCTTTTTCCCTTTATATAAATCACTTTTGTGCTGTGTTTCTTTGCCCACATTTCTATGCTTTAATATCTATTATATAGTGTTGAATCCTGACTTTTTAAAGGAATTGATAGCTACATGGAGAAAAATAAGAAAAAATATGTCTCTTACTTTTTAGAGGTGTTATTATCAGGGTATATGAAAAATGTGTGCACATCCTCTAAACTCTTTGAAAGTTAGGTCCTGTGTGTGTGTGTGTGTGTACATATATATATACATATGTATATATACATACACATATATGTAAAATATATATCTACAGATATATGCATATATGTAATTATTATATATGTATGTAATTATTTTTGATATGTATATGTAGTTATTTTTGATACTTTCTTTTAAATTTACTTCATGAGTATAAATATGTAACATAAAGTAATAACATAGGGAAAGCTTTAAAGTGACCAGGAAGATGGTCCCCTTGTTCAATTATAGAGTCTTTAATCCCCAGTTTATTGGGTTTAGTTGGAATATGTCTTCTAAGAATTGGACCATTTACAATTGAGTTATTTCTCTGTTTGATAGTGATTTGAGATACAGTGTTATATTTGCCTAAAAGATTTACTTACAACTTGTAAAATAGTAGATGACTGTCACCCCTGTTTATTTGCAAATATATAATAATGTCTGGAAAAAACCAGTGGCACCTAATGAAATCATTATGTCTTCTACGATGTTGAGTGGTGTCATCCGCACGACAGTGTTGTCTGTGTGAGTTCTCCCTGTGCTCAAACTCCTACTTCACCCGTAGGTGCCCTCAAGCTGCTAGCCAGGAGGACATTGAGAATATTGTGCTTGTGTGTGGTCATGATAGATGTCCCCTCCACAATATCCAGGATTGGGTGCTGTGGCCTTTTCAGTTCTCTTCTACCCCTCATGAAAATTAAGTCAATGAAATAAAATAAAATTTATTTCTTTTTCGGTTTGGTGAAGGGGCCTGGTGGACTCCTGTTGACTTTAGCCTTTAGAAGAGAGGCTGCCAATCTGTGCACTTGAAAAAGAAGCAAGGAACTCAGGAAGCTGCACACATACTGCCTTGTAGAAGAACTGAGTTGTCTTCAGTGCAGTTGTGTGTGTGTGTGTGTGTGTGTGAGATAAATGGGGTATTATGCCAAAGAAAGAAGATTATATTCTAGGCAGAAGTATATCATCAAATCATGACATCATCGCCAATTTAGAGGTATCAGGGAAATCTGTATAAATTTCAGAAAATTTAAAGAAAAACTGTAAATTGGTTTAAGGCACACACTTAATGTAGATTCTATCAACTGTAGCATGTTCTGAAGCAGCTTTAGCAAATAGGCAGGTTCATTGGGCTTTACAAATCAGTGCCTGAAACTGCTTTCTCTTCCGTAATGCTTAGTGGTGTTTGCTCTTATTTCTATTAACTATGAGTAAAGAGCTGTTTAGATCAAACAGTGTAGAGACACTGCTTTTCAAATTTTCACAGATTTCATGGCTCTACACTTAAAATTAAACATGGTCTCACTCTATTTTTAATTTTTTCTCTTTTTTAATAAATCACATGTAGAACTCACTAGTTTTGTATGGTTTCAAAGTAGGAGAAATGCCATATGAAGCTACTTTGAATTGATGGGAAACATTCAAAATCGATTACACCCTATGGGATATATTGGGCATTTCAGCAGAGGAAACAGTCATAAATATTTGATGGTGATGGTTGGTGATGATGACAATGAAGGTAGTGGTGGTGGTGATGCTCCCCTTGCCTACACAGCTTCTTGGCTGATGGGATCTCTCAGAGATGTTATCTTTAAATGTCAAATGACTGCTTAGTACCAGAAACCCAAATCTTGTCTTAGACTTGAGATGGGTGTAATTAGCACATGCAAAATAAAACTCTTCCCTGTGAAATGCAGTGAAAAACACTTCAGTGCTTTCCCACATGATAGAAATGTCAGATTCATGGAAAATATTAATTTATTGCTGTTTATGTAGCCTGTGTTTGAAGACTCTGGGCTTTTAATCTTTGCTTCTTGGTGTTCACAACAAAAGGTTGTGTTAGTTTAGTGTAGGTGCCACTGTGTTTCTTCCTGTTATAAAGTGTCTTAATCCCAGAAATGTGGCCAAGAACAATAAAAATGATTAAGCAAGACCTGTTCCTATAGAGGAACAAACACTTTGAACCTGCACTACACAGGAAAGCCTTTCAAAGTTTAAACTCTATTTTAAGGTGCTGGAGAGGTTGTTGTTGGTGAAACCATGGAGAAAATGTACCTTAGGGAAAATAGAACAACCCAGACTAGCAAAACCCTTGGCAAAAGAGTGGTGTTACGAATCTAAGAATAGAGACTTTAGCTTAAAAGTTTCGTCTCAGAGAGGTTCAGGAATAGAAGCTGCCAGAAAATGAAAGTTCTTTACAGCAATGTGATCCTATTGCTTCCAGAACTCTTGGTGAGTGGTTTTATTTTCTGATGGTGAGACACACAGATCAGGAGCTGGTTTCTTCATTAGAAGCCCCCATCTCAACCAGTCCATCTAGGAGTCATTTCTAAGGCATTGCCTATGAAGAAAAGGGCAGTCTCTTGAACAAAATGTTATCACACCATAAAAGGAATCTGTTTTGGATGCTTTTTCTGAAGCCTGGCATCCTTTTTGGCTGCTAAACAATGTGCAAAAAGAGCCAATTTCCTGATGGCCATATAACCTGTATCCCTACATTCCTTTGGCGGGGGTGGGGGTGGTTGGGGAGAGTCCTTCTGAGAAATAATCTTTAATCCTAAGAATGTCTCACTATTTGAAGCATCTTGTGCGCTAGGGTTGCCTTAGCACAGATTTCATATTTGTGTTGTGAACTTAATTGTTTGTTCCTAAGAATTTGAATTTTATCTCTAAGAAATGCACCCTCTCCTTGCACTGACATTTCTGAAGAAGGTCTCAATTGTAAGATAGTGTTTATTCTTTCTAGAAACTGAGAAAATTGATGGTGTCTTCCTAAACTGAAAAAGGGGAGGAGATTTGTTCAATTCAAGACAAGCATGTATCCCAGATCCTTTTATGAAGGTCTTATTTTATTTACAAAGGGAAAATGAGCTATTTTGGAATTGACCTTTGGTAGCTAGGTTGTGTTTTATCAAACGACAGATCAGCAGGAAGATACCAAAACACAGCAAACCATGTTGGAATTTGGAAGCATTATCTTAAAATTTGCAACTATTTTTCGTAGAATGTTACAGTTGGAAATGGCCACCAGACTCATCAGTTGCACGATCAATGGTGTATGGGTTAAGCCTTGTCTTTTCTAGTGTACTAACTGGGCATTTGTTTTCAAGGCAGAATCTAGAGAGAGCGGTCCCTAAAATTTTTAATATATTTATAAATTGCAGGGCCTATAAAATTATGTACATTGGCATTGGTAGCTGTCAGGCTTTATTAAGGGTGAATGAGTTAATAGGATATTTCTTATCAGATTCCATTCCTTTTAGTATAGTTCATACTTGGCAAGACTTCCAAAGAGGATTTTTCCATTATACATGTCACCTGATAACAGATGTTGTTTTAGATCAGTGTTTGTATTAAATAAGAACAGAGAGACACAAAAGGGACATTATGGCTTTGATGGCTAGAGCACTGTCAGAATGTGTTGATTTTGTTTTCAGTTCTGCTTCTGATCTTAATCAAATTTTTAAGACCTTTGTGCTGCAGATTTTCCCTCCCAAAATGGGGTAAATACCTACGGCTAATTCATCATATAGATTTTTGCATACAGTAATTCTCAGAGTTTTTTTCTGCAAGTCAAAACGAACAAGATGCAAATTTCATTTATTTTTCTAATTAGATAAACACCTTCTGAAACATTGCCATTTCATCAGTAATCAACTTATTCTGTTTCTTCTAAGAACATTGCAGTTTGCCAAGTCTTATAACAAGTACTGTCATCAAGAAGGGGGAAGGAGAAAAGGAGTGTATACACAAGGAGGAGGGTGTAGATGTTTGGAATAATCTTCATCATTGTCATTGTCATCCCAGTCGTCATCATCATCACCATCTTCACCTCTTAATAGCCGAATAGGATTTAGCTGTTAACACCATCATATTTGGGTCCGTCAACAATGCTTTACTTTAGGTAGGAAATAGGAAAGTGATTTATCTCCCAGCCACACTGGCTCGTAAATAAGAATAATAGAAATTAGTGGAATTTATTTCGATGACATTTATAGTTTGCCTGACATTTTCACCTTTGTTATCTTGTCTAACACTAACTATGCCTTTTAGGACAGTTTCATAGTCTTAAAAATAGTTGCTAGAGAATTGTCCAGGAGACCAACATAAATATTTAAATAAAGGAGGGCTTTTGTAATTTTACATTTTTCTATTGTATCTGTAGTTGATGTGCCTTTCTAATTCCTAATACTGTGAATTTGTTCCTTTATTCCTTTTTTAGAAGTCTGTTTTGATTGTGTATTTTTTTGTTAGATCAACTTTTAATTGTAGTGACCAACATTTTTTGGTTTTTATCTTCTATTTCATTAGTTTCTGAATTTTATCTATCCTATTGCCATCTCTCTATTTTCTTAGATGTTTATTTTTTTTCTAATTTCTGGAGTTTAGGATATGTAGTTCATTAATCTCATAGGAGCATTTAAGGTTATGAATTTCCCTATGTATCGCTTAGGTGATCCCTAAAAGTTGTGATGTGTGGTATTTTTTAAATCACTCTAAAAACCTTTCTAATTTTTAATATTATTTCTTTGACCCATGCATTTGCTATAGAATAGATTCTTAAAGTTACCTTCTAAAATCGATTGTTAATGTTACTGCATTGTGTTTAGAGAATATTTTGTCTGATGTTGATTCTTTACATTGGTTGAGATTTGCTTGATAGCCTATGTGTAGTTAATTTTGTAACTATTCCATGTGTGCCTAGAACGTATATATGTCCTCTAAGTGTTGTATGTGGGTTCTAGTAAATCCATTAAGTATGGGGCTCATATCATCTTTACCCTAACACATGTTTTGCTTGTTTAATATATCTCTGTTACTGAGAGATGTGCTTTAAACAAAATAGGATGATTGTGGATTTGTTGGTTTATACCCCTGTAATTCCATCAATTCTTAATATATGTATAAAAGACTATAACTTTTATAGGCCAAGTATTTTGAGCCCAAGTTCAAAAGTGTATGTCTTTCTTGCAAACTGCAAATTTTATCATTGTGTCGTGATTCATTTTATCCCTAGAATGCTTTTTTTGACGTACAGTCTATTGTATATGAAATTAATCCTTATACATCATAGCTTTCTTTTGGTGTGTTTTGCTCAGATGTATGTTTTCACTTCCTCATTTTAACCTTTCAACCTTAGTTTAGGTGTGTATGTATATGCATTTATATTTTTCTTCTTATTTTGTATTTTGTTTGTCAAGATTATCTTTGCTTTTTTTCCCCAGCCCTTTTCCTACCTTATATTGAATATTTCGAGTTTTATTTATCCTAATTTTTTCCTTACTCTGGTTTAGAAATTTCTCATTATATCTTTATACTTTTTTAAAATTTTTTTCTAATGTTTTATTTTTTGAGAGAGAGAGAGACAGCATGAGCAGGGGAGGGTCAGAGAGAGAGGGACATACAGAATCTGAAGCAGCCTCCAGGCTTTGAGCTAGCTGTCAGCACAGAGCCCGACGCGGGGCTCAAACCCATGAACCATGAGATCATGACCTGAGCCGAAGCCAGATGCTTAACCAACTGAGCCACCCAGGCACCCCTTTATACTTTTAACTGAAAGGCTACCTATAAATTGTTAACCTGAATATTTGACTTACAAAAGCCTAATGTTCTAAAGGTAAAAAATACCTCTCCCTTTCTCCCCAAATTGGTAACATTCACCGAAAGCTTTAATTGCAAGCACCCCTCTGCAAACATTATTTTTATTCCATATTTTAGGTCTCTCTTGCTTTTTGCCTTAATTTGAGTCAACTGATGCTTCTTTGTATTTACCTATATTTTTTTCCCAGATTTTCTGCTTTTTCATCTCACTCTTTTTAGGGTGAATCTCCTTCTTTATAACATGCGTTCTTAAGAAGTTTCTTCAGTGATAATGTGTTTGTAATAAATACAGTCTTATTCTGACATGTCTTTTCACCTCATTGTTGAAAGAAGGGTCAATTCTTAGGATAAAAGTTTAGGCTGTATTAGTGTAACGTTTTAAGTTACAGTTCTTTTCTGTTATATTTCAGAGATACTATGTTTTCTAGCCTCTGTTTTGCTATGGAGAAATCCTTTGCTAATCTAAATTATTTAGGCCTGTAGAGAATTTTTTATGTTTTTCCTTTTGATTTCTCCCCCTAACTTCTTTTATCTTTGTTGCTCTCTATTTTTTGCTATGTTATGTATAGCTCTATCTTGATTTACCCAGCTACAAACTTTGTTTTGCTCCCTGAGCCTGAAGATTCATGTATTTATCATTGTTTTTGTCTTTTTTCATATTGCCCCTTCCTCCATTTTTCTATTATTTCTACCTACTTTGGGTAGTCTCTATTAGTTAACTTGGCTCTTTCATGCTTTCTCATTTCTTAAATTTGGGGTAGTTTTCAAACACAAGAATGTTTAAACATATTGAGAGTGGAAGGAGAGTAATACTTTGAAAACAGGAAAAATTATAGTATTGTGGGATCCTTAATAGAAAAAACTGCCAGTGACTAGAATGTATAGTGCAAGACCTCTGTATTTTGGCTCATTAGTGAGATCTGATGCACTCTTTTAGCCTAATACTAGTATAGTTTGTTGGCTGTCTAAAAACGAACTTTGACTTGATACTGAATTTCTATGAGTTAAGTTATTTTATTATAAAATTAGATGAGAACAACTCTTGAAGCCTTTGACTTATTAAATTGGAGCGTGCGAGAATTTGACTTCTTAATCTTCAGTCCTTCGTTGGATTCTGCCTAGTTAGCATCCTCCATACCTTCTTCCTTGCTATCTAAACTTGAGGATCAGATGAAATTAGGGTTTTTTTTTTAATGTAATGTATTGTCACGTTGGCTAACATACAGTGTGTAAACTGTGCTCTTCATTTTTGGGGTAGATTCCCATGGTTCATTGCTTACATACAACACTCAGTGCTCATCCCAACAAGCGTCCTCCTCAATGCCCATCACCCATTTTCTCCTCGCCCCCACCTCCCCATCAAACCTCAGTTTGTTTTATGTATTTAAGAGTCTCTTACGGTTTGCCTCCCTCCTTTCTCTGTTTGTAACTATTTTCCCCCTTCCCTTTCCCCATGGCCTTTAAGTTTCTCAAGAGCCATGTATGAATGAAAACATATGACATGTCTTTCTCTGACTGACTTATTTCACTCAGCATAATACCTTCCAGTTCCATTTATGTTGCTGCAAATGGCAGGATTTCACTCTTTCTCACTGCCAAGTGGTATTCCATTGTATATATAAACCATATCTTCTTTATCCATTCATAAGTTGATGGACATTTAGGCTCTTTCCATAATTTGGCTGTTGTTGAAAGCGCTGCTGTGAACACTGGGGGGACATGTGCCCCTATGCATCAGGACTCCTGTATCCCTTGGGTAAATGCCTAGTAGTGCTATTGCTGGGTCATAGGGTAATTCTATTTTTAATTTTTTGAGGAACCTCCACACTGTTTTCCACAGTGGCTGCACCAGTTTGCATTCCCACCAACAGTGCAAGAGGGTTCTCATTTCTCCACATCCTCGCCAGCATCTGTTTCCTGAGTTGTTCATTTTAGCCACTCAGACTGGTGTGAAGTTGTATCTCAGTGTAGTTTTGATTTGTATTTTCCTGATGATGAGTAATATTGAGCATCTTTTCATGTATCTGTTGGCCATCTGGTGTCTTCTTTGTCTATTCATATCTTCTGCCCATTTCTTCACTGGATTATTTGTTTTTCGGGTGTTGAGTTTGGTAAGTTCTTTAAAATTTTGGATACTGACCCTTTCTTTATCTGATATGTCATTTGCAAATCTGTCACCCCATTGATCGCCAGGGTTGATACGGCTTATCTGGCTGGCTAGGCGGGTGTCTCCGTCCTCCCTCACCGCTCCACGTGCGTCCCTTCAGAAGCTGCGCGTTCAGTTGAAGAGGACGACTTTCCCCGATAAAGGAGGACCCTTCTTCGGTCAAGGGTGTACAATAGCTACACTCCCCTGCTGGAGCCTCCAGACAAGGATTTAGGGCTTTTTAAAGGTGACTGGGGTTTGATTGCAGTCTGGAGGCGTAAGGGCCGGGCCAGGGCTTCACTTTGGTTTTCTTGCTGTTCTTATTTGCTTGTTAGTAACAATTACAGTAACAGGACAAATAAAAAAAAATTTTTTTACAAGAGTTTCTTTTGAGAAAGGAGACACAGTCTTGGTTTTCTCAGTTTCCCAATTCAAATCTAAATGCATTGCTTCATTTTCAGAAGTAAAAAAAAGTGCAGTAGTAGCTGAAGAACTGTAGAATATGATGTTAAAAATATTATCCTACTTCTGAAAGGAATACCTGTGCTGTGAGAGCTCAGAGTGGGGAGATCTTGGTAAAATAATGTAGCCGAGAGTTTCAGCATGCGTAATAATCATAAGTAGGCTTCTCTAGGGAAGATAATTTAAGTCAAGAATAAATATATATTCTGTGGTTCTTTATCTGGAAGCATTCAGGGGGTGGAATGTTTAAGCAACAGAGTTTATTCTGTGAGGCATTGTTTCTTCATCTCCTGCCATTTCTTGGAACGCCTTCATACTCTCTGGACCAGATGGACTGTCAGGACAGGTGGAATGAGATAATCTCTTTGAACAGTAGGAAAATAGCCAGAAGATTTGGGTCACTTTCAGAGTTGGATCATGTGGAACTGTGTTATCTATTAATCTAAGCATATCCACCTTAACCTTATGAAATCAGGCAGTATTTTTCTGATACCCCTTCTGGTGGCTGGCAAGCCATAGCAGAAAGGAATGTGAAAATAACATAAGAAAATTGACCCCTTTCACTCACTGATTAATTCATCGGTTCATGAATAGAGAATAATATATCTGGAGGAAACTTACCCGCCAGACTTCCTAGGGAAAAAAAAAGTTATTTATTTCTAACTTCAGTGATACCATTGGATCAATTAAGGAATAAGTAAAACATTGTTTCCCCAAAGTATATTCTATGGAAAAGTGTTCTGTCGGATATAGGTATATTTAAAAAACAAAACAAAACAAAAACCCAAGTCCACGTGTTGTGCTAATCTGCACTCTATGTCTCCAAGCGACACAGAACTCTTCCCCTTTCTTGTGAGACCTACTGCTTAGCATCTCCCAGAACGGTGCTTTCCAGAACACCAGTTTGTAAACACTAATTTAGAAGAATTTTTATCACCCACTGACTCCTTTAAGAACTGACATCATGCCTAAAAAAGGACGAGGTTAAAAAGCATGTCCCTTCATGATGTTATATTCAGAGGCCAAATAATCTATATGGACTTGATGTATTGAAGGAAAAAATGAAATACAAGTAGAAGACAGAAAGGCCCAGGAAACACTAAAGCATAAAGTGTGTTACACAGAGCTGCCATCCAAGCTGACTTATTTTTTATTTAGTACTTTTAAAAACAAACTTTTTTGTTTATTATTTTTTATTACCTGTCAAATAAAAATGTGCAGTTTCTTTTGAGAAAAAATTACTGCAAAGTACAAACAGTATATCAGTCATTCACCAGTGTTCAAACACTTGTTAATTTGTTATGACATTTGTTCATAAGATGTTTTTCTTTTCTTTTCCCTGGCTCCTTTCTTTAAGGATTGAACTTTTTTTGGAGGGGGTGGTAGGATTTTTTCCAGACATTCTGAGAGCTCTATATTATATAATGAAAAAAAGAATGACCTGGACCAGAAGTCTGAAGCAGCTGAGTCTTTAAATTGTCTGAACTGACTGAACTGTTGCAACGCCACATCCCTATAGTTGAAACTAACTACTCGTTAAAGGGGAATTCTTTTAAAAAGGTAAAATCATGATTCTCATACAAATATAACATCCATCAAAGATTATATAATATATGAGAGTATATAATATATATATAATTCATTAATTAATGAGGAAGCCAATAAGATGTTATAACCTGTTTAAAGGAGAATTCAGCATGCACAAACACATGCTGCACGCACACTAGCAGGCTTACTGAAGTGAATTTATGAATAGTTGCAAGAGGGCAGCAATCAGTTGCAGTTCTACTGCACTCATGACAATTTATCTGTATGTTTTTAAATTTTTTAATGTTTATTTATTTTTGACAGAGAGAGACAGAGACAGAGCATGAATGGGGGAGGGGCAAAGAGAGAGGGAGATGCAGAATCCAAAGCAGGCTCCAGGCTCTGAGCTGTCGGCACAGGGCCCAACAGGGGGGTTGAACTCACAGACCCCGAGATCATCAGCTGAGCTGAAGTTGGATGCTTAACCCACTGAGCCACCCAGGCGCCCCATTTTGTCTGTGTTTCTATGCACAAAAATTATTTGTATTACTATCGGTTTTCAGTGTTAGAAGAAATTACGGAGTTGTAAAGTAACCCAAAGACCATGAAAAGCAGAGATAACCTAGAAGGGTATACTAGACAATCCCTGAGTGGTGATTTTTGCCTATTTCAAAATCATTTACGGTATGTCCTGATATACCAAATAATTTCATTTAGATCATGGCCTGTAAGAATTGTGCAGCTTTATGAATGATTTGAATGGGACTAGAGGTAGAAAAAAAAAATCAGCAGTGTATTCACTGTGGGTTGTGAAACTCTTCTTCCATCGCCTGGGTCTCAAAGACAGTGAGAGGCTGGCTACGTGCAGGTGGGTGGCAGGGCAGGATTAAAGAAGCAACTTGTGTGCTGTGAGGGTAGCACATTTACTTTTGTTTGGCAAGTCAGTTGAATGAGTGATCTTGAGGGAATTTAAGTAAACTGTTAGGAATAGTGGTCCCTCCCCTACTGTCAGTCCCAAGAAGAGACCAGTGAGACCGCAGTTCCAAGAGGAGAGAACAGCCTGGGATTTTTGGCAGAGGCAACCTTAGATCATTTGACAAGGGTGCCCGAAGTCAGCAGACACTTGTTTATTTATTTATTTTTTGAAAAAAAATTTTTTTAAGGTTTATTCATTTGAGAGACAGAGACAAAGTCTGAGTGGGGGCGGGGGGGGGGGTGGGCAGAGAGAGAGGGAGGCACGGAATCCGAAACAGGCTCCAAGCTGTCAGCACAGAGCCTGACGCGAGATCATGACCTCAGTTGAAGCCTGACGCTCAACCAACTGAGCCACTCAGGCACCCTGGCAGACACTTGTTTAAAGAGTTATTAGGACGAGCCTGAGACCCTTTCACTCCACCTTATGGGGAGGATCCATAAAGGAAGTCTCACTTTATTTGCTAAGAGTCACTAACGTTTTATCTCATATCTTGAGAAACCCATAGGAAATATGTGCTGCTACAGTATTTGAAAAATACATGACCAATCTTCACGTGGGATGTAGGTGATATCAGCTCAGTGAGATAGTGCCTAATCTTGTTAAAGGTTAAGTCTCCAGATTCTTCTACATTTTGTATTTTCTCAGAGTTTAGAACAGGTTCTTGAGCAGAGCAGGCAGTCAGTAAATGTACAAAAATAATTGGCTTCCTGTCAGCATTTGACACTATGACACCGTCCTTCCTTGATTTGGTCACAGGCTTTCCTGCTTGCTTTTCTGGGTCTTTCTCTTTCTTCTTTAATCCCCATCTAGATGTTCTTTCTCTTTTTGCACCTTATTGCTAGCATTCCCCAAAGCTCCATCTTTGGTCCTTAAGTCTTCTCTCTCTGACCCATGCCTCAGATGTCTCAAATATAGTCTCCATCTCCTTGAGTCTTCATTTTCCTGATTGCCTAAAATTTAGTTCCTCTTAATGCTTATTGACTCCTCAAAATTCAGCATCTGTTAAACTAAGCTCACTTTCTTCTTTCCCAAATTATCCTCCCCGTTCCTGTCCATGCTCCTGTTTTTCTTCAGCTCCCAGCTTGGAATCTCAGAAAGTATCTTTGACCTTGTCCTCCATCCTTTTACATAGACATTAATCACTGAACAACCAGTCTAGCATCTCTTTGCCTCCTGCTTGGAATTTGGGGCCCTCCTCCTACTGTTTTCCTGGCTTCCCTTCACTTTTTATTCCAAAGTAAATGAAAATAGGCTGGGTTGTATTGGAGGAAGATCACACACATTGATATGAATCCTAACCCACTTGGTTGCAAACCACACAGCACAGAGCAACTCACTAGCTAGGCAACTTGAAGAAAGTTTTTTTTCTTTTTTTAAGTTTATTTATTTATTTTGAGAGAGACAGACACAGCATGTGCAGGGGAGGGGCAGGGAGAGAGGGAGAGAGAGAATCCCAAGCAGGCTCCATGCTGCCAGTGCAGAGCCCAGTTCGGTGCTCAAACTTACGAACCATGAGATCATGACCTGAGCCAAAACCAAGAGTCAGATGCTTAACCAAGTGAGCCACCTAGGTGCCCCTGGAGCGAGTGTTTTGAACTCTCTGAACAACATCAATTTTTTGCATCTGAAAGGTCAAGGTTTAATGCTTATGTTACACCTCTGTTGTAGATAGAAATAAAATATAGTTGTCTAAGTGCCTAGCAGAGTGCCTTAAGCATAATAATTACCCAAGAAATGTTTCTTGAATTGTCAAATCAAGTTTTGTAGTATGCTGTCTCAAATGTATTGCGATATGGGTTAAGAAAAATAGTGCAAAAGATCTAGTGAAGTAAGTGGATTCTCTAGACCGATTAGTAACGTGGATGTGCTTGCTGGTTTGTAACAGTGTCAGAGCAGTTAAGTGGAACTGTGTTATTATCAGCTGTCAAGTTACATGATAGGAGCTCTCTGACAACTGATTTCCTTGGAAGGATAAGTAGGAAAAAGAGGATGCACATAGACTTATGTTCATGTATTTCCATCTGCATTCAAAGATTTCTAGAAATAGACGGAGAGACATACGTCTTCAGATGATAAACAAAAATGTTCAGGCATTTTAGATTTTATTGTGAATAGTTTGTATTCACGCAGGGGTCCTGGGTGGGAGTTGATCTGAGCATCCTGTTCTCATTTAAGTCAGTATGGATATCCCTTTATTTTCAGGGGCAGGGGCAAGTGTTAAAGTAACATTTGGCTTGATGGAGTTGCATGGAGGAGAAGGCGGTTGGGGTAGGCACACTTGCCCCATACCAGGAGGCTAGGGGCCATTCTACCTGGAACATGGCTCCAGAAAGTGGGAGAATTATCATTAGTGCCAATACATCTTTTTAAAAAAAATGTGTAATGTTTATTTTATTATTTTGAGAGAGAGAGAGAGAGGGGGATAGAATCCCAAGCAGGCTCCATACTCAGTGCTGAACCTAACACAGGGCTCTATCTCACCACCATGAGATCGTGACCTGAGCTGAAATCAAGATCAGATGCTTAACCAACTGAGCCACCCAGGAGCCCCTCACTACGTCTTTCTTAGGCATTTAGTGGTGGTTTGCCTATATGCCAGCAACAGTGTTTTACACGGTGGTGTTTTTCAGAACAGAGGTCTCAGGCTTCTACAGTCTTAATACTTAAAACCCTAAATCTACATTCTTGCCTCTGAAGGTGTTTGGCAAATTAATATTCTTTGTAGCGTCTGATATTGCATTCTCTTTGAACATGCAGTGCTCCCTTGATTTTGAACAGTTAGCTCCATTTTAGAGTGAAGGAAGGGCATGATAAAATATTAAGGAGGAAATTTAAAGTGATAGTTTTTGGAGCCGTACCCTTTTAGAATTGAAGACCCCTGGGGAAAAAGGAGAGGAAATAACTGAGAAGGGGGACGAGTTATTGATAACTACACTTTGAAATCCAATTACAGACATTGGGAGTGGTGGTTGCTGGCCATTGAGAGTATAAAAAAAAAAGTGGAGTATTTTAAGCAAGGCTTTATTTATACTCAGGAGGAGACTGATAGGCTGTCGCTGTGAGAAACGGGTTCAGTCACAGTGGCCAAATATGGTGCAGGTATGCACAGTGGACGTGCACAGCCAGCGCCGGCCGCAGCAATCCGCTTGAATTCTGAGCCGGTGAATTCTGTAGATGTGTCCTTTCTGCTTCTTGCTTTTCTGTGAGGTCTCCTCTCTGAACCTGACCCTTTACCTTCTCCAAACACAGCCTTCATGTGTGGGATGTGAGACAGACTGGTTTGGTGTCCAACAGCTGGTTCAAGATTCAGGGACGTGATGATCCTGTGTTTCTGGTCTTGAAATATGTTAAGTTTTTGAGCGATTGCCATCCTCAAGCAGTAGACAGTGTAACTGCCTTCCAAATTTGATTTCAATGTGGGTGCGTGCCCAGATTTTGTGCATGCACGTAATCTCAGTCGAATTACTGCTTTAAAAATTCCACGTAAAATATCACTAGAAGCATATTTATGTAATTTGTATTTATAAAATTAAAGCCAACTGAAATATCCCAGGCCACTTGAAGCAAGGCTCTGGTTGTTGTGGCTGAAGGTCTCAGGCATGTAACGTTGGAAGGACTGCAGGGGGAGGGGCTGGTGAGGAAGGGGAAGTCCTCTGTCATTAGGGGAAAGGAGGGTGAGACATTTTGCTATGGTGGGTTTTTCAGAATGGAGCCAGCAGGAAAAAGGAAATGGTTCTCTATAGATATTGTTCACTGATGTGTGTGTATAAAGACAATTAACAGTCAAGTGTCATATGCAAACTAGGAAAAAAAACGTAAAAATGTTACTCTGCCTTGAATGAAAGCGAACAGGGTATGCAAAAAAGAAAAAAAAAAAAAGAGAAAAAGAAAAACCCCACAACCCGTAAAAACAAAATTAGGTGAGGTATCCTGTGAGAAAGGAAACTTGCTTGGTTGGCTAACATAAAATATCTGCTGTTTACTGTAGGTCACACACCAAGTACAAATCAGCTATTCAAACAGTAGCAGTAACTACTGCGTACTTATTTGCTCCTTCCCCTGGCTGAGACTCCTGTAGGGTGAGCCCGGAGTGTCCACACCATGAAACCTGCCCTGCTTTCTCTGTGGCATTTTAGATGTGTGCTGTGACATTTTCTTAGCAGGTTTGTGATAGTTAATGATCCACATCATTATTGCTGTTACTCTTTGGAAACCAAAGAGCAAATGAAGATGGTGTGATTCCTGGATATGCATGTTTTCCCAGAGAAACAGTAGGAACCTGGCATTGGAGAAAATGGGAAAGAGAAAGTCGGTATATGTTCTAGTCCAGGTTTTCCAGACCGGTAATAGTTACTTGGTTTGTGTTAGCCTGAAATTGTATAGCCCGGGCCTGGTTCTTCCTAGCGTGCCTTGGAGTGACCATCTTTATGTTTAATTGGCATGTTTTCAACAAGTGGAACGTGAAACCATATTTTAGAAGTAGTGGCAATTTAAGCAGTTAGGAAATAAAATAAATAACTAAAACTGAGCTAAGCACACATACCTTCTTTTTGGTCCCCTCCCTTGTTTGCTACATTAGTGGTTGGGTATGGTTTAATCTTTATATAGACATTTAATGTTGGGATGAGCACTTTTGCATCCATAGTCTCATGTCCCATGTTAGAGAGTATTATTATTTATGTTTTATGGTCGTCAAAACCCAGAGGGGTAAAACGTTCTACCTAAATTCAACGTTTGTGACAGAGATGAGATTTGAACCCAGGCTTTCTGATTCTATAGTTGGTGGCCTCTTCCCTAGTTGACTAGGTGAATATGTTATAAAAATCTTTCTATAAATTATTTCCTGCTAAGTGAGTTCTATGCTCAATTATTAAGTGAACCCATATGCTAAAAAGAGTTATATTCCAGTAGAATAAAAAAATATATATGGTGCCCTGATCATAAAATCACATGTAAGAATATAGTTTTTTTATTATCACATACTTTAGGGAAAATAACTTTCTGATAAACCAATAATAAGTATTGTTAAATACCACCATTAAGTCTGAAGACATGGATATTAATAAGCGCCATAGTCGAAACACATTAAAACAAGATTCTCTAAAAGTAAAACCATACAGAAGTGCCTTGGTTTGCGAATTCCTTACTTTAGGAATTATATCAAGCGAGGGATAGTGGTACTTGAAGCCAAGAGAAATTTATTCTGTAAACTAAAGCTATCAGAAGTATTCAGATTATGTTGACCTGCCTTGTTTCACCTTGACATGAGGAAATAGACCAATAAATCTAGTAGGGAGTCATTAGAGAAAGATGGAAGAGGAAGCATTAGCAATAAAAGCCTGTGGTCTTCCTGCTCTCTCCCCCCCCCATGCCATCCTCCACCCAGACTGGGCAGGGAGAGTGACCGGAGATGCTGGGTGGGAAGGCTCAGGCCACCATAACCATATATGTAATTTCTGCTTCTGAATGAGTGGCCCTTTTCCCCCACTAATTTAATCTTCTGTAATGAATTAAATTTTTTTTTAATTTTGCTTTCAGATGGAGTTTACAGGGTAGATTTGAAAATAAATGTTGGCCATTACCTTATCAGACACAGTATGGCCTTATTTTAAACATCCTTTCTGCAAAGGGGCTGTTTTTAGCACAGAGGCCTGTAGGAGACAAGCGGGGGGCAGGAGAGTGGTTTGCAGCCCGAGGCACTTACTTGCTTGAAAAAAATTGCTGCCAGATGAGTGGTTTCAAAAAAAAAAAAAACAACTCAGGCTGCCAATGTGGTCTTTAGTGGGTAGAGTATTAAAGGGACCATAGTTTCTCCTGTCCTTTATAAATATTTGCTGGACAGCTAATGGGTTTTTGTGTGCACATGTATTTCCTTTATCTATTAGGAAAATTACAAGTAATAGAAGAATATCCTGTGATAAAATATATGAAGTAGAGCTTGAGAGAATAGATAATAAAATAGAAGAAAGATGTGCCCAGGTCTGTGGCATGCTGTATCATGACCAAAGTTCTGGCCCCTGGATTTTTCTACAGGTGACTAACTACATACACTATGTGTGAGGCATAAATAAACAAGCTATTCCATCAGCAACTTTTAGTATCAAAAGCTTGTACCCCCATCAAAAAAATCATGCTTATGTTTAATTATGCTTAAACTTAAAATGCTTAAATCTAAAATTAATGCTAACATGTAAACTTAAAATGCTTAAATGCTATTTTTTTTTTAATTTTTTTAATGTTTTATTTTTGAGAGACAGAGAGAGAGAGAGAGACAGCGTGAGCAGGGGAGGGTCAGAGAGAGAGGGAGACACAGAATCCCAAGACAGGCTCCAGGCTCCGAGCTGTCAGCACAAAGCCCGACGCGGGGCTCAAACCCACAAACCGTGAGATCATGACCTGAGCTGAAGCCGGATGCTCAGCCGACTGAGCCACCCAGGCGCCCCAATGCTATTTTATTTTAAATGAGTATCCATCCTAGAATTCCCATGAGAATAATCCCATGTACTCTCAAACACTCATGCTTCTGAATGAGCAGAAACTTCACTGCATTGCTTTTTTTTTTTTAACGTTTATTTACTTATTTTGATGGATAGAGAGAGAGCATGTGTGTTAGCACAGAGAGAAGCTCAAGCAGGCTCTGTGCTGTCAGCGTGGAGCCCAGCTTGGGGCTCAATCTCATGAATCACGCAAGATCATGACCTGAGCCGAAATCAAGAGTCAAAGAGTCAACTGACTGAGCCACCCAGCTACCCCCAAATTACTTAATGGCTCTCTCAGTTCAGTATCTGTCAATCTGACAAGATACCTGTGTTAAGGTAAGACTGAGAATAGTGTAAATCTGAGTTTCCAAGCAAAGAAACACGGGAAGTATCTTTAACTGTAATTGTTAATTTGTGAAAACAAGAATGTAGAAATTTTTGAAAATAGTGATCTTTGTTTCCTTATCTTCTCTTCAAAAGGAAGTTTAAATATGTCTCCAAAATTTTAAAAAATGCCTTATTAATGTTTTGTTACCAATCCTCACTTTATGAAATTACAAATTAATAAATATAACCACAGGAGTGTGTAGGTGGCTCAGTTGGTTAAGTGTCAGACTATTGATTTCGGCTCAGGTTACAATCTCACAGTTCATGGGATCGAGCCCTGCTTTGGGCTCTGTGCTGACTGCGCAGAGCCTGCTTGGGATTCTCTCTCTCCCTCTCTTGCTGCCCCTACCCTGCTCATGTGTGTGCACACCCCCTCTCTCAAAAATAAATAAATAAAACTTAAAAAAGATAAGTAATAGCTTTATAACCACTAATTACATTCCAAATTATTTATGTGCCACCTTTTAATAAACTAAGTTCTCTTCCTAGGGGTAGTGTCTAAGGAGGTGTTTTTTTTGTTTGTTTGTTTGTTTTTTGAGCTTGAAGAAAGCTCTCTCCCATCAGAGCACCAGGAAGTCCTCCTCAAGCAGGCAGAATAGCCCCTCTAGGCTCTGTGGGCAGATGTCAGAAACTGGACAACAGGTTGGCAGCCTTAGTAACCCCTTCCACTGCCCTCGGAGATCAGGAGACAGTGCCAGGGTAGGGCCATCACCCTATTTTCACCTGTCACTCTAACCAGGGGGAGGTGAACAGCCAGCTGGTCCTTCCAGTGCCAGGGACCTCCCCCCACCCACCCCCCATAGGGCTTTCGATCTTCTCTCTCCCTCTGCTGGACCCTCTTAGAGAAACCTCCCTCCTGCTCCTTTCTGGAAATAGCTTTCTTTGTAAATCTGGGCAATGGAGGGAAGATTGGCTGTCCCTTTTCTTGATAAAACTTATTACCCAGGCATTGGGTACCTGGAAGAGAAGAAATGACAGGAGAGTTACAGGGGATCATCCACATTAGAAAGGTTCTTTCCAGAGCATACCACCTGTTTTTTTCTCAGCTCATCAGCTAGAGATGCCCTTTGTTTAGCCGAATTCCCACCTCCTCATAAGGGGGAGTAGGAGAGGAAAACCTTTAATTAAAATATAATACATACAGAAAAGTGCACAGCTCATAAGTACACATCTCAGTGAATGTTCTCAAACAGAAGCACTCATGTAACCAGTATTCAGATGAAGTTTATCTTTTTATAGTGATATCTATTTCTTAATTATAAAAGCACTTTAGAGGAATTTTGGAAAACTCATCAAAGTATAAGAAAGAAAATTAAAAAAACACTCATTGTCCCTAATCCCACCACCCCCCAAGTACTGATAACATTTTGGTGTGTCTTCAAGCTGTCTGTCCCTCCCCCTCACACACACAGATTTATGTGTGCCCATACATGCACACAATACCACAGCCTTGGACGCTTCATGCGTGTGTATGTATGCACAAAAGAAGTTCTAAATAGTTGCAATAGCAAGACAAACATATTTTTAGATATTTCACTGCCTGGTCATTGTCTCTATCAGCAGAGTGCTGGGCAAAGAAAGGCAGGGAAACTGAGTACCATCCATCTCTTTACCTGATGGCAGGAAAAGGGCTTTTGGTGGGAGAAGAGGTTGAAATAAATGGCTGACACACATAAAGATGGTTCACAGATTTCATTTATCCCTTACTTTCCCATTTCTCAGCAATGGGAAACTGCTGAGCAACTAAGCTCAGCAAACTAAGCATTGATAACAGGAAGTTCAGACACTTCTGGGTAAAGAACCTCTTCACTCAAAGCAAAGATGAGAGATGTATCCAGACTTTTCTGGGTAACCTGTGAAATTGAAACCTTGCCTCTCTACCTTCATTTTGCCAGAAGGCCAACATTACTTTTTTTTTTTTCCTTTTAATTAGCTCCCTTGCAGACGCCCAAATAGACTTTAAGCACAGTGACTCTTGTGTTAGCAAAAGGAAGCAGAGTCAAAAGGTTGGAAAAAAGGCCGGTGGTCTTTTGTAAGTTGCAGCAAAATGATCTTCCCCATCACTGTAACATGGACGGGAGGATGCCTTCATGGTGCTCAGTTCTCACTGAGTTTCCTGCTACATTGTCAAAAAGAGAAGAGTTGGCACCAGCTTCCCGTTGCTCTTGGTGCCGCAGGGCGTGATGCCCATCTGCCTCATGGCTGGCCAAGGACTCCGCTTCTGTAGGGGGCCTGATGGGGTTCCATGTGCTGGGAAAAGTAGTTTCCCGCAGAACTGCTTATGCCTTTCTTCCCTAGAAATGTATTTTATTATCTTTTGTGCTTGGGATTTGAGTGATTACACATACGGTGACTTTATCGGACCTTTTGTATTTGTCAGACGTCTTCTCCAATCACTTCTTTCTTCTTGCTTATTCACAAACATAATCAGAAACAGTATGACGTGGCTTGTGTGTTTACCGGTGTTCTTGTATTGTCTTTGCAGTCGAAATCAGCTGTCTGCCCTGCCTGCCTGCCTGTGTGGTCTGCCTCTCAAAGTCTTAATCGCAAGTAACAACAAACTTGGATCGCTGCCAGAAGAGATAGGTCAGCTCAAACAGTTAATGGAGTTGGTATGTTACTGATTTTTAAGATGCTCTTTTTATTTGACTAATCATAATCTATCAAGGTAGTCAGGAAGACTCTCTGCTACAAGTTGGACAGGGAGGCACATATGTTGTTGGAGGGCTGTTTGTGATAAAGACATTAAGTGGGGAAGGGAACAATCTTGGCTTAGCTGTGGGCAGACACAGTTCCTGAAATTTACAGGTTTCCTGTAGTTTACACTTCCTGAAGTCCATGGGATTTACAGTTTCTGAAGTTTACAGGTTGTCATATGGTAGTCAGATCATTTTTTTTCCAGATCGCATATAAATTTGTGATAAATTATGGATACACTGGCAAAATAATGTACAAATAAGTTAGAAGGGCAAACTTTACATGAAGGTAAAGCTCAGAAAGAAACAGCTCAGAAAGAACAGAGTGCTCTGATTATGTATGGGTTTTAGTAACCATTGCCTCAAAGTGATGTAACCTTAAAATGTGACCATATCCTCAGAGACAAAAAGGTAACAAATGTTATAGATGGGTAGAGATGGGTTGTAAGTGTGTACGTGAGGCCAAGATACACTGTTCTATTTCAGGTCTTTCACTACTAATTGAATCACTTACCTTTTTTCTAAGATGGGAAAGAATGAATCCCATCCAGGTAAGATGGGTGAATGAAGGGGCAAGAATAAGCAATCAGGCTGAAATATAATGGTCAGAATTTCTCCTTCAAGCAAGCATTATTGGACACTGACTTTGTGTCAAGCACAAAACTGGATGCTGTGATTACAACCATGGAAGGGACACAGTCCCTTCCTTCAAGTAGATTCCAGTCTAGAACATTGATGGCCAATAACTTTTCTATTGGGTGCCAACTCCAGTTAATTTCTTAGAGGCCACGTGGACCACCGTGGTGGTGACTTATGAGGCCCAGATAGAGAGTGCTGTGATCCCCTCATCATGTCTGCAGTGGGAGTTGGTTAGGAAAGTGACAGGTTAGGGAAGTGACATATGTATCAGCTTTGATTTTAGTATAGAAATGAGTTCTTGCTGTATAAAGGCATTAAAAGGTAAAGAGTATCTTTTTCAGGACTCATGTGATAGTAGTATCTGAAACCTATTCCAAGGCAAGGGAAAACAAAAGCAAAAATAAACTATTGAGTCTACACCAAAATGGAAAACTTTTGCACTGCAAAGGCAACTATCAACAAAAGAGAAAAGGCAGCCTACTGAATGGGAGAATATATTTGCAAATGATTTATTCAATAAGGAGGTAATATTCAAAATATGTAATGAACTTATGCAACTCAACACCAAAAAACAATCTGAATTAAAAATGGGCAGAGGACCTGAATAGACATTCTTTCAAAGAAGACATACAGATGATGGCCGACAGACACATGACAGGATGCTCAGTATCACTGATCATCAGGGAAATGCAAATCAGAACCACAATAAGAAAATACTTCATACCAGTCAGAATGGCTAGTATTAAAAAGACAAAAAATAACAAGTGTTGGCAAGGATGTGGAGAAGAGGGAACCTTCACACACTATTGGTGGGAATGTAAACTCATGCAGCCACCATGGAAAACAGTATGGAGATTCCACAAAAAATTAAAAATAGAATTACCATATGATCCAGTCATTCCACTACTGGGTATTTACACAAAGAATACAAAAACACTAATTGGAAAAGATACACGCATCCCTATGTTCATTGCAGCATTATTTACAATAGCCAGGATATGGAGGAAACCCAAGTGTCCATAGACAGATAAGTGAATAAAGAAGTCGTATATATATATATACACACACACACACACACACACAATGAAATATCACTCAGCCATAAAAAATGAATGAAATCTTGTCATTAGCGACAACATAGACAGACCTAGGATGTATTAAATAAGTCAGAGGAAGATAAATACCATATGGTTTCACTTATATTTGGAATAAAAAGAAATTGAGGGGTGTCTGCATGGTCAGTCAGTTAAGCGTTGACCCTTAATTTCGGCTCAGGTCGTGCTCTCATCTCTTTCTCTAAACAAACAAACAAACAAACAAATAAAAATAACTTTCAAGTTTTTTAAAAATGTAAGAAACAAAAAATCAGAAATAGACTCATAAATACAGAGAATAAACTGGCAATTGCGAGAGGGGAGGGGGTCAGGCGGATGTATGCAATAGATGAATGGGATTAAGAAGTGCAAACTTTCAGTTAGAAAATAAGTCACAGAGATGAAAAGTAAACCATAGGGAATATAATACTGTATAATATAATACTGTAATAACATTGTATGGTGCCCGATGGTGACCACACTTACATTGATGAGCACTGGGCAATAAATAGAATTGTTAGATGACTATATTGTGCACCTGAAATTAATACAATATTGTATATCAACTATACCTAAATAATACTTTTTTAAACTTTTTTAACTTTTTTATTTATTTTTTAAATGCTTCATGTGAGTGGGGGAGGAACAGAGAGAGAGGGTGAGAGAGAATTCCAAGCAGGCTCCATGCTTGGCACAGAGCCCGACACAGGGCTTGATCTCACATCCATGAGATCATGACCTCAGCCAATGTCAAGGCACTGAACCAACTGAGCCACCCATGTGCCCCAATAATATATATATTTTAAAAGATACAGGGGTCTTCCTGTCACTCAGCACCTGGACATTTGATCAGGGATCATTAATGTCTAGAACAAGACACTGGGAAGTTGTCAGGAGCCATGGAACTGGTTTGTTTTCTCACTTAGCTTTCTGTACTTCTCAGTATAGTGGAGATGTCTTGCCCACAGATCCCAAGTTTCAGTGTCCTCCGACTTAAGCACTAGCTGATCTGTCTCAGCCCTGGTGTCTAAGTGAGAAAGGCAAGATTTGGGTTGGATGTCCTCTCCTGACTGAGTCAGTGATGCAGAAGGCACATAGTCACATGACCCAGACACATGGCTGCTCTGCTGCCAATGAGGCGAGCAGTTCTGAAAGAAGATGGATATTAATTTGGGAAGGCACGCCTACCCCCAAATTTGCTACTACAAGAAATATGTGCATGGGGTTAAGGAATGATTGATTCAGTCTTGGAATTGGGAAGGGTTTGTAAGGGAAGAGACCTTTGAGAGTCCCCTTGCAGAAGTCTATGTGGGATTTGCTAAATGGAAAAAGGAAGACAGGGACAGAGGAAGCATTTAAGGAGAAGGGATGCCTTGTGCAAAGGCAAGGCAGCCCAGGAGGAGGTGGCTTGCTTGGGGAGTGGGAAGCAGTTGAATCCTGCTGAGGCTAGGTAGAATGAGGCTGGGTGCTCCATTTTCACAGCCACTACCTTAGAGTTAGGCCACCATCAGCTTCTCCACAGGGCATTCAAGACCCATCATTCATCTCCTGTGTCTGTCCCCTCTAGTTCCAGCCATCTGGGAGTGCACCTTATTCGTTTCCACTTCTAGACTGTGAAACACATCACTGTCTCTGTATGGACAGCTTCTTCCCTCTTAACCAAGTTAGATCTCACTTCCTCCAAAAAGCCTTTCCAAATACTCTAGGCCAGAGTTAGGCACTCCTAATGGAAGCACGCTATGCTTAACCACTGAATTCTGTGCAATCACACTTTCTTCTTACTTGGGATTCTCCACACCAGTTTCCCCTACATCTTGAAAGCTTCCTAAGGACAGGAACTTGCTATTGGAACTTGTACTTGGCACAAGATAGACACCCAGTAAATGTTTGCTGAATGCTGCTGTCAAGTGGTGGAAAGTGGACTGTGAAGGTGGTTTAGGACAGAATGTGAAGACTCCCAAGTGCTCAGCCTGGCAGGGGGATGCCGATCTTACAATCCAACTTAATTCAGAAGGTACCATCTTAATTGGTTCCAGAAAACAAAACAATAATACAGAATAATGCTTTGGATGAAACTGATAGTTGTATACTTTTTTCTTTTTAAAGAATTCTTCTTTTAGGAGTCTGATAAAGCACAAAGTCCAGGTCTCCAGAATTTGGATTAGGTCTTCCAAGCACAATATGAATAACAAGTTGGTTTTTTCCCCACTTCTTGGTCTCCCACAAATGGGTGTCACACTAGTGAGGTCAGTCTTCTGGAACCTGTCGGCAGTCGGAATGTGTTTCTGTCCCACTGCATCCTGGGTTTAAGCCGACAGCATGCCATGCATCAGACAGCTCATCTGTGAATAGGCGGCCATGTGCTGAACGTGGAGGCAGTCCCACACCAGAGCAGGGCTTTCCTCAGATGCTCTTATCAGCTGCTGGGCTGGCATTGTGGCAGCGGTAGAACAGCACTGTCTCCCTCCTCGGGACACACAAGCTGTGGGGTGGCTGTAAGGGAGTCCTTGAGCTTTTCTTGGGCACCTTGTCCAGAGCCCAGCTCTAGCAACACAAACTGTTTAGTGTAACCAACTACTTACTTAGCATTGTGATCAGTTGGCTCTGGTGTCTTTTCTCCACCAGCAATAACATGCTGGATCCTTGAATCCTAGAAATCCTAGAATGTGAGAGCCATTGGGGTTTTAAAAGCATCTAGTCCAAGCTCTTGACACCTTACAAAGGTAGAGAGACACCTAAGGTAGAGAGACTGTGTGTGATGTACAGAAGTTCACTCTGGTGTAGCTAATTTATAACCTAAACTAAAACACTCTCACTCAGAACTGTTTGATAGAAAGGTAACGCAAGCAGCAAATTTTATTTTACTTTATTTCATTTTTAAATTTTAATTCTATTGTATTTTTTTAAGTTTATTTATTTTGAGAGCATGAGAGAGAGAGTGCATGGGAGGGAGGGAGGGAGGGAGAGAGAGAGAGAGAGAGAGAGAGAGAGAGAGAGAATCCCAACCAGGCTCCCCATTGTCAGCGCAGAGCCTGATGTGGAGCTTGATTCCATGAAATGTGAGATCATGACCTGAGCCAAAATCAAGTGTCAGGCACTGAACTGACTGAACCACCCAGATGCCCCTCTTCTATTCTATTTTTAATTTTAATTCCATTGTAGTTAACACAGTGTTACATTAGCTTCAGGTACACAGTATAGTGATTCAACACTTCCATACATCACCTGGTGCTTATCATGACAGGTGCACTCCTTATCCCCATCACCTATTTCATCCAGCCCCCCACTCATCTCTCTCTATTAACCATTAGTTTGTTCTCAATAGTTCAGGTCTGATTCTTGGCTTGTCTCTCTCTCTCTTTTACTTTGTTCATTTTTTTTTTAAATTGCACATATGAGTGAAATCATATGGCATTTGTCTTTCTCTGAATTATTTCACTTAGCAAAATACCCTCTAGCTCCATTCTTGTTGTTGCAAATGGCAAGATTTCATTCCCCTTTTTAAGTTTATTTATTTATTTTGAGAGAGAGAAAGAGGGAGAGTGAGCATGAGCAGGGACGGCAGAGGGAAAGAAAGACTCCCAAGCAGGCTCTGTGCTGCCAATATGGAGCCCCTATGTGGGGCTCAAAATCAAAAACCGTGAGATCATGACCTGAGCTGAGATCAAGAGTGGGACGCTCAACCGAGTCACATTGGTGCCCCCAAGATTTCATTCTTTTGGTGGCTGAGTAATATTCCATTGTGTATATACACCACCTCTTCTTTATCCATTCATCAGTTGAGGGACATTTAGGCTGCTTCCATAATTTGGCTATTGTAAATAATGATGCTCTAAACATAGGGATGCATGTATCCCTTTGAATCAGTATTTTTGTACTCTTTGGGTAAATATCCAGTAGTGCAATTGCTGGATCATAGGGTAGCCCTATTTTTAACTTTTTAAGGAACCTCCATACTGTTCCAGAGTGGCTGCATTAATTTGCATTCCCACCAACAGTGCATGAGGGTTCCTTTTTCTCTACAACCTCGCTAACACTTGTTTCTTGTATTTTTGATCTTAGCCATTCTGAAAGGTGTGATGTGACATCTCATTGTAGTTTTGATTTGCATTTCCCTGATGAAGAGTGATGTTGAGAATCTTTTCATGTGTCTGTGGGCTGTCTGTATGTCTTCTTTGGAGAAATGTCTGTTCATTTATTCTGCCCATTTTTAAATTGGATTATTTGTTTTCTGGGTATTGATTTTTATAATTTCTTTGTATATTTTCGATACTAACCCTTAATTGGATATGTCATTTGCAAATATCTATTCTCATTCAGCAGGTTGCCTTTTAGTTTTGTAGATTGTTTCCTTTGCTGTGCAAAAGCTTTTATTTTGATGTAGTCTTAATAGTTTATTTTTGCTTTTGTTTCCATTGCCTCAGGAGACATATCTAGAAAAATGTTGCTACAGCCAATGTCAGAGACCTGTGTTCTCTTCTAGGATTTTTATGGTTTCATGTCTCACTTGTAGGTCTTTCATCTATTTTTAATTTTTGTGTATGGTGTAAGAAAGTGGTCCAGTTTCATTGTTTTGCATGCTGCTGTCCAGTTTTTCCAACACCATTTGTTGAAGAGATTGTCTTTTGCCCATTGGATATTCTTTCCTTCTTTGACAAAGATGAACTGACCATATCATCGTGGGTTTATTTTTCTGGGTTTTCTATTCCCTTCCATTGATCTATGTGTCTATTTTTGTGCCAGTACCATACTCTTTTGATGACTACAGCTCTGAAGTCAGTAATTGTGATGCCTCCAGCTTCACTTTATTTTTTCAGAATTGCTTTGGCAATTTGGAGTCTTTTGAGGTTCCATATAAATTTTAAGATTGTTTTTCTAGCTCTGTGAAAGATGCTGTTGGTATTTTGATAGGGATTGCATTAAATGTGTAGATTGCTTTGGGTAGTATAGAAATTTTAACAATATTTGTTTTTCCAGTCCGTGAACGTGGAATGTCTTTCCATTTCTTTGTGTAGTGTTCAATCTCTTTCATCACTGTTTTATAGTTTTTAGAATATTGGTCTTTTACGTCTTTGATTAGGTTTATTTCTAGGTATCTTTTTATTGGTGCAGTTGTAAATGGGATTATTTTCTTAATTTCTCTTTCTGATGCTTCATTATTAGTGTATAGAAATGCAACAGATTTCTACACATTGATTTTATGTCCTGTGACTTTACTGAATTAAATTTATCAGTTCTGGTAGTTTTTTGGTGGAGTCGTTAGTATTTTCTATATATAGTATCATGTTATCTGCAAATAGTGAAAGTTTGACTTCTTCCTTACCAATTTGGATACCTTTAATTTCTTTTGGTTGTCTAATTGCAAATTTAATTTTTTAGCAAATTTAATTTTTTGTTGCCTCTTGTTTTATTATTTTAGAGAGAGCGCATGCACAAATGGGGGAGAAGGGCAGAGGGAGAAAGTGAGAGAAGGAGGATGGGAGAGGGAGAATCTTAAGCAGGCTCCATGCTCAGTGTGGAGCCTAATGCAGGGCTCCATCCCACGACCTTGGGATCATGACCTGAACCAAAATCAAGAGTTGGATGCTCAACTGACTCAGCCACCCAGGCATCCAAACAAATGTAACTTTAAATGCACTTTGGGGCGCCTGGGTGGCTCAGTCAATTGAGCGTCCAACTTCGGCTCAGGTCATGATATCACGGTTCGTGGGTTCGAGCCCCGCATCGGGCTCTGTGCTGACAGCTAGCTCAGAGCCTGGAGCCTGTCTTCTGATTCTGTGTCTCCCTCTCTCTGACCCTCCCCTGCTCGTGCTGTCTGTCTCTGTCCCTCAAAAAAAAAAAAAATAGATGCACTTTAAAAAGCAAGTGAAATTAAGTTTAATAATATATTTTATTTAATGCAAGATGGTCAAAACACTATCTCAGCATGTATGCAATATAAAATTAATGAGATATTTTATATATTTTTTTCATATTACGTCTCTGAAGTCCAGTGTGCATCTCACAGGTAGGACCAGCCTCGCTTCTCATGCTCAGTAACCACATACGGCTGTGGTAGGGCAGCTCTGTAGCCTGTGGCCTTTTACTCTGTGAGCCAGCATGATCTTTGTGAAAAGCATTTATTTGTGACGTTGGTGAATCTTTAATTAGCTGCCATTATTTAACCACAAGGGGTAACTGGCCTTGCTTAAGGCCATGGACTAAAAAAAGATTAGTTTCCATCCCTTCTTATTTATCTTTCATATCTTTTTGCTTAAAAATAGCAGTGCTACTGTAGGTAACACTGTCAAATGATTTTTAGCTATCAATTGGAAAGAAATTTCCCTGGAGAGCCAGAAATAATTCCAGACTTGCTTGGGAGACTTTTGTTTAAATAGTTACATGGTAACCAACTTATTAAAAAGTTTGCAAGCACCCCACCCGCCCAAGCATTCAGAGTACTTTAAGCCCATGAAGTGCTGATAAAATCGCTCAACATACTGGTCTCTGAGCATTGTTTAGCTATTTTAGAAGAAATATTTTTAAATTTCACATTAGACTCAAAGAGCATCCCAAATGGAGTTGTAAACTCTGTCCTCTTCCAAGTGTGAGTATCCCATAGTCCTCACTGGCTTGAAAGACAAAAGAAAAGCACTGTAGCTTTTGCAAGAAAGTTGTTGTCCTCTGTAATTTTTAATAATTAGAGTTGGAAAACACCATCTTACCATCTTAAATATATCACAGTTATCTGAAAATAAAACAAAAAGTGGGGAACCTTGGTGGTTCAGTTGGTCAAGCATCCAACTTTGGCTTAGGTCACAATCTCATTGGTTGTGAGTTCGAGCCCCACATAGGGCTCTGTGCTGACAGCTCAGAGCCCGGAGCCTGCTTCAGATTCTGTGTCTCCCTCTCTCTGCTCCTCCCCTGCTCACGTTCTGTCTGTCTGTCTCTGTCTCTCTCAAAAATAAATAAACATTAAAAATTTTTTTTAAAAAATAAATAAAACAAAAAGCACGGCCATTCAGTGATTGGCTTGCCCAGCCATTTGAGGTGGCGCAGAGAACAATGGAACACAAATGTTGCTCCTTCCATGAAGAAGCCATTAAGAAACACCTACTGAGACGTCCTTTTTTGATGCACTAGAGGCCAGGATAGAGTTCTGTGGTGTTTCAGGTGCAAGAGAATTTAGGGAATCTTAGCGCTGTGGAGCTGGCCCCTCTAGGCTCATTTGTGATGGGCATGAGCTAAACTTTCAGACCTTCTTGGCCACTTGGAATTCCTTCTGTACCGCTGGTACTCTCAGAGCTGTAGCTGTTCATAGATGTTGTTTTGTAAGTCTTTGTATCGGGGCGTTCTTTCTGTAAGAAAAAGAAAAAAAGCAGTAGCATGTACTGAGTACCTACTATATGCCAGGCACTCTGCTAGGTACATGACATGGATTATTTCATATAATCTTGACAATAACCCAGCAAGGTAGATACGATATCTACAGTTTGTAGACAAGTTTGAGTTTCAGAATTACTTATTTAGAGCCGTGGGGCTGTGGAGGGATGGAACTGGGGTAGAAACCAGTTTTGTGTGGTGAAAGCCCCAATCCTTTCAATAACACCACACAGCTGTGCTTGCTGGGTCTTCTTCCGGATCATTTAGTGTCTCATGGAGAGGGGCCCCGTGCTGTTTGTTTTTGTTGAGTTCCTGGTTCACCTTGCAGTCGTTTTCCCATTAAAGTTGGGGCAGCGCACTAACAGTTGAGAATGAATCAGAGAATGAATGTTACAAAAATCGGGCCAGTGTCTGCAAGTTTCCTCACCAAGGAACCACAACCAGGCTGGGAAGGTCAGTAGATGGCTCTGGTGTTGACTAAACCTTACTTTACTCATTAAACCACATTAACATTTGGAAACATGGTTCTTTTACTGTCGAATCATGCCTGAAGGGTGAGACATGTTGAGATGCTGTGCGCATGCCTTATGTTATAATTACCAGGCAGCTGTGAAGACAGACGCACTAAGGTAGAGCACAATGAACTTGACTTTTCTCATGGTTCCCTGTGCATGCTGACATAATGAGGTCCAGAGATGGTCTGTCTCTTGTTTGGTTTCTTTCAGTTCTGTCTTTCCCCAACTCAGGCAGTGTGTGAAAATTGTGGCTTCCAGCTGTGAGAGAACACAATATCACTCATCCAGAAACCTGCTCTTACACAGAAAAGCTCACAGAACCTGACTCAAGTTCACTGACGGAACAATGTGTTTCCCGGCCTCACAAGACATCTCTTTTCATCAAATGTTTGTTCATGTAGAGAGTTTGAATTCAGGGATTGATTATAGACATGGGATGTATTGACCTGGTTCTGAGGAAAATTCCTTCATTATTTTCATGCCTAACATTCCAGCCTCTGAGTTAGGTATAGTGGAGACATTAATTCATGTGTCTGCCGTAAGCATTTTTCCATTCACAGTCTTCGGAGATGCCTCCTAACCTCTCTGGTTTCTGTGGGACGGCTGGAAATCCAGGCTTGTTTACCATCTGTTCTGTTGAAGAGCATTGGGTTGGAAGGGTGTGGCGCAGAGTTTTATACTAGAAGGAGACATTCAGTAAGTGTTGGGAGGTGATAAAACCAGAGGTTGCTTGAAAAAGTTTTGAGTTTAAATGAACATACTGATTTTTTTAAAAAAAAATAGAGAAATTCTGACTACAAGCATTGATATTTTTGATTGCTAAGAAATCAAAATCGACGTTACTTCTAAGTTAAGTATTTGCCTTTCAAAGTCTCTTCATTATTTCTGATGTGATAAATGGCTCTTCCTGATATTCTTTTTACATAGGCACAGAGAGGTTAAGACATTTACCTAAAGCACACAGTGAGTCATACAATAGACATTCTTCCCCCCTCAAAAAAAGAGCATGAGCCTTTGATGGGAGTTAATAGCTTGAATTTACTCTCAGAATGTTCACATTCCCTTCAATTAAATAAAGAGCTAGATTACAGAAATACAGCTTATGCAATGGTGTAACCACACTAGGTTTTTGAAAACCTGAGAGTCAGATCAAGGTAGCTCATGGGAATACCGTGTGCAGTTCCACAGGGTGACCTGGTGTCACTGGGCATCTTCTCTAACCAAGGTCACCTTGATGCAGTATTTGTATTGGTTTTCATTAGAGGTTTCTCCTTAAAATCACTTTTTGCTCTTACAATAATATTTTCTGAAAGTGAAAATTACCTAGTGTAATAATGTCTGAACTTAATCTAATGTTTTAAATCCTTGTGTTTCTTACATACTGAAGGTAAATTAATGACTAGTACTTAATAACAAATATCTGTCAATCTCCAATGTGCATTTAATACTTCTAGAGACTTCCATTATTGCCTGGAAGGGCTGACATGAAATGACTCTAAAGTTTTTTTTTTGTTTTTTTTTTTTGGTTACTTAAAAACATGTGGATTAAACCAGTGGGGAAAAAGTACATTTTAAGTCATATTTAAAATTGTCCATTTTTTTATCTGAATGACTAAATTGGACTGGATGGTCCTTTAACTTAAGTTTGAGTATTTATGTTATTTTATAATAATTAGATTCATTTCTATATAAAAAAGAATAGAATTAGTAAATATTTATGACATATTTATGATGATTTCTTTTTGGCCTATTTATACATTTACAATATTGTAACAGTAAATATATGGCAATTTGATTCACTGAAGCTTGCAATAATTATTTTCTAAGACATTGTTTAGGGGCTATTAAACAATTCAGAAGGGATTCATTTGACTATTTTAAGAAGCCACTGAATCGGAATTCATAGCTTGGTAAATTCACAGCTAAATGCAGAAATGTGAGGCATTAGTGTTCTTTTATCTTCCTAAATGTTATCTTTTTAAAATGAACTTAAGATTTAAAAAACCATACCTCAGGCTAAATGTGGACAGACAATGTTTTTACATGTTCTAAACTGAAATATCTTATCCCAAAACATTTAGACTATTATCTTCTCTTTCCTCCTCCTCATTCCCCAGCTAATTAAGACATGGGAGGTTTTATTTTTGTGATGAAATTCATAGCCTCTTTAAAATTTAGCAAGGTTCAGTAACTGGGAGACAGTAGAGTTTAGCATAATTCTATAATATTGATTATACAATAGTGTAAAGTCCTTTTTTAAATTTTTTAAAAAATGTTTAATTCATTTTTTGTTTTTTAATGTTTATTTATTTTTGAGAGAGACAGAGAGAGAGACAGAAAGAACGGGAGTAGGGGAGGGGAAGACAGAGAGGGAGACACAAAATCCTAAGCAGGGCTCAAGGCTCTGAGCTGTCAGCACAGAGCTCGATGCTGGGTCGAACTCACAAACCATGAGATCATGACCTGAGCCAGAGTCAGATGCTTAGCCAACGGAGCCGCCCAGGCGCCCCAGTAGTGTAAAGTCTTTATCTTGCTTCCATGCTAGATCTGGCTGGGCAGTTCCCCCTCATTATTTTGGCAGGATAGGAAATAACTGACAGAAGAGTACTATTGAAAATACTTTGACCTTCACTATACACCCTTCAAAATGTGAATGGACAATTGGACTTTGTGTTTCTAATTGTCTACAGATGTCCTGTCTTGTAAATCAAAAAGAAAAACTCTTTATCATTATGGGTTTTTTTATGTGTAAATTAGGTAACTGCTTTCCCTACTGGTTAAATAAGCATTTAAATATAGCTGAGGGGTGGTGATTTTCCTTGATAAAGCCATTATGTTAGAAATAGATGTTAGAAAAAAATTACCTTATGTTTAGGGACATAGCATACCGTTTCTGGCTAACCAGAAGGTGATCAACAAAATGCACCATGTGTAATATAGTACACCCCAATGAGATAAGACTGAATGAGATTTTATGAGATTTTATGCTGTGAATAAGCTGCCTAAATATATGTTATCTTTTGCTTCCCTCTCTCCCCTCCTTTTTTCTTAAAAGAATGATTTTTTTAAAGAAATCTATCTTTGAAATTTCTGAAAATTATCAGTTTAATATCAGAAATCTGTGATTCCCATAAAATGCAAAAGGGTTTTTTCTCATGCGGTCATTCACAGACTTATAAAGACTTAATATAGATGTCAGTAACATAACTTCTCTCTAGAGATAGAAAATGCCCACTATTTCCTCCCCCACAACCCTCTCCACTCCCACCCCCACCCCCCACCTGCCAGCTATCACCAGTGTGACTGTGCCTGGCTGTGAGTCCGATAGAATGATTTAATCTCATATATTTCTAGGGCTTACCCAAAGACTATGTGAGGGCTCTTTTAAAAGAGAATGGCGGGGGGGGGGGGGGGGGGGGAGGTGCCTGGGTGGCTTAGTCCATTGAGCATCGCCTTTGTGAGTTTGAGGCCCAGGTCTGGAGCCTGCTACGGATTCTGTGTCTCCCTTTCTCTTTGCCTCTCCCCTCATGTTCTGTCTGTCTGTCTCCCTCTCCAAAATGAATAAACATTTAAAACAATTTTTTTAAT
>CM053574.1:78623530-78699401 GCA_028646485.1 Cryptoprocta ferox | reverse complement strand
AAAGTGACTGGACAATTCTCTGGACCTTCTAATTCTATAATTATTTCCTTAGACTTCTTTTTCTCTGCAGATATGCTTTGTGGGTTTTTGTTTTTGTTTTTAAACACTAGGGATGCTTCTCCTGGAATTTTATGTGACTTTTTGGGCCAAGAGTGATGCATCAACAGCCAGCCTGGGGATGATGCCATTGAACACCTTGTGTTATTAGCCTGTCACATGCCACCTCCCCTCGGCCAGACAGCTGAGCACAGTGCAGTACCGCGGGCTGATTGCACTAGGTGAATGCAGCCTCTGCAGAGGCCTGCTTCGTTCCCTTTATCAGGAGTGATTTTATTCCTCCTCAGCAAGTGATACTCATTTGGCAGCCGCATGACCTTGACAGATTAGCAGGTCACCGGAGGATTTTTAGATGAGAAGAGATTAGAGGGCAGTGATCCTCTGTATTCTGCATAGTCCTGCTCTTACAGGAGCCCTGGGGGCTCAGGGGTTTGGTTAATGGTAAATTCTCATCTGAGTGAATATGAAACTGATTTCTGTAATGAGGCTTTGCTGCCTTCTAAAAGGGGGAGTGACAGATCAATGCAACAGAATAGAGAACCCGGAAATGGACCCACAAACATATGGCCAACTCATCTTTGACAAAGCAGGAAAGAATATCCAGTGGAATAAAGAGAGTCTCTTCAGCAAGTGGTGCTGGGAAAACTGGACAGTGACATGTAGAAAAATGAACCTGGACCATTTTCTTATACCATACACAAAAATAAACTCAAAATGGATGAAGACCTAAACATAAGACAGTAAGCCATCAAAATCCTCGAGGAGAGAGCAGGCAAAACCTCTTTGACCTTGGCCGCAGCAACTTCTTACTCAACATGTCTCCAGAGGCAAGGGAAACCAAAGCAAAAATGAACTATTGGGACCTCATCAAAATAAAAAGCTTCTGCACAGCTAAGGAAATAATCAGCAAAACTAAAAGGCAACCGACAGAATGGGAGAAGATATTTGCAAATGACATATGGTTGGTATCCAAAATCTATAAAGAAATTATCAAACTCAACACCCAAAAAACAAATAATCCAGTGAAGAAATGGGCAGAAGACACGAACAGACACTTCTCCAAAGAAGACATCCAGATAGCCAACAGACACATGAAACGATACTCAACATCACTCATCATCAGGGAAATACAAATCAAAACCACAATGAGATACCACCTCACAACCGTCAGAATGGCTAAGATTAAGAACACAGGCAATGGCAGATGCTGGTGAGGATGCAGAGAAAGAGGATCTCTTTTGCACTGCTGGTGGGAATGCAAACTCATACAGCCGCTCAGGAAAACAGTATGGAAAATTAAAAATCCTCAAAATATTAAAAATAGACTACCCTACAACCCAGCAATTGCACTACTAGGTATTTATCCAAGGGGTACAGGAGTGCTGTTTTGAAGGAACACATGCACCCCAATGTTTGTAGCAGCACTATCAACAATAGCCAAAATATAGAAAGAGCCTACATGTTCATCAATGGATGAATGGATAAAGAAGATGTGGTAGATGTGGTGTATACACACACACACACACACACACACACACACACACACACACACAATGGAGTATTACTTGGCAATCAAAAAGAATGAAATCTTACCATTTGCAACTACGTGGATGGAACTAGAGGGTATTAGGCTAAGCGAAATTAGTCAGTCGGAGAAAGACAAATATCATATGACTTCACTTATATAAGGACTTTAAGATACAAAACAAACGAACATAGGGAAGGGAAGCAAACATAATATGAAAACAGGGAGGGGGACAAAACATAAGAGACTCTTAAATATAGAGAACAAACAGAAAGTTACTGGAGGGGTTGTGGGAAGGGAGATGGGCTAAATGGGTAAGAGGCATTAAGGAATTTACTCCTGAAATCATTGTTGCACTATATGCTAACTAACTTCGATGTAAATTAATAAAAATAAATTTTAAATAAATAAATAAATAAATAAATAAATAAATAAATATAAAAGGGGGAGTGGAAGGGGGAGTTTTTGCAGGTTCAGAAGAGATATGAGGTACTTAAAGCTTTGATCTCACTGGGATTATTCCTATCCCAAGTGTGTCTGTGGTCTGTGTTTCTAAACAGGACCTGCTAGGGATTGGGGTGTACATGGGAACATCCTGGGGTTCCAGCCATGAGGCAGAGTGACCCACAGCATGTGGAGCATCAACATAAATGGGCCTCAGAAATTTCATACAACACTTACTGATCCCTTACTTTATTCCTGGCATTCTGCTTGGCTCCAGGAAGATGGAGTGAATGAGAGCCAGTGCCTTGCATCCAGGAGTTCGCAGGAAGGCAAATGTGTGCGCACATGAATACGGTAATAGATAATCCATAGGACCACCGAGGAAAAAGCAGTCATTCTCCGTGGGTGTTAGTTCAGAGGGTGAGAGTTGGGGAAACCCCCACAAAAGTTTCAGAGGGGAGAAAGCCTTGAATTACATCTTGAAGGATATAGGTGGGACAAGAGGATGCTATTGGGGAGGGGCACACCAGACAGGGATGAGCCAGAACAGGTTTGGGACTGTGAAACCCTTGGCAAACACTGGCGGCTGCGGTCAGTAATAACATGGCCTGAGGATGCAAGCGAGGATTTTTTAGAGAGATGGCCCAGGAAAAATCCATCTGAACCGTAGCTGCTGGCCCTTGCTGTGAAGTTGGGGACTTTACTCCATGGGTTTCTGAGATGCTGTTGCAAATGTCTAAGCTGGTAAATGACGTGGTGAAATGCACATGCTCTGGCAGCTCTGGGAAAGATGGATCTGAGGAACAGGTTGCTGGATGGAACCAACCAAGGAGACCATTATAGTGTCCAGTGAGACAGAGTGTTGGTCTGGACAATAGAGTAGCTGGGGTGGGGAGTGGAGAGCTGGGGTGGGGGGTGGAGAGCCAAGCAGAGCTTCCAGAGAAAGCGGGAGAGTAGGATTAGGGGAGAATGATAAGATTATAAACGTCATAGCTTTCATTTTGCACATGTCAAGAGGTGGTTCCAGTCAACTGTTAATAGGATATTAGTCTTTCAGTGCAAAAAAGACATGATCCGCATGCCCCACAGTCTTGGAAAATGTACTGAAAGGTGTTCAGGTCCACAAACTTTCCAGCCTTCCAGTAACAACTCCATTTTAAATAAATAGCACATCCAAAAGATGCATTAAGAGTCACAGTTTTTCACTGTCAAATGTGAGTGTTCGGTAAGTAAGATGTGTGACCTTCTATTTCGAGGTACTGTGGGATGGTGGCTTAACAGTGGGCGGCCATTCGTTCCAAGTCGTAACTGCCTTGGATGCCTGACTTAACCTTCCTGAGCCTCATTTTTCTGACGGTAATATTAAGCTGCTAATATTGCCTCATGGGTTCATGGTGAGAATTAAATGAGACTGAAGCACATGAATGCAGCAGGCACGAGGCCAACAAAGGAGCTCCAAATGCTCTGAACATCCTTCCTTTCTCTTTTTTCTCCTCAGACAATGTTCAAAATGCTGCACTTTCTTTTTCTTCTCTGTGCTGAGACCTCCAGACCAGGATAGTACCTGAGTAGTTGTCCTCATATTTACATACCTTACAAGGGTACCTGGGTGGCTCGGTTGGCTAAGCGTTCGACTCTTGATCTCAGCTCAGGTCTTGATCTCAGGGTCATGAGTTCAAGCCCCGAGTTGGGCTGCGTGCTGGGCGTGAAGGCTACTAAAATAAATAAGTAAATTCCCTAAGGAAACCTCACATGAAATGCTTGATTTCCTGGAAAAAGATGCTTATCATTTCTGCCTTTGCTTTTGATGCAGGACGTCAGCTGCAACGAGATCACAGCCCTGCCCCAGCAGATAGGCCAGCTGAAATCTCTACGGGAACTGAATGTCAGAAGAAATTACCTTAAAGTTTTACCACAAGGTAAAAAAGACTAAAAACAGTTTCTTATTATTTTTTGGTTTACTTCTGTGAAGAAGGCAGTTTGTCTAGTCGTGTGTGTATACCTAATAACATTAATGATTAATTATATTAATATGAATTCTGTGAGATGACATGCCAATGACAGAAAAGTTAATATTCAACTTTTCATTTTAGTCAGGGGGTACAGCAACACCATCGTTCCCCTGTATAAGGCTGTGTGTGTGTGTGTGTGTGTGTGTGTGTGTTTGCTCAGGCTCACATAACCAAGTTCCACAGACTGAGTGGTTTAAACAGCAGAAATTTATGTTCTCACAGATCTGCAGGCTGGAAGTCCGAGATCAAGATGTCTTCTGAGAGCTCTCTCCTTGCCTTGCAGATGGCTGTCTTCTCTCTGTGTCTTCATCATCCTCCCTCTGTGACTCTGTCCTAATCTCCTCTTCTTAAGGTTTACTTATTTTTTGAGAGACAGAGAGAGACAGAGTGTGAATGGGGGAGAGGCAGAGAAAGAGGGAGACTCAGAATCCGAAGGGGGCTCCAGGTTCCATGCTGTCAGCACAGCGCCCGATGCAAGGCTCAAACTCATGAACCGTGAGATCATGACCTGAGCTGAAGTCAGATGCTTAACCTGCTGAGCCACCTGGGCTCCCCGAATCTCCTTTTCTTATAAGGACACAGTCATGTTGGGTTGGGGCCACCTAAGTGACCTCATTTTAACCTCATTACCCCTTTAAAGGCCTTATCTCCAAATACAGTCACATTCTGAGGTCCTGGGGGTTAGGCCTCCAACTTAGGAAATTTAAGGACACACAGTTCGTAACAGGAGTTGTTTTTGGTGTGGATGTGTGATGTTCTGGAACACTGAGCCAACGCTTTAGGTGATAGGCTTGGGTCATGTAGACCCAGCTGTTAGGATTTCTGGCTTTGGCTGTCTGGTAGCCCTGGTTGGGAACCACCCCCCTGTGTCCAGAATCTGTGTTTCAGGTGAGGGCACTGCTCCTGCTGAAGTGGTACATGGACTAATGTCACTGGTAGTTGTATTGAATTTCAGAACCTCACCACCAAGACTGGTTGCCTCTGACATCCCTGCTCAGGAGCCAGACTCCCGCAAACCCTTCCCTGCAGCTGTAGGCCTGTCCAGGATGTCCCTCTGATACATTTTCTTTCAGCTCAAATAAAAAGATACATTTGTTCAGAAATTGTGCACCATTAAGAACTTTGACAAGCAGCTCTGTGGATGGTGGCGGATCTGAATTTCATATTTTGGTATTCTTGTTCAGACTTGAATCAGAAGGAGTTGATGAGCAATGGAAAACTGAATGCTTTCCCAAGTGCTCTGGTTTTCAAAGATTGCATTCATTTCTATCAGTTCCATTTAAGGCCACTGGACATACCCAATTTCAAACATACATTTAAAAATATACATCGGGGCGCCTGGGTGGCTCAGTCGGTTAAGCGTCCAGCTTCAGCTCAGGTCGCAATTTCATGGTTCATGGGTTTGAGCCCCACGTCGGGCTCTGTGCTGACAGCCTGCTTAGAATTCTGTGTCTCCTTCTCTCTCTGTCCCTCCCCCACTCACGCTCTGTCTCCCTCTCTGTCTCAAAAATATAAAACATTAAAAAAAAAACTTTTAAATATTCCTCAAAGCGAAAGCATCTATATGGAAAGAAAAGCTAAACCATTTGGTTAATCTCACACTATTGCAGCAAGTTGAGAGCTGCCTGATTTTTTCTGCATCTTGATCTTTGGCTTGAAGGCAAGCCAGTGAAGCTCGTGAAAGGAAAAGAACTTTATCAAATGCGCTGTGCTTTTATGGATAGCACGTTTGAGTGCCTACCTGCCATCTTCACCTTGTGCATTTTTAAAGAAGGAAAGTTATGGGGCGTCTGGGTGGCTCAGTCAGTTGAGCGGCCAACTTCAGCTCAGGCCATGATCTCACAGTTTGTGGGTTCGAGCCCCACATCAGGCTCTGTGCTGACTGCTCAGAGCCTGGAGCCTTCTTCTTCTTCTTTTTTTTTTTTTACATTGATTTATTATTGAGAGACAGAGAGAGACAGAGCATGAATGAGGGAGGGGCAGAGAGAGAAGGAGACACAGAATCGGAAGCAGGCTTCAGGCTCTGAGCTGTCAGCACAGAGCCTGACGTGTGGCCCAAACCCTCGAACTGCGAGATCATGACCTGAGCCGAAGTTGGTTGCTCAACTGACTGAGCCACCCAGGCACCCCCTGGAGCCTGCTTCTGATTCTGCCCCTACCCCACTCTCTGCCCCGACTTGGGCTTTGTCTCTCTCAAAAAAAGTAAATAAACATTAGAAAACATTTTGAAAGAAAGAAAGTTAGAAACTATCTCAGCACAAAGATGTATTACTTCATTACTTGAGATGACTTGGTATAAAAACATTGATTTTTCATTCTGTCATTGTCCAATCCATTTTGATGGGATAACACTGGTTTTTTTGATTTGATCAAGTGCAAAGGGGAAAAACTCGTACTAAATGAACACTTATAAGCATTTAACCTTTTATAGCATGAAAGGAAGCCTTTCTTTACATTTAAGCTCTCATGCTAATCATTGACAAATCATTACAAATCAAACTCTCATTTTCAAAAGAAAAATGTAAGGGAGCCATGGAATGGTTGGTTGCCTATCATAGTTCAGAAACGTGTGAAAAGTGTGTCTACACAACTTGTTCTTCGCACTTTCTATGCTCCTACCTTAAAAGCATTCCTTTCCCTGGAGAAGATCAGTTACAAATTTCTATCCTTTTCATAATTATGTTTTCTCAGGTTTAGTATTTTTATATATACTCAAAGCTAAGACTTCAGTTTACTGGAAGATCTTTTTTTTTTAAGTAACTTCCTGAATATCAAGTTTCTTTTTTACTTCACTTGGGAGAACTCCATTAACAAAAGAGCATTGATGGTGTTGCAGGCAGTGAATTTAAAGACTTCCCATATTTACTTGTTTTTCCTCTTTGAGTACCCCTCCCCATATGCTTTCAATCTGAGGAGGGAAAACTCGTCTGTGGCCTAATTACCCAATTGATTTTGTGGTGGTTTTACTACACACACTGCAGGGAGGAGACCATACTTTGTTTTTTCTAGGACCTGAATGGACAGAGTTAAGATTAAAGGAGCCACTCATTGACCTTCTTTGCAATAGAGAGTTCCTTGGGATTTTTTTTTTCTTACCCCCTTTTTCTGCCCTGTTTCTTTTGACCATGTCTGGGCTGGTGTTATCACTTTCCCCACCCCCTGCCCCGTTTTCCTAAACTAAGATGGTAATTGTGTCCCAAACTGCAATTAAAGGGAATAGTCGTTAAAAAAAACCATTCTTACTTTACCTTATTTATTTAGGTTGCCTCTCCTCGCCTTTCTGCTCTGTTTTCCAGAAACTTAGCCCTCAGTCTTAAGAGTCTTCATTTTCAGTGGCAAAGAGTTGCTGAAGATGCAGAGTCTAGTTACATTTTGCTACTAATTTGTCAACCTATGTTTAGTGAGTAAAATGAACTGTCTCAGAGGTGGATGAATATTCCTTTTGTTCTATAAATCTTTCTAATTCTTACCCCTGTTTTAGAAATAAACTATGAAGGGAAAGAGATCTTTCTTTCCCTTTTCCTTTGACTTTCTTGATTCCAGGCTGTCTTCCACATTCCCCTTCTCCCTCTCTCCTGCATCTTCCTTTGCTCACAGAGTCACAGAGCCTTCATCAAAGCAACCTCCAGGACTAGTAGGGGGTGAGGCAAACCACTTACCCTGCTCTTGGGGGTAGGGGGTGCAGACTGGGTTTGGGCAGTGAATTATTCAGGGCAGTTTACAAACTACACTTCCTGAGTTTCTCTTGTACTGAGTTTCTCTGCCTGTCAGGAGCTGAGCTCGGGACCCGCTAAGTCAGATGCTCTTCCCCCTCTGTTCTAGTGATTGAGCCTCGAAACTCCTTTTAAAAAAAATACAAAGTAATTCACTAAGGCATGAAACGAGGAAAGTCCCTTACACGCCCAGATTGGGGTGAATAGGAGAAGAGATACGGGTTGCTAAGAGCATCTTTGTTTGTGGAACTTGAAGTGGCATAGCTGAGTAAAGTGAAAACCCTAGGGCATACTGGGAGGAGAAGAGGAATTCTGTTAATTCTCACTGCAGGTCACCTCATCTAGGGCCTGCCCATCCTCCACTTTGGAACTCCTTGTGTCTTCCAAAGGACCGTATTTCACCCCTTACCAGGTCCTGTAACAAACATGGCGAGGCCCCTCTGACACGACCCTGCTGGAGCGTCTCACCCAGAGATCTTGGTAGTTTGTCCCATGTCACTCTGCATGTCTGGTATTGCTCATTCCCTTTGCTCTATGGAATATATTTGACTCCGTTCCTTGCAGCTGCCAATGTCGGTTGGAATGCCTGAAATTACTGAGTGTTTACTGTGCCACTGGGTGGGGATTTTAAGCTAAATATAATGTTCTGTCTGCTTGCAGAGCTACAGAAGACTTTTTAAAAGCAGCAGAATTGAGCCTCATCAAATCAGGATTACAGGGTCCATTGCAAAATTCCAAATTAGATAGAATTTCGTTTTTAAAATGCAATTTAAAAACCATGAACATACTTCTTGTAACTAGTTCTGAGATTATGCCAGCCCAGATACATCGACTGGATAAGAATATTTCGTAATTAGCACATTGTTCATATGCTAGCAGTTTAAGTTAAAATATAAACATGACCTATGTGGTATGGCTTACGTGATTGTTTTGCTGGAAGAAAGACCTTTCTGAACAATAGATATTGTAAATGTCAAGTGTGTCCAGCCTCTATCAGAGCTAACAACAATTTAAAATTATTGTGCTCCCAATGAGTAATTGTGCTCACCCCTTTAGTAAAATATTTTATACACATACTACATATTCCTGATTCATAACTTGCTCCGATTATGCTAAATGAAAGTTTCCCTTGAAAGCAGAAAATTAATTTTTGAATGTATAGCCATTTAATCTTGTTGCTTTCTGAAATTGTTCTTTTCTTCCTTTTTTTTTTTTTCCTGTTCTTTAGAACTAGTAGAGCTTCCCTTGGTAAAGTTTGACTTTTCCTGCAATAAAGTCCTCGTGATTCCCGTTTGTTTTAGAGAGATGAAACAGCTGCAGATATTGCTACTTGATAACAACCCTTTGCAGTCTCCTCCAGCACAGGTGAGGGACGCCAGCAAGGCTGCTTCACGGTGTCAGCAGTGGCGGGGGGAGGCGGCAACTCTCGGCAGAGCCGGGCTTTTGATAGTCTGCTGAACTGACGTTGTTTTAGCCATGATCACAATCTCTGAAAGATGAAACCTTGGGTGAATCTGACTACAGAAAGTTGTCTTCTGCATAGAATCCGTTTACTAGCATTTGGCTCACTGTCCTGATTGCTGCAATCCCAGAATTACAGGTGGGACTGTGTTGACATTTGTGACGTTGGAAACTCCTTCATGGAGCCTGTGGCTTAGACTCAAGGAGTAATATATTCCTTAGTTAATGTGAGCTGCAAAATGGAGTTTGAACATTTCCAAACATGATTGTCAGTTATTCAGAGATAAGTTTCGAATTCAACTATTAAACCACATGGGAACGGAGTGAATGCTTCCAGAACTGGAATGTTACCCCATCGGTTATCTGACTTCTATACTTGTTTACTATTTAGACTTAAACACATTTCTGTTAGAATGGTTTTCTATTCAAAGTAGAATTTGGAAGAAATGATTGCCTAAATTCTCATATGTTTTGGAGAGCCTAAATTGGGGGTGTATTGTTGAAGTGTTATTTAAAGTGAAAATATACAATCAAATGTCTAGTGTTTACATTTTGTTTTGGCATTAAAACACAAATATGTGTTATTAATTTCTCCATAGATTTGCACAAAGGGCAAAGTGCACATATTCAAGTATTTGAGCATACAAGCATGTCAGATGAAGACAACCGACTCCCTCTATCTCCACACAATGGAGAGGCCACATTTACACCAGCATGTGGAAGACAGGTGGGTGTGACTGCAGTCACTCAAAGCCCCTGTTTAGTATTTGTTTAGGCCAAAGTGCACCCGGTGGGTAACTCCAAAATATCCCTTTGTCTCTCTTAACCGATGCAGATTTATGGTGTTGATAACCTTTCAGCATCTTGCAAATCTTACCTTCCCTATTCTAATCAATAATCAGCTTTTCCTGAGTACTGTTTGTGTATGTTATAATGCATATATATGTATATGTATCTTTATAAATGTAATCCATAATATAAATATGGGTATTTTTTACTAATCAGTTAAGACAGCCATACAGGCTCAGGCATGCTTTTATTTTTAATTATTAATTTTTAATATGCCTCTAGGACATTGTTAAGAAACACTACAGGTTTTGTTCTGTAATTGTCTTTTAAAAATGCAGTGTGCATAATTTTTGCCATTTCCTGTTTAGAACGGAAGTGTTAGAATCCTTTCACATGCCCTTGGCCTTTTTGTGGCATAAATTGGGCCTTGAATTTTCAGAGAACAAAATTCCCAGGCTGAACACGTGTATAGAAACACAGGTTGTTTCGAGAGGTCTTCTCTGCAGAGACCTTTCCTTAACTTTTTACTAAAAAAGTAAAGATGATGACTTAAAATCTCAGGCTACCCTAATGGTACCTTTATATAATGCTTAAAATATGTATTCATTAGTTTGCTTTTATAAACATCAAATTTATTTAGGCACTGGGTAAAAAACTTATGTAAAAAGCCTCTTTCAATGGAAAAGGTAAAAGCAATTAGGTAGTTTTTGCTTTTTTATACACTAGCATCAATAAAATGAGAAAATTGTTAACTGTTTCAAAGAACAGTTTCCTTGGTTAGAGTATGAATTTATGAAACCCTGAACACAAAGGATTTATCTTTTACTCTGTTTAGAGTATCTGATTTTCAGGAGGCCCTTGTCTTAACCTCCTTTAATATTGGGCTGATTCGTTGCCTTATGGTAATAATAAAATTTGTATAGCAATGTCATTACTTGAGTATAAATTGATGTATCTTGTTGTGAACTTTGTGATTTCAATTTTTTTCTAAATGGATTCCATACGGATGGTATCTATCCCAGCAAGAAGGATTCTGATTCGGGCGTCGGAAGTGATAATGGAGACAAGCGTTTATCTGCCACAGAGGTAAAGTTCATGATGAACTTTTTCATGATGAGATGTTTTTCCTTTTGTGCTTCTGGCTAAATTTGCCTGCATTCCTGAACTCCTCTGTGGTAAAGAGCATTAATGCATCTATGTGAGAAGGTGTGATTATGTTTGTGAAAGCAATTTGAAATCCTCCAAGTGTTACGGAAATGTGAGCTGCTGTTAGCTTTTTCTGCATCTTTAATATTTTATAAATGTCTCAGGGGTAGAGTCCCTATCTCCTTCCCTTCCCACCACACTCCTGACATTACATAGAATATTCTTTTTTTTTTCTTAAAGTTTACTTATTTATATTGAGGGAGGGAGAGAGAACGCACACCCGTGTGTGCGCACATGAGCCAGGGAGGGGCAGAAGACAGGGAGATCAAGAATCCTAAGCAGGCTCTACGCTGTCAGCTCAGAGCCCGACATAGGGCTCAATCCCATGTCTGTGGGATCATGACCTGAGCCGAAATCAAGAGTCGGACACATAACTGACAGAGCCACCCGGACGCCCCTAGAATATTCTTGAATGCTTCATAAATATTATGAAATGACTAAGAGGGGTATGCAAGTACCCATGAGGCATTTTTATAAATGTTTGTTTCTAAATGACAGAATAATTTGGGAAAAAACTTATTTGCATGCATACATGTTAAGGAGTCAAGTGTGCATTGCATTTTAGCAGTTTACCCACAGGAAGTGCAATTTTAAGTAGCCCTAATTTTTATAGCAATATTTGTTTTCCCGAAAGGCTTCGAATGTATTTTTTTCAGACAATTGGATAAAAGTTTGGTTACTTGTAAGCTAAGAAGCCACACTAGAGCTTCCTAAAGTGGTTATAAATAGCTCATTTATCACATTTATCTCCTTTATAGTTAGATTCCCCCTAATCTTTCACTAATATACCACTAAATGGGATTTCTTGAGCAGGGGAGCTAGAAGGGACAGCTGGAGTAGGGAATGGATGTATCATCAGTCTTCCCTTTTGAGGAAATTTACTGAGATTTTGTGGTTATTGAGTTTTGAAATATAATTCTACTCTTTGAAGATGTAATTAATAGGTCAGTTACCCCACTTAAAGAGTTCTCCTCTGTACTGTGTGTGACTCCAAGAAAAATGCCTTTTGCCTCTTCTCTTCAGGTGTTTGAGGTTTAATATGTAGCTAAGATGTTGCATTTTTATTTCCTACAAAATGCTTTATAAAGCAATGTATTAAAACATTAGGATACCTTAAAATCTTTCTAATATAGAACATTTTTAAAGGAGTTTGTAGACCCAATTTCAATAAAAGAAAATTACTCTCATGAAGCCAAATGAATAGTTTACTGTAGTTCCCTGGGGGAGAAAATATTCAGCACATTGCTTTATAAGTTGTATTTAATTCAACCCCCTTAGCTTTATTAAAACTCGTAAGTCCCCTGAAATGTCTCATTGTTTCAGAAATTACTCACCCTAAGCCTATTTTCTATGAAGTTAAAACAGACTCTGCTTTATCCTTTATCTATTTTTTAAGGATAATTAAGTTCATTAATAAAACATCACACAAAGAACCTCATTATCCTTTTGTTCTCACTTAATACAAGTAGGAGGCTAATATTCTAAAAGGAGGCCAAGGGTTTATTCTGTCCCTTTTAACTAGATGCATATCTTTGGAATTTTGCTAAGTTTTCAAGATAGGAGGAGGGTGGAAGGACCACAGAAAGGATTTTATGTTCAACAGAATTGAGTGCACAAATCTTCCCTTTGGCCTTTTTTTTTTTTTTTTTTTTTTTTTTGGCCTCTCATGGTAACCTCATTACCTGAGAACACCTCCAAGAAATTTTTTTTCTAGAAGGAAAAGCATTGTGACTCCTCCGTGTAGCTTTCTCTTTTCACTTTGTTTGGCAACTACGTTGCCGTCTCACCACTTACCACCGTCAGTTTATCTTCCTCCCCACTTCTGTCTCCTTGTGGCATTTGGAAAGCACATCTCACTACTTTGGCTGTTATCATTGTCTGAGTGAGTTAGCGTTTGTCCCTGAGAAGTTTAAACCGTGTTTTCCCCAAGATAAACATGCAAAAAAAAAAAAAAATTGGCGGCTGAATGAATATCTGTTTAGCGGATGAAATGCACATTTGTTTTGCACCAGTTTCCAAACGATTTATGCATGTGTCCAAAAGTAAACAAACGTTACCCTGGAAGTAACGGCTTCAAGAATTGAGGAGCAGCCCACAGCTCCCTGAAATGTGTTCTGTGGAGGTTCGTGATCCCTGTGATTTGGAAACCTTTTTACTAAATAGTAGGAACACTAAAATGGAGACATAGGAAAGTCAGTGAGGCTCCGTATTTCATTTGTGACAGAATCCTAGATTATCTGAATAAACTTCATCAGCTAGTGTGGGAAACAAGCCCCCCTCCCCCAGAGACAACTTCCTTCGATTACTAAATTGAAGCCTTACTCTGAAAATTGCACAGAACACATGTCCTTTTAAGTACTACAATCATTCAACACTTTTGTATATTTGATTCATACTAAATTCCTATATTCCTAAAGCCTAAAACAGGGAAATAAACCAAAGCGTAATGTTGCACATAAGATGCACTGTAAATACACTGTAAATACATGCACTGTAAATACAATACCTCATGTATATCTGTTTACCGGATGAAATGCACAATGCAGATATTGCCTGCTTTTTTAAAAAAAATTTTTTTTAGTGTTGATTTATTTTGGCGAGAGAGAAAGAAAGAGAGCAAGTTGGGGAGGGGTAGAGAGAGAGAGGGAGACACAGAATCGGAAGCAGGCTCCAGGCTCCGAGCTATCAGCACAGAGCCCAACACGGGGCTCAAACCCATGAACCTGGAGATCATGACCTGAGCCAAAGTCGGACGTTTAACCGACTGAGCCACCCAGCTTCCCCAAGTTATTGCCTGCTTTTTGTGACTAGCTGCATGAAACCTCAATGTAGTTTGGGAAATTGGTCTAGTCATCAGATCTCAGAGTACCATTTCTGTTACAATTGGTTAGACTTTTGGCCAGTGTGATATTAACAATATTTACTATATCACACACTATATATTTACAAGTATTCCTTTGTTCTGTCAGGTATTACACAGTCCTTCTTAGTGCCCTGACTATTGCTCTTAGGTTGGAAAATGCCATCAGGTACCTGACAAAATTTTAGCTCAAAATGTATGTACAGAGAAACACTTGAGTGTTAACTCAGTGACTTTTGACAAAGTGAACACATCCCTATTACCAGCTCCCAGTTCTAGAAACAGAGCTTTACCAGTACCCCAGAAAGCCCACCCTCCAAGCCAAGAGTAGCTGCTATCCTGACTTCAAACACCATGGATTAGTTTTGCTGGTTTTTGAACTTTTATAAGTGGAATCGTGCTTTGTATCTGGCATCTTTTACTCAATATTATGTGTTTGAGAATCACAGTATTTTTTTTTATCACATAGCATTCTCTTAATCTACACTGATAACACTTGTCCCTGGAATGAAGCAGTGCACTATTTCTTTCTAGCCTTCTGATGAAGACACGGTTAGCCTCAACGTGCCAATGTCAAATATCATGGAAGAAGAACAGATCATCAAGGAGGACTCATGCCATCGCCTTAGCCCAGTTAAAGGTCTGACAATGAAAGATGGATAGAAAGTGCTATTTTTTAAGTTTCAAATGCTATGTTTACAATCTATACCAATAGGGCCATGATAATAGCTAACGCTTATCAAGCATTTCCTGAGCACCAGGCTCTGTGCTAATCTGGGAAAGTGATCTCATTTAAAATTCAAAACTCTGAAATGGATATTTTAATCATTTCCATTTTATAGGTGAGGAAACCAAGGCCTGGAGAGTTTAAGTAACTTGCCAGTGATCACACAGCTAGCCAGTAGTAAAGTTGTTCACATTTTGAAGATTTATGGTCTTTAAATCCACTCTTGGAAAGAAACTACTGATATATAGATCTATTAGGCACATAAAATCGCCAGATCTCACTGGCTTAACACATCCAAGTCAAGTCTACATGAGAGTTCGTGATTGGCAGGCCACTCCCCTCCAAGCAATGATTTAAAGACCCAAGCTGTGTTCATTCTGAGATTCCACACAAGACTTGCAAAGTTTCCATGTGCTGTTTTAGGGCAGAAGAGGGCTGAACACAGAGGTTTGCTCACAAGAGGTTTTTAATGTACTGGGCCTAGGAGTGCCCATCTTTTACAAGCTAGGCTCGGATACATGGCCACTTCTAACCACATGTGTGGTTGAGATGTGTGCCTACGAATCCACTTGACTTTGGACAAGATAATTGACCTTAATTCTCTCACCTATAAGTGGGATAATTAGATTATGTAATCTCTAATTACTTAATTACCTACGATCTTCTGTAGCTCTAAAGTTCTGTGGTTCTCTAATAATCATCAAATGATCACTAAGCACTTTATGTCCTGCATACTTTGAAAATCCTAGCAATGTATTTCACAGGTTGGTGAGAAGCCCTCAGCTGATTACATTAGGGCAGGGTTTTGGTTGTTGTTGTTCACTGCTCCTATTTTGTACAGTGACTTTTAAAGAGAATCCTAAAATTTAGTGTTTACTGATTTATGGCAGGATGATTTCATGATATATGAATAATATAGAACTAGATTAACATGCAGATTATCTCTCTCATAGTTTGAATATGCCCTCATTAGTGATAGGAGAGCTGTGTGAACCAACTAGCGTTTGCTTTCACTTTATACCTTCACGTTTTTTAGTTTAGCACTTAAGGTTGGCATTTATGTTTATCTGAGGTTATGATTGGAACCATACATTCTCCAAAAATATCACTGTATATTTTATGCAGGAATATAACTGCCTTTTTATTAGATAATCTTTATAACATTATACAATATAGGAGGTAGTGTTTTAGGCAAACTTTTAAAATAAAAGAATTCTGTAATTTGTGACCAGTGAGTTTTCCCCTCTCTGTTCTCGAAGTGGGTATTCTGCTAACTAGGAGTCCTTAAAGGTGGCCCTACTTGGTTTAGTTTCCAGATCAGGGAGAAGAGATATCCTTGCTGTTCCTTTTGCCTCTTTCATACTTTCTTTCCTATCTTTTGAGGAAGTCAGAGGAGACTTCATTTCTTTCATAAGGGACTAAGCCATGAAGGGGCGTTGACTTTCCAGTTCGTTTTGGGGGGCTTTCCATTTCTTTTACTTTCCCCCCCTTTTCCCTCCTTTATTCATCTTTTCCTCACACCCTTCAGGGAAGAGAGAAGTGGGGTGACTTATAGATCTCTGTAGGAGGTAAGGGAGGAGACTGAAATAGTTAGATGGTATTTGAGGGTCTTCTGTGCTTTGCTCAAGTCTCTTCATGAAACCATCTTTTTGTCTTTCTCTGTATTTTCCTGATAGGGGACTTTCATCAGGAATTTCAACCAGAGCCTTCCCTTTTGGGTGACAACGACAACTCAGGAGAAGAAAGAGACCAATTTACTGATGGAACAGATGTTCTCCGTTCAGAATTTATAACTTATATTAAGGCAAGTTGAGGATCAACTAATTTTTTTTAAATCTTCTTCTTAACATTTAAGTTCAAGGTTACCAATCTGTCACCTTAAATGCCAACGTGCTGCCAGTTTCCTCAGGTTTTTATAACATCATCTTCTCAATGTTTGGGGTGTCTATTTTCTGACATTAGGAGCTGGTCCCTGGTATATATACCTTTCCGTTTGCCTGTAAATGTGTCTGATTTTCTTTTATATTCAGTAATCGCTTGGCTTTTCACTGCTCAGTGCATCAAGATAAGTTAGCAAACATAATAGAATTACTATTACCATCTAGTAAAAGTAACATGGACAAAGATTCACATTCTTTTCAATAAATTCTAGGTGACTACTTTTCTTGGAAGTATGTCCATTGTAAAAAGAGAAAGGTGGAGATTTTTAAAATCTGGAAATATATGTCTTCTCTTTATGGAAAGGTCACTCTGAGGCATTTTCTGTTGTTAAGTGTTTTATACTTTTTTCCCAAGAACACACACACACACACACACACACACTCCTTGTCTCATCAACAGTAGAATGCATATTCTCATGTAACTGACAAGCCCAACTAATGGAGGAATCTGTCAATATCAAGATGTGCTAAAAGGGCAATAAGAAATAAAATTAAGCTTTTACATTTCTAACTCTAAGTTAACAGGTATAGTGGCCCTGGGTCAGGTCCCTTTTCTTTAATTTTTAATTGTGGTAAAATATCTATAACATTAAACTTAACCATATTAGCCATTTTTAAGTGTACCATTCAGTGGTGAATATTCAAACTGCAGCCATCACCACCATTCATCCCAGAACCCTTTTTATCTCGTAAAACTGAGACTCTGAACCCATTTAACTGTAATTTCCCATTCCCTCCTCCCCTCTCCCTTGGGAGCCACCATTCTGCTTTCTGTCTCTATGGGTGATGACTCCACGTACCCCATCTAAGTGAATCATACGGTATTTGGCCTCTTGTTACTGACTTACTTCACTGAGTATAATGTCTTGAAGGTTCACCGTGGTGTAGCACGTGTCAGGACTTACTTTTGAAGGCTCGATGACATTCCATTGTATGTGTAGACCATATTTTGTTTATCCATTTATCTGTAGATGGACACTTGGATTGTTTCCAGCTTTTGGCTGTTGTGAATAATGCTCCTGTGAACATGGATGAGGGCAGGGTTTGGCTGTTGACTGTTGATAGCCAGTGGCTCTCAGAAGCCCCATATGTTCTGTCCACAGGAGGGACCTGAGGACTGTGAAGAACTGTTACGGATAGAAGAGGACACGCACTGGCAATCTGAGGGAATGTGAGTACCCAGGGCCTGGTTATGAGCTACCTGTGAAGTTCATGGTTCAAGCAGATGGCGGCCCTGTCATGATAGAATTTTGGTCTGCTTTACTTTGGGTAAGCCTATGTTCTCACCCAACGATATCGATAAGTTTTTCTTATCATTGATAAGATAGAAAAACCTATTGATAGGTTTTTCTCTGTCAGATGCTTACTGTCATGGTATTGGGGTATTACGGTGCAAGGTCACACCTCTTCCTTGGCCTTGAGTTTCATCTGATTGGAGGCTGTGGATAGAATGTGATTCAGGAGATGAGATAAAATTTCTACACTGGAGATTCTAGCTTTCTGCCATTTGTCTGAAGAAACCAACAACTGGACCCAGAGCAATATGTAGTCCCAGTCACCCTTTACCTAGCCTTCAGGTTCAAGATCTGAGAAAACCATATACCTCTCATGTCCTGGTCTTATGTCTCACAATTGTAATAGCTAACATTTATTAAACACTCCATGCTAGGCACTGTTCTAAGTACTTCATAGGTAGTACCTCGTTTCATCTTTACACCAATCCTATGAGAGAAGTTTTGTTATTATCCCCCATTTCACATATGACAAAACTGAGGCACAGAGATTGATTATCTTGCCCCAGGGTTGCAAAAGGGCTGGGATTGAACCCAAGGAATCTCACATCACATGGATATCCCTTCAGCTCTATTGCATGTAAAGATTTACTTGGCCAGCTTTACAGGGGAGGAGGGCCTGAGTCATCTATCATATGATGAACCATTTCCAGGGGAATTGAATTTGGACCATGTGGCATACAGAAGATTTTTGGTTCCCAGGATTTTGTTTTCCATGACCTGGCATGTGGGCCTGGACCTTCCTTTGTATCTCATGGGGGACTCCCCCTTAGTGAGTCTTTACTATACCATTAAAAAGTTGGTCCACTTATAGAAACACATTGATTGGCTCATATTCTGTAGTGGAGAACAGTAACCATGATCAAATTCCTCTTGACCTTTACGGACATTGCTAAGTACCTTTCACATCACTGTCCAGTATTATCAGCTATTCATTGAATATATTTCTGTAATATCAAGGAGGACTAGCTTGATTATAGAATCAAAGAATTATAGGGAAGCAATTTTATAGGGACAGTATTCTTTTAAACTACAGTGGACCCTGGAACAATACAGGGATTGGGGGCACCAACCCCTGGCACAGTTAAAACCTGTATATAATTTTCAACTCCCCCCAAAATTAACTACTAAAAACCTACTGTTGACCAGAAGACTCACCAATAACACAGTTGATTCACATATATTTTGTATGTTGTATGTATTATATGCTGTGTTCTTACAATCATACCTAACTTTGTCTGAATTTTCTCAGTATTTCTAGGCTATGCATTTCATCTGTGAATTTTTTCAAATTGCTGCGAATCTCTAAAACATTTCTCAATATATTTATTGAAAAAAACTCGTGTAGAAGTGGACCCGTGCAATTCAATCTGTGTTGTTCAAGGGTCAACTGTGTATACAGCTTTGGAAGCCCCATTCTAAATCTTCTATTTATTGTTCTCAACTCTGACTATGGAGCCCCAGTATCTGGCTTGGCTTTTTTTTTTTTTTTTAAGTGCCACAAATGATTTTGCTGCATAAAGAGCTGGCACTGAGAACCACTATCCCACAGTGAAATCCCATATTGTATGAAAGCAATAAAAATGAGCCACACTGCTCACACTAGAGTTGGAGTAGGCAAAAGTAGTGTAGACCTGCTACATCGGGGCACCCCTGTGCATCCCCGCAGGGCTCAGGAAAGCACAGTGGGGGGAACCACCCAGAGAGTGCATTGCCTTGATTTTATAGAGGAGCAGATGCAGACCCGTGGGCATTGAGACTCTGTGTGAGCTGCTATTTTATAGCAGAGCCAGCCTTCCCCAACCCAGTAGCTCCATTTCCACCACACTCTGGCGATCCACTCTGCAGGGTACTGACCCATGTTCATTATAATGTGGAATTTGCCAAAATCACTTTTATATGTTAGATGCATTTTTAGAAGTGTGCTCTTAAGAATCTAGATAATATCCATGTTCTAGTAATCATTTTCATTCTTATGCTTGGTTCATGCTACAGAATAAGTTCATCCAAAGACCAGGATATAGCAATGATTGAACAGCTGAGAGAAGCAGTAGATTTGCTGCAAGATCCCAACAGGTATGCGTGTCTTTCCCAGGTTTCATGTGAGTATATTCTCTCACCTTTAAAAATATCTGTACACACAATTTGGGCTCAGTCTAACCACCAAAAAGAAAAGTTTTTGCAAGATCCATAAGCTTAAGAGTCACACTTCTGGAGTGATTGAACTTGTTTCCCCCTTTTCCTACCCCTTAATGAAATTTATTCACCCTCATGAACTTCGTATGGGAGTTTTTGGCATAATTCTTAGAAAATAGCAATACGATAAAAGTGCATATTTGATATTGCTTCAAGTTCAACTCCTGACTTCTAGAAATATCAAGGAGATTTTCCCAAAAAAATTGTTTTACCAAGTACTATCATGTTTATTTTCAGATGCCAAACATACATTACCTAAATAATATATTTCTAAAGATTTGGATTATGAGATAATTTTTCAATTGAATTGGCCATTGTCATAATAGGCACTGAATGCACTGATATATTTTTTGGTTTCTTAGCAAAGGATAATGGAATTCCCACGAACAAAATATTTTTCAGGAAGACAATATACCCAGTATGAGGTACTAACTACTTTATCACTAGAAAAATAGATCCAAAGCTTATTTCTGGTAAACTATTTACAGGTCCCATGGACTTAAATATGAAAATGATATGGTCTCATAATATGGTGACCATAGAAATTACACCACATTTTCGAAATTCATGAAAAGGGTGGTTAGCGAGTCCCAGAGGGCCAGGGGTGGCTCACCACCAATGTTGCCTGGTCCTAAAAGAAGAGTGATAGGTCAGTTTGTTTGGTTGAAAGTCTTTAGCAATTGATATAAAAAGCATGTCAATTCTGCAGACATTAATTGAGTGCTTAGAAATCATGAGAAGATCTACTGTGCATGCCTCGGGGGATGTGAAGATGAAAAAGACACAGCTCTTGCCTTCTAAGAACTTAAACTATGGTAGAGATTGCCTTGAGTAGCTATTTATAAGTGTAATTGATTTAAGTGCTTGAAGGGATAGGCTGGAGTGAATGCTGGCCGCAGATGGAGATGGGGGATGGCTGCACTGGCCTCCCTGAAGACCCGGGTAGTCCATCGGGGCCTTTAATAACTGGCCATTTCAAGGAGAAAGCAAACCCTGAATTGAATTAAAAGCTTAGGCCAAGGCACGGAGGTCAAAAGGAGTGGAGCAGGCTTGGACTCTCCCAGGGAGCCTGGGTTCTGGCAGTATGGGCAGTGCTTCTGATGCATAGCCAGGACCGAGAAGCCGCAGAGAGGCAGTCGGAGTGGTGCTGAGGATGTCTTCGAATGCTGTGTTGAGGAGCCCAGACTTAATTTTATATGGAGGGAGTTTTAAAACATGATTTATTTTTAAATAAATAAAACGGTTTAAAAACGCAATTATTCATGTTCTTAATTCTCCCTAATGTTCGGCTCAGAGCCTGGCTTCTTAGTGAATGCCTAATCAAAGCATGTTCTTGAAAGAGCTGAGTTTCACATTCTAAACCAGTGCAGTCAGTGAGAGGATGGGAAATAGGGACAAGAGAACACATGTGTGTGTTGTCTGCATTTGTGTGAAATGATAAGGAATGGGGACGCAGCATACCTGGGGAAGAGAACAGACTTTGGATCAGCCAAAGTCTGAATGCAGCTCCAACACCGTTCATTTGGGTAAGACATAACTACTCTGCACGCCAGTGCCCTCTGTGAGATGGGATCCAAGTACTTACTTTTTAGGATTGTGAGGACTTGAAATAATTTATAAATTGCTAGTAGGAAGGTAAATTAGCAAAACCATTCTAGAAGACATCCTAGTAGTACATGGCCATTGTCTAAAATATATGTAAGCTTTTTAAATAAGTTCTAAAAATTTGTCCTAAGGGATGAAGAGGTGTGAACAAAGATTATGAGACAAGATATTTTTATAACAAATATTTGGGGAAAATGAAATAATTTTCATTTTAAATTTAAATAAAATTTTAATTTTAATTTTAAAAAGTTTAGAGATACTATAACTCGGTCCTTAATTAGATGGAATATAATATGGCTCATACAATGTTTTTTTAAATTTTCCAATATATTTTAGAATGCTCATTTTATAATGTTCTCTTTAAAAGTATATAAAAATTCAAAGATTTCATCCCAATTATATAAGACAGAATTAGGTCTCATTTGTGTCAGAAACCTAGAAAAAATTAAAACTGGAAGGAAATATATTACCATGGATGTTTTTCTGCAGGTATTTCTAAATTAATATTTTTCTTTACACTTATAAATTGTAGACCCTTAGCGGTGGGCACTGTTGTAGTTCTTTGGCAGGCATTTGCCGTGGGTGGTGAGAACAGTGTGAAGGAACAGTCCAGATTGTTCAGATATGAGCACCTGGTCTCTGATTACCTGAGATGGGGCACCAAGAGGGGCCCCAGGTTTGAAGAGGAGGATACTGGGGTCCATGTAGGATGTGCTGAATAAAGTCCAAAGTTGGCAATGTCCATTTTGCTGCTGGAAGTTTGGTTCTGGGACTTCAAGACTTAGATTTGAAACTCATTTTGTAAGGTACCGCAGTAACAGAGCTGTATAATGAGAATGAGATTCCCAAGGCCAAGCATATGGATGGGAAGGGCACGTGAGTCCAGGAACGAGACTTGAAGATGTGACATTATAGAGAAAGGGCCCCCGTTGGGCTCAAACTTAATATATTGTTTGAATACTTGTACCTTTTGCATTTTGTATCACTCCCCCAATAAATATTTCTTACAAATTTGAGATTGATTAATATGTGAAAAAGAACAGCCTAGTTTGGGGGAAATAAAAGTGGCTTGGGAATGTGGGCCTGGAAGCCCAGTAGTGGAAATCTTGGTGACCTGGATGAGGGTTCCCAGCTCTGGGCCTTCGTTTCATCATCCATCAGAAGTGAAATGAACTGAGGACCTCGAGATTCTCTATCTTGGAAACTGGAGGCAATGAGTTGCCACGAATGTAGAGCGAGTGGAATGGTGGGTGTGTGCTCAAATTGTGGAAGAAAACAGCCCTGAGTAACCTCCCAAGAGCTAATTGATTTGTATCTTTATGGAATGCTATTTTAAAATTGTATCATGTTGTTATAGTTTATATGGATTTCATCTGCTCCCAAAAATAACCCACTACTTTGGCTGCTTTAGATCTTTGTTCATCCTGAATAATTATCATGATAGGACAGTCCTAACTTATAATAATATTTCTGTGAGCCAGTATAATAGTAACAAAGAAAGGGTCCTCTGTTTCTAGTAAGAGAGGGCTCATCGAGAAGTCACTTATTTCTTGCTGCTTGGCACTGAATATTAATAATAAAAATACAAATAAACATTGGGTTTTTCCTTTATCTTACACTTCATAGATCCAAACTTTTTGTTGTTTTGAGTTAAGCCACTGATTATAGGATTAAATTTTAGGGGCTTGCCTTTCATACAACCTTAACATCAAAAAACCTAGTTGAATATTGGTATCATATTTTGCCTTTATCTTGATTTCTTTTTTAAGGATTTCTGATTATAGATTTGATAGCATTTTCAATAAGGCATGTATAATATTACTCATCCCTACCTTTTACAGTAGCCTTGTAACTTTTACATGACTTACAGAAATTCCTGGTTTTATAGATATTAAAAAGAATTCACCTCTTAAAATTGCAGAAATTCAGAAACTATCTGTAGGACAATTTCAGAAATAAAATTCCATGTCAAATTGCTTATGAATTCTATTTTTTTAAATGAGAGTACTAGTTTATATCAGAGATATTTTCTTATTAAAACAAAATGCCCTTCGTACATATAACATAATAGAGTTAGTACTCTTAGCAATTTTGTTTACCTCTATAAATTAATCAAGTTCTAGAAGAGAACTTAGTGTGTGCTACCTAGGAATATTATGACTTTGGCATAAATTGCTGTTATATTGCAAATAAGTTGGATTGCAATATCAATAGCAGATAGAAAATTATATTCAAATGATATAGAATTTGGTGCATGGTGGGAAAATACCATGTAGCTTGAAATTTCTACCATAGACCTTTAATTACTTAATCAAGATAAATGTAACTTTTTAATATATTAAAATTATAAACTAAATATGACCCGAAGCATTGGATTTATTAAAATCATAGAACATATGAAAAGCTTAATTAACATGCTAACATCTTTTTCTCCTACTCTTTAGATTAAGCACAGATATTTCAGAGAGAAATGTTGTGAACTTTTATCCTGTGGAATCCGCAGAAGCCTTAGACTTACAAGATTCTGCACTAAAGTATGTTGACCTTTTTGTAACTGAATGTATTTTCTCTTTCTACATTGAAGTATGTATGCTTTAAATTCCACTTTATATCCTTTTTTTGCCCTACAGTGGTCAAATACAGCTGGAGACCTCTCCGGTTTGTGAGGTAAGGCTGCGCTTGGATTAACCGGAGCTCCGTACATTACTCTACCATGGAATAGTGGCTACCATATTCCATAAACATTTATCATTGGGATAGAACAGTCATTAGACCAGTTTGATTTTGTGAATGGTCTGTTCTTCAAATTTTGTATACGTCTACCTTACTTAGTTTTCCTATGTATTATACTTCCATCTTCCATTAAAGATGAGGGTTGGCTATTTCCATTAAATTCTCTAAATTTCTTGGGTCAGACAGTCTTGCTGAGCCAGGCAGTAGCAACTGAGATCCCCAAGGGAACCCAGTGCTTCAGAAAGTGTAGGCCCATTCAATGTAGATTTTAGAGCCAAGGAAGAGGCCTAGGAAGTGGCCTGGAGAAAATAAACTACAAAAGACTTGAAAGGCAAGAACAAATGGTTTGAGAAGTCCCTAGGAGGATTAGGAGACCTTGAGCAGAGATACCTGGTGGAGTTATTTGGGGGCAGAGTAAGGGTGGAGTAAGGCTGGGTGAAATGTGGTTGGCTGTCGAAAGCAGTTTTGACTAGAGATGAGCCTAAAAGGTCCCAGAGAAGCAGTCAGATAGATATGTTTGAGCTGGTGACTTGGGAGTGAAACCTGGGTGACACTCTTAACTCATCTTTCCTTAATGAGTGTGTTTAGGATGGCTAATTCCAGTACATACCAGTTTATATCCCCTGAAGTGTCTGAGCATGGGAAGTGTAGTGAAGCAGTTTCACACTCTTTCCTAGCTAAGTCTGTGTCGAGTAAGAGGAGAGAGAACTACTGTGATTTCATTGTTGAGAGTCATGACTTAGAATTATGTTGAGTTTTAATCCTACCTCAAAGACTTGCTAACTGGGCAACTATGGGCAATCTCTCTAAACTTCACCTTCATTGTCTCTAAATTGGGACTGATCTCACCATCCAGGGCACCTAGATGGTAGCTATTACTCTGACTCTCCTACTCTATTATTGTTATTGGTGTGGTCCTTAGAATTACTGCACCGTGTCTTCCCCGGTAGAGGCATCATGGGATCACCCAGTTGTGGAACATCAGGAAGCCTCTTCTGTGAAGGTTGCCCCAGCCCCATTCCATTGGGCTCTCCTTTGAGACATGCTACTTGTGATCCTGTGCAGGCCCACTTTTTTTTATTGTTGAGTGATTGATGATAGTTGGCCCACTTTTCTTCAAAAGCTTCCTATTTGGAAAGAATTTGAAACTTATAAAAATGTGGGGAAAATTATAAGATTCCACAAAAAGTTACAAAAATTGCATCCTGTTACCTAGAGTTACCTATTATTAATGTTTTGCCACATTTGCTGTATTGTTGCTTATGTCTTTTTCTCCACACGCAGTTCTTTTTCTGAAACATTTGTTTTATACATCATAGTCCTCTTTCCCTAAACAGTTCAGAGTGCATTTTGTGAGAATAGAGTTTTTATTTTACCTAACTACATTTGGTTATCACATTCATAAATTTACATTGATAAAATGTTTTCATCTAATCTATATATGTTCCAAAGTTTTCAGTTGATCTAGTGATGTTCTTCATAGCATTTTTTCCCCTCTAGTGTAGGGTCCATTCTAGTGGCAGGTGTTGTATTTGGTCATGAGGTATCTATAGTTTCCTTTATTCTGAAACATTTCTGTAACTTTTCCTTGGTTTTTATCACCTTGAAATTTTAGAGACTATAACTCTCTTCTTTTCTTAACGGTATGCCCCTTATTTTGTGGGACAGAAGTTCCTCCTATTTCCTCATGTTTAGATTGAGATTCTGTGTTTTTGATTGGGATACTGCACAAGTGATATGTGCCCTTCTCAGGATATCCCCTATGTCTATATGACCTTCATAGGTGATGTTAATTTGATTTTCCAATTGTTTAATATTTATTTATTTATTGGAGAGTGCAAAGGGGGGAAAGGCAGAGAGAGGGGGACAGAGGATCCAAAGTAGGCTCTGTGCTGACAGGCTGACAGCTGCGAGCCTGATGTGGGGCTCTAACGTACGAACCATGAGATTATGACCTGAGCCGAAGTCGAACGCTCAACCAAATGAGCCACCCAGGTGCCCCTGCCCAAATTACAACGATCATGTAATTACTGCCCTGTTTTTCCACTACAACCAGTAAGCAGTCAGTAAAGAGGTACTTTAGGACCATGTTAGTATCCTGCTGCAGACTCACTTTTGACTCTAGTAAAACAGATGCCCATCTTGGGTGCATGATTTCAGGAGTACCAGTAAGATACAAATCCTCTGGAAAAAAGATATCCCTACTCCATCTCTGATTTATAATGTTTTGCATTCATATACATTTTTGGTTTGGTTTTGTTTTTTGTTTTTTTGGTTGAATGAGGACTCCTATTTGGTATAGGAAATTCTTACTCATTGTCTTCCTTCTCTAGGGCAATCATCTGTCCACGACAGACACATCTCAATGATTTTACAAAGTTGGGATTAGATAGCTGGCTCTAGAAGTCACAAGGAGAAAACGTAGTGGATTAGCAATGCCAGTGCTAATGATTATGTAGAACTTCAGTGTGATCCTCATTAATGATTTGGTTGCTTTTATATTCTCTCTTCCATCTCATTCAGGAGGAAAGTAATATCTGTAGCATAGTCTTGAATCAGCCAGTGTTCATTGAGTAATTGTGCTGGATTTGGTCTTGTTTTTGGTGTCAAAGACTGGGATATTAAGGATATGAAGTTATCCTCACTTTTAAGGTGTTTTAAAAATTATGGAGGGAAGAAGACTTAGATATTGAAAAACTTGAGAGTAGGATATGAGGTGGTCTATAATCCTGGGTGTTTTAGGTGCTCTGGGAGGCCTGGGAAGAGATAAGAAGTTAAGGAGAGGGAAGTAAACCTGGGTTTGGGAGGTAGTTTGGACTTGGATTGGCCCCAGGAGGCTGTGCTGAGCAAGGCAGCAAGCAGCCATGGCAGAATCAGCAGCAGGCATGAACTAGGCAGAAACACTGAGGAACGAATGGGTGGTGCCCAGTTCAATAGGTGAGGCTGCGATTATGAAGTGTTTTATACATCACATTGTCTGACTTTAAATATACTTTAGATGACTGTCTGTATCAGGTTTAGGTAGCACTGGCCTCCATTCAGGAAGAATTGCAAATGGCAATCGCATTCATAAATAACAAATTGGGGAAGACATTGGGGGGACAACAGGAAAAAAATCAGAGGAAGGAGTTGCTCATAGAGAGGATCAATCACACAGGTACTTGTTCGTAGTTCTAACAAAGCCACTTAACTGGGTAGGGAAATTAATGACATTTTATTCTAAATATATGTTTTTCCTTTGGACTTATCAAAGTTCAGAATATTTTTTAAATAGCACTCCTCAATAGGAATAGACATTTTAAATGTATACTGATTTGGTGTAGTATAAATGAAGGTGTTCATATTCGTTATCCCCAGATTTTTATTAGGGTAATCGGTGGGGTTCCTGATTACCATATACAGAAGGCAGATCTGAGTAACATAAGCTAGAGTTTCCTCATTGGTTCCCAAAGCAAACTGGCATTGAATTGACGATGTAAGATTGTAATTTGGAGTCTAGGCATGTACATTTATTAAAAACTCCCAGTGGGATTTTGTGTATTTGGGAAGTACTGCCTTGCACCATTTCTAAAAATCTCTTGTTCAAATGAGGGTGGGAGCCCACAAGTGGCTTGGTAACCTAGCAAGGCAGGTTAATGTTACAGGTGCTTTGGGCTGAACTCTTTGCTCTGGGAAATTCCTTTTCTCAGTATGTGTGATACTTTCGATGTATTTTTTTTGTGAATATAATAGCTGCATGTTTTTAGCAAATGTAAGTATGACCTACTTAGCTACTTAACACATTAAATAATTAATTCCGCGTATATTCATTGTGTGCCTGTGTACCAGGGATATGATGGAAGTCAGAAGGATGCAGTTCTTGCTTTAATAATTTTATGGTCTAATGGAAATACCATGCCTTTTTTTCTTTAAGGTGCAAAATGACCTAACGTTACAGAGTAATGGGGGCGAGTATTCTCCAAATGAGGTAGGTTCCCTGAAAATTCATGTAAGCTGAGGTATTTTGTGAAGGCTGAATTGGAATATCTTTTACAGAAATACATAATCTGAGATGGTCATGATTCATGACCTAATTGTATTGCAGATTCTCTGGGGGAGTCTCTCTCGTTAGCTATTCTAGTCTTCACTTGTCCTACCCATAATTAAAGATTAATTTCATAAGATATATTTTGAAAACCAAGTACGGCAACATCTTTATAGAAAACAAAGTGATGGCTCAAATAGGCAATATTTAGAATGTCCTGTTGTTCGTAAATGATTCAGTATGTGGCTTCCCTGTAGATGAGACCTCTATTCAGTGTCATCTGTTTTCTTATCTCACCGTGTGAGGACATTGTTGATCAGATGTGCCTTCTGTGAGGTGGATGTGAGTGTGTTCTTGTGTGTGTATACACATGCACACGTCTATTCTGAAGCAGAAAGGGATTGCCAATTTCACACGATTGTAGAATATTTTTTATTGAGCAAATAAAAATTGGCTCTCCCCCCAGACAACATTCTGTTCATTATGCCACTTAAAGTATTTGCAGTGTGAAGATGCATCCATTATCAAATTATTTGGTCTGGGCTTCATCACAAAGCAAATCAAAAAGGTAGCAATCTTATTATAATCCTTGAACGTAGAGAAGCATGTATAATTCTACTTTAGGGTGTTTTTTTTAAAACCATCTTTTCCTTCTGATCCTGCAGATTAGCGTGAACTCCCCTTCCATCTCTCCTACCACCAACAGCATGGGGCCATTTGGCCTGAAGCCTCGATCAGGTAAATTAAAACCCCAGTGTCTTTGTACTGGTAAACACTCAGTGGTTTCTCTTGAGTCTTTTATTAAGTGTATATGTTATAGTGTGAGCAGCCTTGTGAAGGAACTCTGGTGAATGCGAGTCCTGAGGAGGCCAGACTTGTTTTCAGTGAATCACCTGTGAAGTCCATGCTATCAGTAGCATGGTATCTTCCCTCCTTTTCAGTCAGAGTGAAAAGAAAAGATGAGGGGGCATGTGAGCAGGGAAGAAATATTCTACTGAGTTTTGTACCCAGGGAAGTTAAAATAGCTAACCCTTTGCCCCAGTGGCTCCTGGTACCCTGCTGAGCTAAATTTAGAGCAGCCTCTGGGAGAGCAGCTCCTCTAAGACATCTCTTGTTTGCTTTCTAGCCCATGTGGGGTTATGTATTTTTTCTGTGACAGGGTGATCATGTGAAGCAAGGCTCACACGAGTGGCCAGGAGTCATTTCTTTAAAAGAGCCTTTCTGCTTATAGTACTTACTTTCTTTTAATTTAGTGTTAGTATATTCACAGGTGTAAATTCTAGCAATGTGCAAAGTAACTGTTGACTTTAAAAAGAAGGAATATGCATAGAAAAATTGGTTCTTTTGATTTCTTCACTCAAGTTCTGGCACTATCTACCTGCTTGTAGGTCCTTTTTTGTTTTAACATTTTTGGTTCTTTGCATACACTCCCTACTATAATGCTTTTAAGGAAATGCTAAGAAAGGACTCGGACACATTTAAGCAAAAAGCTAATAAAGAACTTAGATATTCTTGGGTTTTTCAGTAAAGCATTTTGGCAATAGTAGAAATTATACATGTGTACATTTTGTACAAGGGTACCATAAAAATATGATTTCTTTATGAAGGATCTTTTTTTGTATTTGGATAAAGTTGACTGATGGGTAACATGTAGTCAGGTGTAATCGTTTCCTGGCCTTTTGGATGGGCTCTAAGGCAAAGCTATTTGAGAAAATGCCTGGGCATGGCAAGGGTTAGTAGGTGTTTTATGGCAAGCCAAATTATGTGTGAAATAAGGTTAAAATGACTGGCCTCCTCATGTATGGAAGGACAGAGCATATGCAGCCAGATCTGGACTGGGCCTCCATTTCCGAGGGTCTCAGGTATATGCTGGGGGACATCTCATCTGTGCCTTCAGTGATGGCCTGCCGGAAGAGAACCTCAGAGTGGGCTCCAGACTTGCTCCTAATCCTTCAAAATATTTCATAATGGAGCAAACAAAAGTTGAATGGCTCTCCAAAGAACAATATTCTTCAGAGTGTGCATCTTTACAATTGAGTTGTAACATTGTCTCAGTGATTTCTTTTTCTTCCTATATAGAGTCCAGACGCGGCTTATCAAATTGTTCTTGTACTGTTCAGCCATTTCACATTCTTTGTAGTGGTGAAATAGAAATGGGGTATTTATTTTGAATAGCAAAAAACAGAGATAATTTCCTCTCCAAGCTTCCAAACTTCCTGTAATGCTGACTAACCACTGTGGAAATGGTTATAGTCGTTGAAAGCTTTGTGGAGTTTGGTTGCTATAAATAATGCTGATTTACCTTCAAGAACATCAAGTGACGTGTAGGAACTTTATAAAATTAACATTATATATTGGGGATTTTTTAATTTTGTTTAGTAATTTAAAAATATTACAGTATGTATTTTTCACATTTTCTAGAAAATAATATATAGTGATCTTACTTGAAGATCATAGATTTAAAAAGATAGAAATTCTTTTTGATCAAGTAGCTTTAAAACTTTTAAAAGCCAATTAATTTTTATTTTAAAGTTAAGCAAAAGGATTTATGTGGGTTCTGTGTTATAAATAAATACAGACTGCTCAAATAAGCAAGTTCAACTAAGAACTTAGATTCTTAAATAGGCTGTTCGTTTTCTTCAAAAGAAAATTTTTTTCTCAATTGTGTTTTCCTCCAAAGAAAGACAACTACATATACTCAAAGATTTGTTCTAGAAGCATATCCATTTATTTTACTGGCCCTGCCAGTTTTTACTGGAAAAAAATTGTACAGATATTTCCTCAACATGTAAAATTACTGTATAGATATTAATGCAAAAAAAGATGTTATTTCATAAATGACTAACTCAGAAGTGCTTGAAATTGATTAACATCTATTGGTTACTTAGGTTCATTGTTAAAGAGACTCTACCAGTGTCAAAATCATTTTCCTACTGATCAGTATCAAAGACAATATTGGGAGGTGTGTGTGTCAAGGGTTGAAGAAGCAGTTGGCTCGCTACAGCTATCAGTAAAGGAATGCAGTTCACTTGAAAGAGAAATTTTACATTGCCTTGGGGGGAAAATTGACAAATGGTAAATACACATTCTCTAATAGTCTCATTTCTAAATAGTAGATATATTTACACATATTAAGCTGTGGCTTTGTAACCAAATTTTTTGTGCAAACTGTATTTGCTAAAATTGTTAGTTACTTAGAAAGTTTTTGAAAAAGGTATCTGGTAGGTCTTCTGCCTTTTATCTACGTTATCTGTGGGCACTCTTCCTTTCTGCTGACATGATTCATTAGTACTCTGAGTCTGTGGGCTTGCACAACTGTTAAGATTAACGATATTAACTGCATGCAAAGTATATGATTGATAAGTACTAACACTCGGTTTTTATCATTCTTTTTATTTCATGCGCCATCTTTCATTCTTCTCCTATATTGTACATTTGAATTTTAATCCCATAATATGAAATTCGCTTCATTTCCATACAAACCTTATGCCATTTGTGAAATGCTGCTGCCCCTTTGGTTTTTCCTGGTCCTTGTCCAACTGTACGTGGACCGGCTCTCTCGCTCTCCTGCAGACCCAGCCCTCACTCTTCCTCCTATCTCCTTCAACAAACTTACACAGGCACAAACATGGGACAGCTCTAGCTACAGTGTTCCATCTGAAGGAGACAGTGACAATGGTAGGTGGCCTTGTACCTATTCTTCAACGTGCTCATTAATAAGCCAATGAATATACTAAACGTTTGTTTCTGTACAGTCAAAGATAGAGTATATTCACCTGCATGCCTGATATAAGAAATCATGAGTTAAGCTGGAAAGTAAAGTCCAGAGCAGTGCATGTGCATTGTTGTCTAGCAGTTTGTTAAACTACGTTTAATGAACTTGAATATTCTGAATTTTGGGAGGACTTTGCAATAATTTCTTTCTCTACCTTTTCCGCTTGGGTTTTTTGGTGTGTTTGCTTGTTTACCAAAATGTGGGAGTGTCTCTGCTTACTTCTGCTTCTCAACAAAGAGTGTTTAGAGTTTATTATCAATACTTACCCGGTGAGATTTTTCAAGGTCATTAATACCATGGCTGATCCTGGAGTGGTGCACTGAAAATAATCTTAACATTGAGAAATTTCTAAAATAAAGAGAAATCACTTGCCTTCTCCTTTTTTTTTTTTTTTTTGCACATTTTAACTTTGGACACCTTCTACCTTTGTGAGGGTAAGCTCACTTATATAATAGTCAATTGGCCTGAAAATCAAATGTGCCAATAAAAAATTGAACACAGCTAGTTGGAGTATTATGGATATCTTTTAACTTTATGCCATTACATATCTTTTTTATTAATTAAAAAAAATTTTAACATTTATTTATTTTTGAGAGACAGAGTGTGAGCAGGGGAGGGGCAGAGAGAGAGGGAGACACAGAATCCGAAGCAGGCTCCAGGCTCCGAGCTGTCAGCCCACAGCCCGACGCGGGGCTCGAACTCATGAACCGTGAGATCATGACCTGAGCTGAAGTCGGACGCTTAATCGACTGAGCCACCCAGGCCCCCGCCATTACATATCTTAAATAGCCTAAAAGATGAAAACAAGATGTTGTTACTTCGATCTATGTGCCATGTATATCTGAATCTCCATTTGGTCTAATGTTAGTTAAGATTTTAAACATTTTACTCTAAGATACAAAGTGATAAAAGTAATGTTAAATGAAACAGTATGATTTATAAGGAAGAGAAGTGAGATGTGAGGTATAACCGAAATGCAAACACAATAGGAAAATAAATTTTCTGATAGTAGTTATTTTTTAATTGAAGCATATTATATAGAAAACATATATTTAAAACATTTGCTGTGATTTCTGGTTGAAATTCAATAAAAAAAGGCTTTTCCAGTTTCCTTATGTAGAAGGGTAAATGTATATTTTGGCAGGTTAATTATAAAAGGAGTTTTATTATTTCATGGATTTTTAAATTTTTTAACTGAAAATAAGTAGGCTTAAACAACAACAACAACAGTGAGACACAAGTCCCTCCTTTATAGCATCCCTATTTTAAATTCTGGAAGTTGAAGAGGGCTCAATGGAAACTTTCTTGATAAACTGTCCCTTTACTTAAAACTAAAAAAGAGAGGGAGAGGCATTTTTGTTTTTCAGAAAGCATGGCTATTTATGGATCTGCTGTTGTTTAAAGGAAGTAAAGCCTAAAATGAAAGATTTATGTGTGATTTGGTATTTCCTTAGGAGTGTTATCTGAAACCAAAGACTTTTTTTTTTCTTTAAGCTGGGAAAGATGTAGTCATGTTCTGTAGCAGTAGAATCTGTGTAGATGAGCCAACTAAAACCAGAAGGTGAGGGCACGTTGCTGCTTAGCGGTGGAGGTGAGGCCTCATCAGAGTCCCAACAATGCACCATTTCTATACTTATTCTATAGCTATTTATCAAGGACTCTTTGTGCCAGACTGCCTTGTTTTTTATTAAAAATCCTAAAATTCCCAGAGAAATGAATAGTTGTAGAAATCTCTCTGAAGATAAAATAACCTTGCACTCCATGCTTGTTTTTTTTTTTTTATATGAGTGCAAATTCCAGGGATTCGTGTGTAACCATGAAGCCATACTGCAGCCATAATAAAGGAATTGCTTTCAGTATTTGTGCAGTTCCATCTGTCACATCAGATCATTGGCGGTTGTCATTTATCCCTATTCGCAGTTTGTCTCTCATATGCCATGGCCAACAGCTAATTTTCTCTGCAGAAATATTTGTGCAGGTTCCTGGATATGACTCTTCACATGCTTCATCATTCTCTTTGTGCTGCACTTGGCCTTGTGATCTGGATGGATTTTCCAAAGCATTTTTTAAATTGATGAAGCTGTACTATATGTATTCACAAGCACACAAGCTAATCTTGCAAGAGAAATACAGCCTGCATTTTTATGTCATTCTTACTCGTTCCTCTTAAGTAGGAGATCCTGTTCAATAACCTGTCTTGGCATTTCAAAGCTGATGACCACATCAGTTTTGTTTCTTCTTATTCCTGTTATCTGTTATCTGCATCTATCTAGACTTTTGTAAATAAATGGCATCTTATTACCAGCCCAAGCCAGAGCAATGTAGCTTGTCTTTCATTTATATTTTTTGGTAAAGTTGGCATTTTTAGACCTTGTTCACTGTCTTGCTTTATATTAAAATTCTTCTTAATTTAAATTCTTTTCAATATGTCACTCCAAATATGTCTCATTTTCAATTCCCCAATTTTTTATAAAACTCTTTCTTCCAAGAAATAAAACATGGCAAACTGGCTAGCAGGTCCTTGGAAGTTTGAATTTCCACGGTCCCCAGGGGGCTGCCTCTTGAGATCGATGGGGGGTAGGTGTGCAGATCTGTCCGCTCCTGACATTGGATGGGGCAGCTTCACTTCAACTGGTTCTTAACGTAGAAACTTCTACTCTACCTTTTGCTCTTGAGCCCTATTACTACTCTGCCTCTTTCCTGCCTAACCGCCTTCACTTCGAAGTGAAAACTGTTCCTGTATTCTTTTGAATCATTGTCCCTTTTTCATTTGCAATTAGTTCGTGGGTGCTAATGTATACTTATTTAAAATTGGCCTTTGAATTATCACTTGAGAATGAATGAATGGACATATCCATCTTGGGTCAATTTACAGATGTTCTGAGGTTTTACAATAATCTTGCACTTCTAGGTATTCTTTTCCCCCTACAAGAATGAGGAAATAGTCTGGGAGAGGTGTTTTAGCAACTCTTAGCCCTCACTTCACATTAGAATCATCTGAGTATTCTTTTCAATGTTTCATTTATTTTTGAGAAAGAGAGCGTGAGCAGGGAAGGGACAGAGAGAGAGAGAGAAGGGGGGGGTGGTGCAGAGGATCCAAAGCAGGCTCTGCACTGACAGCAGCAAGCCCAGTGTGGGGCTCTAACGCACCAATCATGAGACGTGACCTGAGTGGAAGTCAGATGCTCAACTGACTGAGCCACCCAGGGCCCCAAGTTATCTTGAGTATTTTTAAGCCTATAGCTGCCTATGTCCATACTCAGAGGTGCTAATTTTTTTGGTGTCACATAGAGTCTGCGCATTAATGATCTTGATGTTATGTAAATGGTAAAAGTCACTAGGTCAAAATAAATTGCCCAAAATATGAGTATTTTGAGCGTAGAGAATGTTTCTAATTCATTTGGGGCCCAAGAATGCATTAATAAGATTTCACATTATCCTGGATCTTAAAGCCCATGGTATTTTTTCAAACCCACTGTATTTTGCTGCTCTTGAATTTGTGTATCTTAAACATCACACCCAGTCTAGGTTCTTAACTTCCAAGAAGAAACCAAGAGCTAAATTTCAAAACCTCATGTACCCACAGAGAAGAAATCTGCCATTGAGTTAAATTTAGGTAATAAAGGTTAATAATATAGACTGATAATTTCTATACCAAGGGTGCGTTTCATTACATAGGCATTTCAGGCAATTTTTTGAGCAGTGGGTGTTTTTGGTTTAAAATAACAGATATTCTTACAACAAATAGAGAAATGGTTTTTTTGCACATTTGTAAATGTCTGTTGAATGTCTACTTTGTGCTAGGCATGATGCTCATCATTATGGATAAACTCTGAAAAAGACAGACAAGATACCTGCTTTTATAGAACTTTTACTTCAGAGTCTAATGCATTCAGACTTGGAAACCAAGCTTTGGTAGATTTTTCTTGACAGGAAAAATTCAGATGACTGATTATCAGGGTAGGATAATCTATGCAAAGATACTTCCCAAATAGACTTATCCTTGAATGAGGGAATTTTTTAAACATTTTCATATTTCATTTTTTTCATCCATCAAACTGCTTTGTGTGGCAGGATGAGATACAAATTAGAAACAGACATAACCTCTCACAGAGTCATAATGGAGAGGAATAGATCTATACTGTAAAAGAGAAAGTGTTGAGTCCCATGAGAGAGACACAGGTAAAGAATTCTGTATGTTATAGATCAGTCCCAGGTCAGGGATGAGGAAGAGGAGGAAAGGGAAGGAAGTGAAAAATCAGTGGAATCTGACCTGTACCTGCAAAGGTGAATTTGACATTCTGCACAAATACATTCATCATTCCTTGCAGGGTCTTTGCTTAGAGATTTGTCTCTCTGGCTAAATAAATTTCAAATATGAGCAAATCATATTTTCCATTCTTTGTTATTCATTAGATATATAACAAAACAGTTATCTATATATCTATTGATATAAACAGTTAAGCACATCTGATTTTCTCCTGCATCTTAAACCACCTTGTCTCTTCCTACACACACTCATACACATAGACACACACACACACACACACACACACACAGTAGTCATACACACACTCACTCTGCTCTCTTGGCCCTTTTTTTTTTTTCTTCTTACTTACACGTAAGTAGGGTGGCGTTTGATTTGAAAAATAGGCACTAACAATGCAGCTACTCCTAATATTGCCTTATAGCCTCAGGTTAAACTTATCCCTCCCCTGAATTAAGTAAGGAAGTTCTTAAAATTTAGTGATGTGAAATTAAGGAAAAAACAGAGTAATTCTTCCATAGATCAGTTTCCTGAAATCTTGGTCCAGTCTGGTAACTGGATGTATTATTTAACTATAACTTGAAAGAAAAGTAAAAACTATAGGTAATATAATCAGAGCTATCATAATGGTCCCATTAAAATTACTCTGTCACAACAGACCCAGCAAAATAAGCATTTAGGTGCTCTGTAGATTTATTATTAGCCTAAAAAGTTTAATTTTTCATATGTTCCATAGTAATTAATCCATTTAGAAAACCAGTAGTAGTATAGCCATGGTTTCCAATAATTTTAAGTACATTGAAAGTATTCACTTAAAAAAAAGTTCAAATGTGTTTTAAAACTTTGTGATTGCCTAACATTCATTGCATGCATTTTGTATTTTTAAGATGCATGGGAATTTAAGATGAAAAATGATGCCAGGACATTAAAACCCAGGCACCATTGCATTATCTTATCTCACATAGGGCTCTAACAAGGCGTAGATACTTGAATTGTGTGCTGTTAAACAAAAGCTCATGGTTAATTTAACTTCCTGATAGTTTCGTATTCAAAAAGAAATTTGCCAGTAAAAACATATTGAAAATATTAAGCATGCTGTCTTAGATAAGATTGCCCCTAGAAAAAAGGCAAAGGAAAATAAAACCTCCAAAGAAAACATTGTTTGTTAAAATGATATTGGGGCGCCCCTTGCTGGCCAGTATATATATTACTCTGTTCACATTCCTGAACTTTTCTGGTAAATTTGGTTGACTTCTTTTCTTTGGGGGTATGGATTATTTCTGAAAATTTACACATAAATATCTATCTCATCTGGCTGTTATGTTAAATGGGTAGATGTTTTTGTTGGTCTTTATAGGATGCAAAAGCAAGTTTAATGCATTTCTGATTTTTTCCATGCTTCCTGCTTTGTCAACCTCTTTCTCATTTCCCTGCAAACTTCTCATCTCTCCCAGCTGGCTTATTCTACCCTACTTCCTTGGCTGGACTTGCCTTTATTTTTGAAACAATTGGTCTCTCTTCTTGTGGGTTTGGTTTTTGTAGGTCTTGGTGACAGCCCTTTGGGGACTGTCTTTGGCTCTTTTTGTTGGTGACTTCCCTGGATGCCCTCCTCTGTGAGGTTCTGGAAAGTCCTGTGTCTATTAGACCACCCACTTTCTCCCATCTACTGTAAATCAAGAGCTTATTAAGATGTGTCAACTTTCTAATCTTCCATAGAGCATCAGAATGCTAATTCAGATATCCTACAACTAATTTAGAAAGAAAACCCTGAGATGTGAGAAGCTTAATGCAAATCATTCATTAAGGTGGTTTGGTCCAAAGGTACCCATTGAGATTAAAATGACATAGTTGGTGAGCAAGAGATCATTGATTATAGGGAGGAGACTCCACATTTAACTTTTACTTTTTACTTTTTTAATGTGTGTTTATTTTTGAGAGAGACAGAGACAGACAGGCAGAGCATGAGTGGGGGAGGGGCAGAGAGAGAGGGAGACACAGAATCTGAAGCAGGCTCCAGGCTCTGAGCTGTCAGCACAGAGCCCACCATGGGGGGTGGGGGGGTGCTCAAACCCACAGACTGAGATAAAGACCTGAGTCAAAGTTGGGCACTTAACCAACTGAGCCACCCAGGTGCTCTTAAAAATTAATAAATTGAAATGACTTTTAAAGTGGCCTGTAGGAAATGTTTGTCAGAACAGAATAAAAGTTGCATGACCTTCTTTTTTATATTATTTAAATTATGGTTATTGAAACTACTGGAATTGCAGCACCATTGCAGCCCTCTCTGTGGTACTGGTTTTTGAAATTGAAGTAGTTCTCTGCCCCAAAGTTCCTAAAGGGCTCCCTGATCTCACCTCGCCCCCTCACACATGCAATCTGAAAGTCTGCAAGACAGGGGAACCGAATATGGCTCTTACCTGCACTCTGCTCTCTCTGGTGGGTGTGGAAAGCTGATAGCCTTAATGGGATAAAAATCTGAAGGAGAAAAAAATTCAAGTTTGAATCTGCCTTGGGCTTTGTATCATTATAAAAAGCAATTAAAACCCTTGCTAGAATCACCCTGCCATGTGTAGAATATTGTGTGCCTTCTTTCTTAGTCTTTCCAAGATGTTATCCTTCAGAGGTTTAAAGTATTCATTTTCTTTGGAGCCAGAGGCTTGCTTCCTTTCAGAGGGAGCACCATGAAAAAAGAAAATATAATCCTTAAAATATTCAAATCAAGCTTTCTGCGTAAAATCTGAATTTGCTTCCATGAATGGTTAGTGCTTTATTTGAGGGTAAACTAGTTGTTTAACTTAAATATGAGTAGTCCTGTATGGCAGCCTGCAGTAGGCACTCTTAATAAAGGTGTGTTTTTTTTTTTTCCTTCCTATTATAGTGTTTCTAAGACCTCAGAGAAATTTGGAATCTATAGACCCACAGTTTACTATTCGGAGGAAAATGGAACAGATGAGAGAAGAGAAAGAGTTGGTGGAACATCTCCGCGAGGTACCCCAGAAATAGTATATAAGTGAATAATCACATTCGGGATGGAGGCAGCATTCTGTATTTTTGAAAAATCGACTTTGATGCACTGCAAAAAGGGACCCATAGGAATATAGCAAGCAATCAGTATTCACGGCATGGGAGCTTTGAAGGAAAGGAGAAAGGGAGCAGGGCTGAAGGGGTACTTGGGGTGGGAGTGAGGTGGGTTTGGCCATACAAGGGCAAACGTGAGGAGTGTTTGCAGCCTGACCGTGTCAGTGTCAGGATCCTGGCTGGGATGCGCTGCTATACTTTTGCAGGTGGTTACCTTTGGGGGAAAACTAGGTAAGGGGCACACAATATTTCTGTAATGGAGTATGCATTTATAATTATCTCACGATAAAAAATTCAGTTTTTTTTAAAGGAATAAAAAGTGATTTCTCATCTAACACATGATATGAGAGAAAAGCATCCCATAATCCCTCGTCTGCCCCTCGAAGGCCATCACAACCAGCCGGGCCTGGTTTCTACTGGTCACCTCATTCTGGTTTTCTATTTTCATAGCCAAGGCTGAGGCAACACTGAACTCAGGAAGTAATTCGATTATTCCTTTTACTCAACATATTGAAACTTGTAGGCACAGCTGAATTTGTTTTTTATAGCAGAACTTTTTCTGTAATATCTTTTTGAAAAAGTTTAAATAATGGCAGTGTTTTCCAAGTCTTCCTATTCTTCTTCCCCATAATGAAGTTGGTGTCTCAATTCCTAAATACCCATCACTGTATCTTACCGTCAGTTGCCTGGTAACAGCTGGCTTCCTTCTGGTTCCTCCCACAGAGCATCGAGATGAGACTCAAGGTCAGCCTGCACGAAGACTTGGGGGCCGCACTCATGGATGGCGTGGTCCTCTGTCACCTGGTCAATCACATCCGCCCGCGATCCGTCGCAAGCATCCATGTCCCCTCACCAGCCGTTGTAAGTAACACCAGATAAAGGGAAACTAACTTTTACATAAGACACACACTTTGGGGACGGTGTTGCTTGTTAAAGATGTCTATGGGGTCCCTAGGACCCCAACAGCTTGAAGAGCAGAAAAGAAAAAGCTCTGAATGAAGCAACATTTTTCACCTAAAAGGGGAGAAAAATAAATATGTAAATGACAGAAAAAATTTTATTTCAAAGGTAAAGAAATCACGTTAAAGAAATTACTGGTCGGGTTGCTAACTTTAAAGACTGTAGGGATGTAAAGATTTCATTTCTCATAAGAGGTTGTTTAAACAGTGAGAAGTCTTTCCGGAAAGCTTTTCTGGTTGGTAGCTTCTCTTCTAAATGGAATCTCTTTATTAATCACTGAGGATTTTAGGATGACTCTCAAAAGACGTGGATTCTGTATAAATGACATCAATAACCTGTCAAGCTGGAGTTTGGTCACTCGGGCATTAATTCAATGATTCCTTGATGCCTCACTTTGCTCAGGCAGGGTACCTGGAGATACTGGGGCAATAACGAGAAAGACTGAGTAAGTGAAACTCCACCAGCACCCTAAAAATCCTCTTCTCCACTGCTGGGGAGGTAGAACTGGCATGCAGAACCTCTAAGTCACAGAGCATGTTTCCATCCAGAAGAGAGCTATGGAGTCACTTTTATGGTCATTCAGATGAGGGTGGGGGGGATCAGGGATAAGCTTGTCTTTCGAGCCCTGTATCAGATTCAGGCAAGTAAAAAAAAGAAAAAAAAAAAAGAAAAATTTCTGTCCACACTATTCGCCATTCATTAGGAGTGGTGGAAGAGTTTAGGGGCTATGCATGCATCGTTTGGGTTCAAACTCCAGATCTGCCTATAAGCTATCTGATTTTGGGCAGGTATTTAACCTCTCTTTAACTTGATTTGTTCTTGGAACATGTTCTTGTAAGGATAAAATAAGGCTCTTGCGTATGATACACACACGAATGTAAACCATTGATGTCATTAGTGTTTATAGAATAGATTTTCAAAATTCAGAACCCCTAATTTCAAGGCACAGTGCTCATAAAACATCACATAATGAGTGTTTTTCTCCCTCCCTCACCCCCAGGAAAGCCTCACAATGGCCTTATTGATGGTTTCTTTTCTCTTGGCAGCAGGAGAGATTAGCCGATTCCATTCCAACTGTCAGTTTCCTTTCTATACTATGAACATATTTTTCATTGGAAAATTTTACACCTTTTTTTGCCTCAGAAATTAGGGAAAAAGATAAATTTGTCTCTTCAAATCTGTGTCTAGCTTCCCTTAGTTTGGGGAGCAAATTCTTTCCTATAATCCACTATGAACCTTTCTAGTTTTTTCAACAAATGAGGTCCATATAGCTATAAATGAGCCATGTGCCAAATTCTCATTTAATAATTTTCCCCAAATTTTTATGAGAGAAACTGTGACTCCTCATAGCCTCCAGTTTGAATTTACAGTTATATTATTGATAGTAAATATGAATCATGTATCTAATAAGCATTTTTATAGTTTATTAATCCTTCAAGAAAAATGATACACCCCTTTAAAAATATTTTGGTTGTCAATCTATTTTCTTTTTTAAATATTTTTTTACTTGAAGAAATAATGGGAAAGAATGTCCAACTAGAGAAAATAGAGAAATGTAGAGGAAAAAATAAAATCAACCTTTTTTCCATGAGCCAGAAACAACCAATGTTAGCATTTTGGCTTCTCTACTAACTGCTAGCATCCTTTCTGCATTGAAGTTGTTTTTGAATTATGAATTACTTATACTTACTATTTAGTAATGTTTAAAATTTATCAAAACCTAGATATTTCCTCACATCACAAAAATTCTTCATAAATATCTATTTTAGCAACTGTAATATACTTTAGCTTATGTTATCATGTTGTAGTTTTTCTTTAGAAGTATGGGCTGTCTCCAAGTGTCCACTTACCTAAAATTCTTCAGGGCGGTTCTCGAAGCCCCCTTTGACCAGCCCAGCTGTGCTATAGCTGTGGAACCTGCTTTTGCTCCTAGTCTATGCTGTCATCGTCTACTCCAGTGTTTACATGGGCTCTTCCCTCTAAACTAGAAGATTCTCCCACCCTCTCTTCAAATCTCCTAATCTTGCAGCCTCGCTGGCTCTCATGGCTCCTCTCCCTCAGCATCTCCAGGAGGCAAGCCATTCTTGAGCCCTTAAAACTGAGTTGGATTCTGTCCCTAAGAGAACATCTAAGAGTCATCTCACCATTCACTACCATACTAAATTATAATTTCCTGTAACTTATTAATATTTTCAACTAGACTAGAGGTAAGTGACCTTGAGAATTGTATGTTTCGCCTCCACAGGTGCTTACTTGGCACCTAGTGGAGTATCTGACACATGGGAAACACCCAATACGTACCATTGTATCTGCACCAACAGAATGGAGGCCTTTTCTGCCCACATTACTGTCAACATCAAGCATTCTAAGTCTTCATTTGCAAAACTAATATTGTCCATTTTTTAATGCCAGTCAGGTGTAATTTTGATTCTTTGACCAATGACAGGGTTGAACCTCTAACTATTTTTTTGTAGTTAAGTGCTTTTCTAACTAAACCCAGGCAACAATTGTAGAATGGGCCCTCCCTCATTTCCAAAGATGGGAAATATTCTTGCATTGACTTTACTGGGATGACCTAAATATTTTGAATGGTGTTGGGCATCTTTGGAGTTTCAGAACAGAGCTCCCCTAAATCCTAAGTACACAGAGGATGCTAAGGGCCCGAAGGGTTGGAGAGACAAATACTAAGGTCTCAAATGATGAAATGCCTCTTGGTGCCCTGTCAGCTGGGCCAGCTCCTATCCTTCTGGTAACCTCATGTCACATTACCTGTGTCTGTACCTTTCCTTTGCATGAGGGTTCACATGGTGGTCTTGTCCTAAGACATGCCTAGGAGTGAGCAGAACCACCAAGCAGCTTCTTGCCCCACCTTGGCAAGTCTCACGTTGAGGGCTACCACTTCCTCTCTAGCCAAGGTGGAGAATGCTTGTTTGGCCTCCAAACTAAATGGTTCCACACCAGCAGGCTTTTGTTTTTCCTTTCTTTGGAGGGGTGAAGTGGGAGGGATAAGGAGTCCCTTTTTAAAAAATAAATAATGTGCAAACTTACATTTTTGTCCTGACTGGTGTGGACCCTCTAAAATGAACTAAGAGTCACTTCACTCTCACTTGCTATTCACAGGGCAAAATCAGTCTATGAAATATTGCTTCCACGCCTAGACTCGTGGATTCAGTCATTCTTCTTGCTTCCTTTTTAAGGAAACTAAGAGTAGAATATTAAAATTTAACAGTAAAGCTTTTAAAATTGCCATGTAGAAATCAAACTGTGTGAATCAGATGTACCTGTTTTCCATCCCACACCTTCTAGAGGCCATCTGTAACCACAGTCAACTCAATTGTGAGAGACTGTTGCTTAAATCCTAAGCATCTCATCATTTTTATTCTGTTTACTTCTCTTGCCTCTTTCTCATTCAACCCATTGCTTTGGTGGGAAGGAGATTAATTGGCCTACTGAATTTAACTCTTCATATAGAAATATATTTGCTGAGGGAATGGTTGATGTTTATGGTATATTAGTAGATGAACGAAAGCAGATTATGCAAGAGTATGATCCCATAAAAATTATAAGTATGCAGGTGTGTATATATGCATATATACATATATACACACATACATATGCAGAAATTTGCGTGTATACACATATATATACACATGTATATACATGTGCAGAAATTCTACTTATATAAACATCTATGTTTATACGTGTGTTTATGTGTATCTTTTCACACATGCACATACACATATACAATGTCTGGAAGAATATAATCCAAAATATTAACAGTTCTTATCTCTAGGTGGATGTTTCTGAATGATTTTTATTGTCTTCTATTGCTTATGTATTTTTCCCTTCAATGAACATGCATTGTGTGCGCCATTTAGAAAGGTTAAAATTTAACCTGTTATTAGAAATTATTTCTCTTTTAATAATTCATTATTTCTCCATATTTGCATTTATAGCCCAAACTTAGCATGGCCAAATGCAGAAGAAATGTGGAAAACTTTTTGGAAGCATGCCGAAAATTAGGAGTACCAGAGGTAACATCAAACTTAGTCCCAATAACCATGTTTTGGTACAGATTTGATTTAACATATGTGTTTGAGACCACTAAATGAATGTACAGATTTACGTACCCTTTTAAGTTTTAATTTTTTTTGAGGAATAATATTGAATAAGTTATATAAAATTTTAAATTCCTCTGTTACAGTAAAATTAAAATGGCTGAAAGCGGTATTGGTCAATACTGAGGGAAAAGATAATAGAATTTCTTTAAGGTTTTGAAATAAATGCAAAATTCCAAACTTGAGAAAAACATGTAGTCAGCTTGATTCTCTACTCCAAGAGCAAAAATTGCTGAGGCTCCAGTGAGCCTTCTAGCAGGTTCCATAGGGTAGAATTTTGGAGCTGATGGTTTTCCTTATCCAAAGCTGTTACGCAAAGCACACCTGTAGTGAACTCCTATTTGTTGCTTTCCATTCTGTGTAGTTGCATTTTGGGTCTGTGGATCAAAATAATCAATATTGAAAATATTGTAATTATTGTTATTATTATCATAAATCATTACCACTAATAATAACAATGTTGTATGTTGCTTTATAATTTGTTAACTGTTCACAGTTCTATTTCCCCCATTAATCCACTGTAGATCCAATTGTCATTCCTTATGGCCAGCCCAACTATAGTTGGCTACTTTTTCTTTCTCCCAAGCTAACACCCACCCTCAGCCCCAGTCTGATGGCTAATTTGGGGCTTTAAAGGCTTTGCTATTAATAACATAAAATGACTAGTAACATAAAATCCACTCAATCTGGCGATAAGTTGAGAAGTTTATCATCATTGTGAAAAACAGAAATGGACAGGACATTTAAAAAATTTTTCTTCTATGTTTTCTAATATGCCAGGGATAAAGTAACTACAAACTCTGTCATGAAATACTGTTGATGAGTGTGTGAAGGAATTACACTGCAACGTAATTCTACTCAGTGGTAGGAGTTAGTTATGGGAACTGAGAAAGACTTATTTTCCCTCCCTCCCAACTTCCTCTTTTTCCCTCCATCTTTCCTTCCTTCCTTCCCGCCCTGTCTTTTAGCTTGTTAAGGTTCAAAGGTAAGGGGTTATTAGTGGTGCATTTTTTTATCTTATTTGAGGACAAGAAGAGAATTTTTAAAGCAGCATTAAGTCAGAACTATATTAATAAAGAAAACCTTATAAATTCACATTTGAAAAGAGTGTAATCTTTATAAAATGGATGAAATGTCTTTGTGATCAATCCAGATGTCTTTCAACAATGTTAATCTCTGTGTCTATATTGCATGTGTATGTTTTAATATTGCATATACATTCTCAGCTTCAAATATTTGTGAAAATTCTTACACACCTACTATTTTTAATAATTTGGCCATCATGGGCTAATAAGATTTCCATGTGTGAATCCAAACTATCCTACCAGGTTTCAGAAGATAAATTATTTGTGTCTGTGCCCAAAAGCACTGATGAGTTACAACCTAATCCCCTGTGATATTTTTAAACTCATCAAAAAAATTTTTTTGGCTTATGGTGATACAAAATGAAATGGAAATGCCCTTAACCAAGTGTTGTGAGTAAAGATGGGTAATTACAATTTTATTTTAAAGTAGGGAAAAGGAAATTAAATTACCATAATATGCAGAGAAAATTTTATCATAATTTCTGAATCATGCCCCTAGCAAAGTGCCCCTTGCACTAATCAGTAGCTCATAATTTCCGGGAAGATTGAATTACAGGGAATAAATAACCTTTTTTTCCAGTGTCCCATTTAACTATGGTTAGTAAGAAATATATTACTTAGGCTATTTTTGAAATTTTTTTTAATATTTGAGGTGACTTTCAGGTTTGCACTGTGTGTAATGTGCATGTGTGGTTGCGTGCATGCTTGTGTGTGTGTGTAAATATGTATTATCCATCCTGATGGATAATCCAATAGCATTTCACTGGTGACTAGAGTTACATGAAGCTTGTTGCTACTAGGAAAAGCTGTTGGTTAATTAGCAGTTGAACTTGAATCAGATGTGTCAAAGTAAGGAAGGAATATTCTAGTGGAAAACTAGAAATTGCCATTGGAAGGCAATCGGCCAATCTCCCTGTGTGCTCAAAGGAGCATACTTTCATCTCACAGAATGCATGAGAAATACATGATTGGAAATGAAATCTTTGATCTGGGAATATGAGACTCAGTTGAGGGAGGGGTGAAATCCCCTTAGATATGCTTCTTTCACTAGGGGGAGGGGGTGATGTTTTCATGTATATGTTTTAATGTAGTGTAAACAATTATTTACACTAAAAAATAATTCTATCACAAGCCGAATTGCAGAAATTCTCAGTTTACAGTCAGACGTTTGAAAAGGCTGCTAAAAACAGAGAGAACCTGTGCCGTTAGATTTTCTTAATTGCATCACATTTAACATTTGGGTAACAAAATAGTCACTGATTTCTCAGTCACAAACGTAGTTAGTTCCTCAATTTGTAAGCTTCCCCTGCTTTCTTCTCCACCCGTTACTTATCTACTCACTCACACTCACAAGTCACAGAGATCTTGAATTCTGTGTTTTATGAGCTAAATACTAATTGACAATGACGAATCACCCTGTGGAGACTGAGAAGTCACAGCTGTGCTCTAAGCCCTGAATTTGTTGTCTTTTGTAATAGAATCGCTGTTTGAAACTAGAAGGCAAAGTCAGCGTCGGCAGCTTCTATAATTTTGTCAGGTTCCTGTGGATGGAATGTGGTTGCCGAGAAGGTTTAGTTAAATTTTTACAAATACAGTCTATGAAGGGATGGAAGTACTTTTACAATTGTTCCAATTGTTATAGTGTATTATATTCTCTTTGGAAGTCCCCATGGACACAATCCCAGCTCTGTGCCTTGGGCTCGGTCAAGGTTCATGAAGCATTTTAGTCTGTGCTTTGGTAGCAAGGTTCTGCTGTGGCTTATCTATACATGTGGCTTCTTCAAATTGGCTGCATTCGGAATTGCAGGCGGTGAAAGCAGCCCAGTCGGTGTATTTGCAGGATGTTAGTGTATGTAGAAGGTAAGGCAACTCCAGAGCTCTAGTGTGTGATTCGTGACGTTTGGGTAAGGCTGGATCTAAGCCCTTGGCTCCTTAGTCTGGGGGCGGGGTGGGGGGACACACAGGATTTGGAAGAGCAGATGCCAGTGACGGAAAGAAAATGGCATCACAGAAAGACATTACCGATGGGGATCTGTAGAAATTCTATTAGGGTGATGGGAGAATTGCTTGTTATCAGCGAAGAGGGATTTGGCATGAGGTGGAGGTTTGGTGATGAGAATACCAAGGAAGGCCCTTACAAACAAAGTAGAAGCGCTTGTGGGCAAGTTTCTTTCTCAGTGTAGGGGATGACCTTCCTTCCAATAGTTATTTCTTTTTTAAAAACAATTTTTTAATGTTTATTTATTTTTGAGAGAAAGACAGAACATGAGTGGGGGAGGGGCAGAGAGGGAGACATAGAATCCAAAGCAGGCTCCACGTTCTGAGCTATCACCACAGAGCCTGACGCGGGACTCAAAATCACAAACTGAGATCATGACCTGAGCCGAAGTCGGACATTCAACCAACTGAGCCCCTCAGGCGCCCCTCCTTCCAATATTTATTTCAATGTAGGTCATTCTTCCTTCCTGCTGCCCATTCCAAGTGCCTTGGGTTTTTGGTTTTGGTTTTGGGACCGGTTCCCCAGTGAAAGGGAAACAAATTGAGTGAACATAATGTGGAAGGAGAAGACTGAGGGGGTGAAAGGGTTCTGTGAGCAGAAGGAGGGAATGCATAAGGTCTGGGGTCAATTATCCCCACTTGCGCTGTTAACAAGTTATGTGCCCTGAGGCAAACTCCTTAAAATTAGCAGCGGTTAACCATTTATTGAGGACTTCTTATACATACATCATCTTAAATGCTCACTGTTGAGGGTTGGAGGTAAATATTTTCCTGCCATACCCTGAGGAAACGGAGTCCAGAGAGGTTAAATAATTTCCTAAGCTCACACTCACAGCTGGTAGCCGCAGACCTGGTGGTTTGAACCGGTTCTCTCTGAGGTCCCTGATCTACAAATTGCAGGTGTTGGGACTTGAGGAGTAAATATAAACCGAATTATTTAAAATGACCAGCACGGGAGGGGAGGGAGAGCTGAGTGGGAAGACTACAGATCATTCTCTCATCAGCCAGAGAGTTTCTGTTTTGTCAATAGCATATATTGGATTTCTAGCTAAGATTTTCTTGGGTGGGGGTTAGAAAGCGTCCCATTGCTAAACATAGTTTGAAAAATCACAGACCTCTCTGTTTTCTCTGAGCTGTCATACTCCATGAAAGTTCAGCTCCGTACTTACTTCTCCCTCGCCAACTGCTTGGTGGTGGGTGAATTCACCGTGGGTGCATCAGGGTGCCCTGGAAAATCTGGGGATTGGGTGACGGTGCCATCCCAGGGCCCCTTGTGGAATTGATGCCCGTAATCAGACAGCACTTGTCTTTGACTTCTGGTGCCAGCATCAACTTGATCTTGAAGACCAGTCTCTCCTTGGTGGCCTTCCAACTTCTCGAGGATATGTTCCTTATATCCCCCGAAAATCTAACTTCAAGTCATGAAGCTATTAATGGACAGACTAAGGCTTCTTTTCTGAGTCCGCTTGGCCACTCTTGGCCTCTATGCTTCATGTAGAAGATTCACCATTGGTTATCGGGGGTTTCCAATTTGATCCAAATTTAGGGCTATGTGGGGCTCTTTTTAGTATTGTCTCAGTTCAGAAGAACTCTCTGATTTACAAAACATTTAAAAGTATTAGAAAACAGGGAATTATTTTCTGTTCAGGGAAATTTTTCTACTCAGTTTTAAATAAGTAGCCTTGGCCTCAGACCTCTGTAAGGAGCTTAACTTAACAGACTTGCTCCCTTTAGAGGAGAAGGGAACTTAGATGAAATGCGCTTTGTTTTCAAGCTGCCCAGCCCTTCGTAGTCATTACTGTCTGCAGAGGGAAAACAGAGAAGAGGATTAAGGGCCGCAGCTCTATTACGTGGGAGATACCTTGGCAGTGCAGGGTCCCCACCTGCCTGCCTGGGCAGCACAGACGCCAGGGGCCTGCAGGACCTTAACGTGTCCTTTAGCTTCTATATCGGCCAAATGGATTTAAAAATAAAATCTTAGAGGGGTGCCTGGGTGGCTTAGTTAAGGGGCCGACTTTGGCTCAGGGTGATGATCTCACAGTCTGAGAGTTCCAGCCCCATGTCGGGCTCTGTGCTGACAGCTCAGTCTGGAACCCGCTTCAGATTCTGTGTCTCCTCTCTCTCTCTGTCCTTTGCCTGCTCACACTCTGTCTCTCTCTCTCTCAAAAATAAATATTAAAACCATTTTTTTAAAATAAAATCTTAGAGTGCATTTGGCTTCTAACAATGATCATGTTGCTATAAGAGGATTGTGTTGATATTATGGCCAAGTCTTTAGTACCTTTCATTTTTTCTTTCATTGCTTTTTAAAATGAGATACGGTAATTGAAAGTGTCAGTAGTAACTTTCCTACTGTCTGTGAGGGTTTAGAAAATTTGTAACTAATCTGAATATTTTTTTGGCAGACATTCTATAAATTAAAACCTTGTTGTAATCTTGAGAAATGAGTTCTTTCTCTTTGACTTTTATGCCTCTTTTTCCCCTTTAGAATCAATTCAAATCATAACTTTTCTGGGATAGGATGAGGTTCTTTTTTTTTTAATGTTTATTTGTTTGTTTAGAGAGAGTATGCCTTTATGTGCGAGCAGGGAACAGGCAGGGGGGGGGAGAGAGAGAGAGAGAGAGAGAGAGAGAGAGAGAGAAAGAGAAAGAGAGAATTCCAAGCAGGCTCTCTGCTGTCAGCTCAGAGATATGACCTGAGCCAAAATCAAGAGTCAGACACTCAATCGACAAAGCCACCCAGGTGCCCCTAGGATGAGATTCTTATTACAAAATTCATTTGACTTTTACATTTATATTGGTTAATTCTGAGTTTGAATAACCAGAGGTGCCAACTGACCCATTTATTATTTCATTAACAGCAATTTTAAAATCCGTAAAATATTAAAAAGGGCCAGTCTCTAGCTTGTAAAATCAGGCACATTTCTTACAGGTGATATGTGTTTACCACTGAGAATGTAAGTATCCTTTCCCACTCTGTGTCTCTCTGAGCAGCGATCTGACAGCCTTTCATATATGCATGGTTGAAAAGAAACATTTTAAAAGCAGCTAGGAAAGGGTTTAAATTACAATTCTAGATAAAGTAGCTTACTGATATAACAGTTACCCTCCAAGTCCATAAAATTGACGATTAGTTCTGTGTATTTAGAGAAAACTCTGAAAACCCTTCACTACCTCACTCAACTCCCTACCAGATTACACCTTGTCAGTCAGGGCTTTACATGCTCAGAATGACCGTCAGCATGCCTGAGCTATGTTATCTTAGGTTTTAAGAAAAAATACTTTGTAAGCCTGTCGACCTTAAAAATTAAAATTATATTTATTAAAATGTTAATGTTCATTTATTTTTGAGAGACAGAGTGTGAGCAGGGGAGAGGTAGAGGGAAACGGAAACAGATCTGAAGCAGGGTCCAGGCTCTGAGCTATAGCACCAGAGCCCAATGCAGGGCTCCAAGTCATAAGCTGTGAAATCATAACCTGAGCCAAAGTGGGAAGCTTAACAGCTGAGCCACCCAGGTGTCCCTAAAATTATATTTAAATAAATTGAATATATTCTAAAATCCCTAGAATTTAGACTGCTTGACACTCAGAACATTTATAATCTAGACCTTCTGCCAGATCTGTCTACATGTCTGTTTGCGTCCATAGTATTTGGGGAGGCTCGACCAATCTTTAATAGTAAGGTTAGTCAGACATTCTTGTATTAACCTTGACAGTTGTGATTTCTGTTCTTTGTAGTGGGAATTAGCATCCACACTTGCCTCTAGGACTCTGAATGTATTAACTGTGTCTTTCAAATGCCTTGCAGTAATTACTAATGCTGTCATACAGGGTGAAACTTTGCCTGTTTACATTTTCTTCCCTTTTAGCATTTTCCTATTTTAATTTTAAGATAAAAAATGCATAATCTCTAAGTTCCTCTTGTTATGACTGTAATTTGTAGGCACAGGGTCAGAAAATTCATTTCCTCAGCGGTTTCAGCACTATTTCCTAGCACAGCATCCTTCAAGCGGCTGCTCTGATAGTTTGGGCTGTGGGACGTGGGACAGAATCAGAGCGCAGATCTCAGAGGACCCCAGCAGCCCACACTCCACACGTTACAGTGATCCCAGTTTTTGCCTACCCGACAATCTTAGACCCATGTCTTTTCCTTTAGAGATCACGATTTAGTTTCAACTAACCACCATGGACTGTGAGTCCAGGCCATACCCACTTTAATCTGAATTAATCCCAGAATCTGTGGCATCACAAAATTCATTGCAGGATGAGAGGAATGGTCTGTGTAGGCTCCCCATGGGAGAAGTGTGCTAGAACACTGTAAGGACTCTCCGATTAAAATTCTTGGGTGTCATTGCTGGGGAGAAGACCAAACATTTTCCCTAGGACTCTGGGAAGTGGCTTGAAGTATAGACCGGAGATAGAATGATTTGCTTTTGTGGTGGAAATACCCACTTTTGTGTAAATTGGCATTTCAGTTTGTGGATGCCTTATGTCTTAAGTCTGCTTTGTACAGATTTCACTGGTTAAGCATAACATTGCAATAGAAAATTCTTATTGCAATAACACTTCGTTCCTTCGTTCCTTTCCCCATCTGCTAATCCTTGACCAGCATCTCTCTCCCAGTGAAATCAAATCTGTGTGTAGCTGTTTTAATTTCTTGGGAAAATAAGAGTGGTAGCTTGAGTCCTCCAAATCCCCTGAGAATAGCTGCATGCTCTGAATAGATCTAACATGACTTACTGTCTTTTAAAAGTCTTAAGAGCATCATCACCTCTACCTTCATAAATTAAAATTAGAATGTTTTTAATCTTATTCATCCTGCATGATGATATAGCGTTTCTCTTTATGAGGGCATCAAGCTAACTTCAGAGGATACAAACAAGACCGTGTCTTGAACTTGGAAGCTTTCAGTGGCTCTGTGATTTGCATCTGCTTAGCAATGAGGCTAAGGGGAAAACTGTAGCAAAGTGTGATACAAAATATATATTGTATATATATTTTTAAATGCTTTGCCAGGTTTGAAATAAAGCTGCATTTATGCACGGTCTTAAATATTTTCAAGTCTTGTTTAATTTGGACACAAAACTTCTTTCATATTGACTGATCAATCATAATCAGTTATAATCACTGTTAATGTTAATCTGTGGTCCTTTCCAGTTCAGGAAGTCAGTGTATCAGGAAGCTGTTTGCTACCTGACAAGAACAGATATTCAGAGGCTGACTCAGAAGACCCGTGCCCTACCATATGTGTTTAGTGATGAATAAATTTACATCATAATCGTGGGGAAGTACTTTTATTCTAACTACACATCTAAGAAGCCTCCTTTAGACTTTTGGTTTATGTGTGCCTGCAAAACCATGAAACTTAACATGCTTTCTGACACATGTAGGAACTTGAGTAAAACCAGAATTCCCCGGAGTCTATCAGTAACCCTAAGACAAAAAGAAATCAGGTGTATCTGTTCGCTTTCAGAGGGGAATACTTTATATGCATTGAGTCTTGATAAGCTAGGGTGGAAAAAAAATACATTGAGAATGGTGAGGACAGGTGGGGATTCAACTGGGAAGTTGAATTTTTCCCTTAGGTAAGGTTATGTCCTGAGTGTCCCTAGTGAAAAGTTCTCCTTGTTATGCCATTGGTGAGAACATGATACCACTTGGGTATTAAAACCGTTTGGACGCCAGTAGCATCCAATTCCAGAGCGTCCTGTTCCTTAATGGTGGCTTTGTGGGTGAAGGATTTCCTTGTGCTATTTGCATAAAACACTTTGGGTATGCTACTTTTCTTTTGTAACAGATTAAAAAATCTTCGATGGTGGAATGGGTTTTACCTGCTTGAAATAAGGGGTTACTCTTGCCATTTGCTAGTAACCAAAAATGTGTGCTTCTTTCCAGCTGTTCTTCTGTGTATTTTTAATTGTATGCACTGTCTCTTTCTGTTCTAACGGCTGCCCACGGAATAGGCTGACCTCTGCTCTCCGTATGACATCCTGCACTTGGACTTTCGTCACATTCGAAAGACTGTTGACACTCTGCTGGCCCTTGGGGAGAAACCCCCACAACCAACTTCTGCCCTCCGCTCCAGGGACCTTATAAGCTTCTGTCTTGTCCATATTCTCTTTATAGTGCTGATCTATATCACTTACCACTGGAATGCTCTGTCCGCATAACATCTGCATGTGCATCCAAACAGGCACTCTGCTATGTCACCCTGAGCTGTCACAGGGGCCTTCCTCCCTCCGAGCCTCTGTCTCACCAGCTTCCATCCCTGCGATCTCTTTAGTAATCTCTTGAGTTTTGAAGCTGAACGCTAAGTTAGGTTTTCCCAAAGCACGTACTTTATAGAATGCAGCTCCCATTAAATAATCTCTCGCTTCCCGAAAACCAGTGACAGCAGAGTGTATCCAGACCTTGTGCTTTCTCATTCACATAGTGGCTGCAGCAGCGCTATTCAGTCCTTCTTCTCTCTCCCGATGAGCTTTGCTGCCCTGGGTAGAGTGGAAGAAGATGCCAGAACAGGAGCAGAGGGGATTTAGCATATGGTAGTCTTTTCTTTGGGTCAGTGTCGGATCCTAATTCAGGACTGGACAATTGAGGTGTAGTAGAGCCACCTTGCAGAGAAGACAGAATATCAGCATTTTGGGGCCCAAATTGGTCTATAAACGTCTTTAATAATACCATTATTGACCAAGTCGAAAAAATACCATCAGTGACTGACGGCTTTGCTGACCATTCAGTTGGATTCCTCCCTGTTTCCTGCAATGGGAGGGTTGCCGCCCACTTCTACCCTGAGCAAGCCCCTCTGCCCTGCTGCCGGGGAAGGAGCTGTGCAGCTGGGGGCTGGGGAAGGCGGGGGCCATTGCTATTAGAGCGCCACCTGGAGGATTCACTTGCACATCACTTCCCGCATATTTTACCTTTTGCTCCTTGCTAGGTCTACTCTGAGGCCCTTAGAAAAGCATTTTCCAGAAAGCATTTCTGTTTTTAAATAATGTAATGGGTCATTTTGCCTTTTTGCTACATCACATCATAGCTGCAGGTCAAGAACCTGATGGATTTGACTGTATTTGTTTTCAAATAAAGCCATGAGTCATGGAACATTCGTGGTCTGAGGACTTGGGTTACTATGGCAGAAGCCAACAATAAGATTGCTCTTGTTTTAGCAGAATGTAGTTTCCCTAATGCCTGGACATTTCCATTTAACCTTTGGTTTCCAGTGACATTAACAAGCTGCTTCTATTCCTGAGTAAGCTTACAGGATTATATATTAACTAAACCCACTTTTGGAGCAACGTGATCAGTTTGTAATTAAAAGAAAAAATATTAGAATCTTGTCTAGGTCAAGATATTCCTGGTTCTTGGATTTCTGTTTCTAATATAGGAATGCCCTGCTGGAAGTTCGGACAGTTTCCCCTCTGCTTCGCTATACATCTGGGTGCCGTGTACTATTTCTTAAATTTGGGGGATGATGATGTTAACTTCCTCAAGGTAAAGTTCTAGTTTACTGAGATGCAAGAGTCTACATCAAAGCAACTAAGAAGATAATTTTATTTTTCTGAACATGTTCATGAGAATATGGAAAAGCCACATAGTTAGAAGAGTATATTTATAAATATTCTTTGTTGCTAAATCAAGTCAGATTTTCTACCAGGAAACACTCTTCCCTCAAAGATAGCTTTTCCCTCCTGATTTTGTGTGGATTGGTGAAGTACAGGGTATGTGGAAGTTACCTAATTAAGCTTGGTTATGTATAAACAACCCACAGATGTACTGAAATGCTTCTGGTGTTGTCTTGTACCCTTCAGTTTGTAACACAATAAAACCCCTTTGTGCAGTGTCTCATCAGCACCCTGAGCCCTAAGTTGCTTAATAAACACATTTCAAGTGATTCTTCCAGGTTTTTATCGGCCCATCGATACATTGATTTGCCCACCTAGAGTGGCTTTTGCTTTTCCATCTGGCTCTGCTATGCACTGATGCTGCCCTGTAATCATCACCACTGTTTGGTTGTTTTCTTCTTTGGGGGTGAGGGGGGTCAAACGGGAAGAAGAGGGATGACTTACAGGGTGGCACTTGAAGAAAGAAAATCTTATCAATAAAAACTGAGTAGAACAATCATGTGAGATCAGATTTAATTTTTGGTGCTGAGCTGACATCATTCTCTGGCTCTGTCCATATTTCAATTCTGGCATCAAAGGATTCTTTGGATGCACTTTCATTTCTCCTGTCATTAATGTATCTGTCCCCTAATGTGCTGCTACTCTTGGGATCTGTTGGATGGTATTTTTTTTATCAGGTAGCATGGTAACTAGCAGAACACAATTAATTCAGCCCTTTAGGCAAAACTTTGAATAAACTGTCTTACCCATTGTCAAGCAGTTCATTTCTATACAGAATATTAAGCCTCCCCGTGGTTCTTCCCCAGGGTACCCACACACCAACTCATATGCTCTCGTGATGCCTGTCATTCCAGTGTGACTCAGGATGCAAACTGACATGCTTGTCGTCCAAGAGCTGGTCAAGGATTTCGTTGTGTGATTTATATGTGCAATCCTAAATCTCCTTCCTCACACAAGAAAGACCACTTTCCCAGTACTTCCTTCCAATGCCTGCTAAAAAGAACCAATTATTTCTGTTCTCTATTTGAATAGAAAGATCTATTTAAAATAGAAGGTTCTCTTTCTCCAGCCCCTCTGATTGATGGCAGCTCGCTGCTCAGTGTTAGGATTTCCACAGTGTGTCACAGCTGATGTGTCTCTTCATCCCTTCTATTTATGGACTCATGATTTGCATGCAGCTTACAGTTCTGGGGAGACACCTATGGAATGGGGCTGGTGGAGGGGTGCTATAGAACTCAAACGTACAACTACTAAGTAGGAGTTTCATCGATGAGAATGGGTAAAAAAGGCACGTGATATCCTGATACCATTTATTTGTAAGAAATTAAATTTAGTGCTAGAGTTGTCTAAAATCCACGCTAGTCCCTGTCATAAGAGCAAAGGATGTTTCACCTTACAGGGTAAAAGTAATGGACAATGGATTAAAATTTCAATGCAATGGTTTCGGATTGAGTGAAAAATATTATAATACTATTTTAGGGGAGTTTGTCTTTTTTTAATTTTTTAAATGTTTATTTATTTTTGAGAGAGAGTATGAGCAGGGCAGGGGCAGAGAGGGAGGGGGAGACACAGAATCTGAAGCAGGCTCCAGGCTCTGTGCTGTCAGCACAGAGCCTAACTCGGCTTGAACTCACGATGAAATCATGACCTGAGCCAAAGTCGGGCATTTAACTGACTGAGCCACCCAGGTGCCCTGGAGATTTTAGTTTCTAAAATTAGGCTTCGGATTTTGAAATTAGTTCTCAATAAAAAATCAGATATATAGAATGTGTGCTTTTTTTCTTTGAGACTGTCAGGGTCCAGTTCCTTGGCTTTTCACTGCAATTTTATTTGTGCTTGTGTTCATTTATTCATTCTTCAGATATTGAATGGGCACTCTTGAGTAAGGCTCTGTGGTAGACCTGGGGGACAAAAAGTTGACCATGATACATGACCCTGTCTTCAAAAATCTTGCCGTCTAGACCAGGAGCCAGCAAAATTTTCCTGTAAAGTGCCAGATTGTAAATATTTTATGCTTTGTGGGCTCTGCAATCTGTGTTACAACTACCCAGTTCTGTTATTGTAGACTGGAAGCAGCCATAGATGACTCGTAAACAAAGAGATGTGGCTTTGTCTCCATAAAACTTTATTTATAAAAACAGGCTGTGGACTGAATTGGCCTGCAGGCAGTGGGTTTTGGACCCCGATCTAGTGGACAAATAAAGTGGAATTCAGTGTGATACAAGATTCTGTAAGGTGGGAGACAGGGGATTGGACTCTGATGGGGAACAGTCTGCGAAGCCTTCCTTCCACTGTTGTCGTGGACACTGAGACCTGAAAGATGCGTAGGAATAGCCAGAGGAGGGGGCTGTGTCCTGGGGAAGTGAGAAAAGGGGCAGATGTGTGTGGAGAATGAGGTCTTCTAGAGGGAGAAAGCACTGGAAGATGGCGTGGCTGGAAAGCAGTGAATCAGATGAGTGACAAGATGCTCTCTCAGTCCGTAAGGGTTTAACATGGTCTCCCTTTTACATTGGAAGAAACTGACCCTCCTGAGCAGGAATTGATGCTCTCTCAGTGTTAAAATAATGCAGACGGTTCTGTTGTAGGTTCATTCAGTTCAGTGCCAGGAATTTGCATGTGAGAAACAGACTGAACAATATGAAATGTGCCAATGTAAACGACTTCATTTTAGCCTAGCAGCTGGCCTGCAAGTAGGTGTGTGGCCGTTTGGGAGCATGAGGAACCATAGAGAAAGGAGAACCAGGCAGGGGTGCCCCCATGAGGCGTTTTCTGCCAGGGCACGACCAACATCTGTTTCTGTCTTTGAAGAGAAGGCAAACAAGCCAAGGGGCAGAACTGATGCCCATCACCCATTTGAGTTTGCGCTGATCCCCACGCAATGTTGAATTTGTTGGGACTTACCGGGATAGGACTTTGAGGGTCCAGAGGCCTCTTCCTGTCCCAGCGGCCACAGACACAACATACTCCCCCATTGAAGGAATTTCTGGGAAGCAGCTTGATGCTGTAGAAAGAGCCCCAACTCTGAGATGAGGCACATCTTCAGATCCGGGTTCCTGTACTTAAGAGCTGTGTGACTTTAACAAAGTTACTTAAACTCTACATCTCCGTTTTCTCATCTGCAAAATAGAGGGATTATATCCACCTTACACAATCATCATGAAGAAATAAGAGATGTAAATCTGTAGGATTGGTGCCAAGCATGTAGGAAGGGGCCCCAGAGCCTTTCTAAGTTAACATTTAGGCTTTATGGCTTGCCTGCCTTTTCCAGCCCTCTTTGCTGTGGCTCCAAAAAGAGTTGGATGAGGGGATGTGAGGGACCCTTATGGATGCCACCATGGGAGACAGCATCAAGCATGAGTTCTTCAGAGGGGACCAGAAGCATTATATTTATGTGAGGTACTACTTCATGACTGTGCTCTGTGCTTTCCAAGGAAACACAGCAATGGTGCCACATTCTCAAGAAGAACCACTAGTCTTCTCTAACCATGAAATTTAAATGCACTTCAAGTCAGTGTAAATGTACAGTGATCCCTGCTTTAAATCCATTTTAGACAGGTTTGGGTGGCCCTTCTCTGTCACTTCTGATCCAGCCATAAACCTATAGCAGTTCTTCCCCATCCCAACTTCTGTGTCACTACAGGGACCCTGTCGCCATGGCCCCATGAGATATGCAATGGCAGGACCAGTGTGTGGAAAATGGCCTTCTGGCCTTCCTTGCTGCCCTTGCTCAGCCTGTCCGGCAGTGTCTCAGCTCATAGTTCTGTCACTCGTCACCCCATCCTGTGATGATACAGCTTGAACTGCTTTGTGTTTGGTTCTACTAGCTCATGCCAGTCTTCCTAGGTTACCATCAACTCCATGCAAGGAATCTGAGGGCACTTCTGGGTTTCTTCAGGGCATGAATGAAAGGAGAAAAGGCAGGAAGGATGTGAGAAGTACCTTTTTCTATCTCCTGTTTACTTCTCATTGCCAGCTATAAGGCTGGAAGGGAGACCCTTAGACTCTGCACCAGGTTGAGGAGTGAGGAGACCAGGAAAGTGAGAAATGATGACTGGAAAAACAAAGACCTGGGAGAGAGGATAACCTTAAGCAAACTCAGCCTGTGACATCGGCAGAAGTCAGCAGGAGGCTGAGTCCTCAGTACTTTCCCATGCTTGTGTCTCTGGGACCCCAGCCTTTCCCAACCATGACCTCTAGCTTGGAACCACTCTTTAATGGGACGGGAGCAGTCATGAATGGAGACATGTTGAATCTCACTTAGGATAGGGCACATAGCCCCAGAAAAGCCATGTTGTACATGATTTAGACCCTGTAGAAATATTAGTACTTAAATTCAGGAACATTTAGGACTGAACATAAATAAACACTGTGGTCAAGAAGCAAAGTGTCTTTTAAAATGTCTTGGACATATGCTTCCTTTGTGTTCCTCCCCTAGTGTTCTATTGATCTCTTACTGTTTTTCTCAGTGGTTTATTGAGTTTATGTTGTCATATAAAACTCTTTGTAATTTGATGCAAATACTTTTTTAGAGTTTGTTTTTTATCTTTTAATTAACTTGGGGGGTTTTTTGACATAGAAACTTTAAACTCAAAGGCAATCAGTTGTTTCTGTCTTTTGTGATTTTTATACCATTTTTTTAGCTTAGATATTTTCCATTTATTTACAAGAGAAAATGCTAAATATTCATGTCTGTTTTGTTAGAAGAGGTGTTTGGTTTGTTTTTAAAAAGGTTAACTCTTTAGGAGCACCTGGGTGGCTCAGTCAGTTAAGCGTCCGACTTTGACTCAGGTTGTGATCTCATGGTTGGTGAGTTCGAGCCCTGCCTCGGGCTCTGTGCTTACAGCTCAGACACTGGAAACTGCTTCAGATTCTGTGTCTCCCTCTCTCTCTCTGCTCCTCCCTTGCTTGTGCTCTGTCTCTGTCTCTCTCTCTCTCAAAAATAAGTAAACATTGAAAAAAAATTTTAAATGCTTAAAAAAAGTTAACTCTTTAATTCATTTCAAATTGATTTTAGCCTATGGTGTAAATAAAAGACTTTATTTTTCCCCCAAGTAATACCTTGTGTCAGGAGCTTAACCATAATAGTGGCTGTTTGTAATTTCCTACAAAGCCAGATGTCAAGTTGGGTGCTATAGGGATCATAAGAATGAAGTAAACAAAGCCCTGCCCCTGTGGAACCAATGGGTGATTTCACAAGCCCGTGGCAAATGATGTCAGGAAAGGATATATACACTGATATCTGGCTGTGGCATGCCCATCCTGGCCTAGTGATGGCTCATGACCCCCAGACAGAACCTCCCATCCTTTCTCAGATTGACATGTGGCTCCTAAGTTGGCCAGCAGCATAAACCTGCACACCCACCTAATATACCATTGACAAGATAATCCTATTATGATACAGAGCAGACACATGAAATAATGGTTAAAATTGTTCTTTAAAGAATCAGTTGTCCTGTTTTGACATGTGCCCATTTCTTAAGACCTGGTGCCAGACAGCGTTGGAGATACTCTTAATTTACCACAATTTAGGGAAGGAGATAGGGATGAGGTAAAAAGCTGGTTAAGGGAGTATAGGAAAATGATTTTTGCAGACAGTGGAACAAATTACTTGACATGTCATGGCATGTCCTTTAAAGATTGTTCTAAGGACAGAATGCCTGTATCTGTGGTAGTTTATGGGGAGTTCTGCATTGAGGAAGTAGGAGGATCTGGTTCCTCAAGCACAAATCACATGAAACACAGAAAAATTGTCCAAGATTCTGATTGGCTTCATGTTAAACACTGCGTCCATTGCCTGGGGTGTGATGCACATCCCATTTAAACTGCCCTTAAAAACAGTGGTCACTGGGCTGTGGAGAATGTACCATGACCTTGTAGACAAGAGGGAGTGTTTGCTGTGATTCTTTTCCTAGCCAAGGAGACAAACTCAGCAAGGAGATCCCCCTCATTCCCAGAGCAAATGACAAAGGTGTGAAATTATCTTATTGTGTTCTTTTGTAAACTGTTTGGTTGAGCATGCAAGGTTCTCTCCATAAGGAGTGATTTGTGTTGATTTTTTTCCTTGATTCGCATGTACTGGCCATTTCCCAAGAGCAAAAATATAACATGAGGCAGTAACAGGACATTTGTGTCTTTGACAGTTTTATGAGTCTTAAAAGAGACACTAATGAAGGCTGTGGTTAAAATTACTTACTTACAAGGCCCTTGAAAAACCTTAAAGAAAGGAGACCAGTCTACCACATCCCTCCATTTCAGAGATGACAACAAATAAAATCAAGGTTTATGGTCAGTAGAATGGTGCATGGTCAGTATATAAATGAGTATATTAGTTCCTTTAAAATGTATGAGAAGCTCTTTGCAATTTTGCTTTATCAGAATGTAAGCTAATATATTCTTGGCTTTTGGTTTCCACCTGACTCTATATAGCTCAGTTATTTAGCATGAAGTTTTTTTAAATGTTTAGATCTATTGCATATTTCAGGATGATTGGGAGACTTTTTGGAAAAACCTTCACTTGTGAAAAATCATTATTTTCTCTGCAAACACAGAAAAGATTTTTGCCAATAGGTTGAAAGCAAGGGAGGGAGCACAGTCTGAGACAATCAGACAGGCATATGTCAGAGCTCAACTCAGCTCCTGACAGTGGTGTCCTAAGATTTTATGATTATGTTTTGGTCATCTAAAAACTAACGTTGTGTTCTCCCTTTTAGGAAAAACTGTGTCTACCCCATCACATCCTTGAAGAGAAAGGCCTGGTCAAAGTGGGCATTACCGTTCAAGCATTACTAGATGTAACGGTAACGAAGTCTCTATTCACATGAAACCAGCTCCTCTCCTTTGGGTCGGTTCAGACTCTTCTCTCATCAGAGATCCTGAACTCTGCTCTCAGCACCTGTTCCTCCTACCCTCCCGCTCACTACCTGTCAGTTCCCTGGCTCTAGTTGCATTGAAGGGAGGACATAAGGGAAGATTTTTCTGCCTTTCAGAACTGACCTCCACTGTTAAGATATGAGAAAGATTTACCTTAAAGCCAGTGAGGGAGCTGTCTGTGAAGAACTGAGCAGCACATCGATGCCTTTTTCAACCTCCTTCCATCCCTTCCACGCTCACCTACTGCCATTACCAAAACATCAAGCACAAACGTTTTGCAACAAGACGCATTTGTTTTATTCAAACCAAACTTCTTGTGTATTTGGTGGGGGGAGGGGGGGGACTCAATCAGGTTTTTCACCACCAAATTTTTCAAGACGTTTCTTGAGACCATTGCCTTTTAAAAAACTATTTTCGACATACAAAATATTTATATAAATATTATTTATTAGTGAGTTGTTATTTCATCCTTTGGATGCAAATTGTAAATTAGGAAACTATTTTATTACTGCTTTTTTGTGGTTAAACACTTTATTTTAATATTATAAATATTGAATTATTTTCTATGCTCTTTGGTGTGCAGTAGTTGTAGGTCTCAGTAATCATGTTTTCTGGTGTATGTGACTCAGAAACAAAAAAAAAATTAAGCCAAAAAACAGGTGCTTCTGTGACTAGAACTGTTTCCTGGGGAGGCATTATTTACATTTTGGTTTATGGAACATTGGTTTTATTTCTATTTCTGCATTCCATCCAGTTTCCTACATTCCAGCAGCCTTGTTGTCCTCTCATATAATGAACTGACTGAAATCAAGAGAGCACCCCAAAGTTATTTGTAAATAGCTGTGATGAAAAAAAGGCGCATTAAACTTGAAGATGAAATGTGAACAATTATTTTTTTGGATTCAGACTTATTTTGCTATGCACAAAACATTCACATTTTAACACAGAGAAGTAATAAGTGTTAGCATCATGTGTCTTGAAGTATAATTTTGCACTGTAACTTGGGTAATGAAAGAAAGTCTAAGGCCAAAGGTAGATAATCAGGAAATGGCATTGGAAAGTGGAGGTAATAAAAAATTTATTGTTTAACCAAAAGTTTCTTTAAGGATAGCTCTGACTGAGCGAGCAAGACTTACACACCGCACCTGGGACATGGATCAGGAAACCAGCACTTCTTACCACTGCCAGTCTTAAAAGAGGAACAATTCTGAGATGCAGACGTGCTCATTTTATTGTAAGTTAGTTGGTGGCCTACAGAAAACGCTGCCCGATTCACGGTCTCTGGTGTGAAACCACAGAAGTGAGTTAGTGAGTTGGTGGGGCAGCTGCATGAACACACCCGGGCAGGCTTCGGAGAAAGTTAGGTAAGTGGTGTTTGGAGACTGAGTAGCTTAGGAAGGAGTAAAAAGTAAGTTCGATCAAAACATGACTAGAGAAGAGGCACCGAAGGCGAGGGAGCTGTGTTGGTTTGAGAGAGTCACATAAGGCTTAACAGACACAACAACCTATTTGAGGCAGTTACACGCACATGCACTCACCCAGCCCAGTCATTCATCTTCCAAAGTCTTGTCCTTGTGGCGCCTGACTGCGGCTTCACCTCCGTGAAAAGCCATTGTAAGTTTTTAGAGCAGCAGCAGCCACAATTCATAAGACAAATACAAGGATGAACACAAAACGAAAGATACTGGGATGATGGTGTGCGTTGAACACAGACTAACTAGCATCAGTCAATGCCAAGGCTGCCCTCTGCTCTGGGCAAGATGGAGGGGTTACTGAAAATGGTCATTTGGATTGGCAGCTAGTGGTTATTTCCTGTCAAATAAATGTACTGTGCACTTTAAGCTAACTTAAAATATATTTTAATATTTTCCTGTACTGCACAAATACCTGTTTTGTTGAATAGCATGATGATGTAAAAAAGAAAGACGTTTTGGACAAAGAGCGTATTCAATGTAAACAGCAGGCGAAGATTGATACAGAAATAGGAACTTCGATTGCTGCACCTTGACGGGCATTCAGAATGCAGGGTCCTGAGATATTTTTTTACATGTATATATTGGCAACATGAAGCTCTGTAATCCTTGTTCTGAGAGGTTTTTTTTTCCCAAAATTAAAATATTTCTTTTGATATTAATCTTCAGTATTTTTCTTAAAGTTGGCTGTATAATACAAATGGCTTCAATATTTTGTGCAATGGCTTTTTTTCTTTTACATGCAACCTTGTATAGTGAAGACGTCTTCAAGATCCTTGTACACTGTTTATATGTGCAATAAAATGTGCGTGGCCAGCTGAGAGTCCCTAAGTGGACAGAATGTACATAGTGCAAATATCCTCTCTTTTACTATTTAACAGCCATTAAAACTTTGAATTTGTACAAACCATCTTCTGACTGACTGACCCATCTGATGCAAAGGTTGACTCTAGTCACAAAAGAAATCATACGGTGTCATTGCTGAAATAGATTGTAGCAATTATTAGTGTATATATGTGAGTGTGTGTATGTAATATATATATTTTTGACAATTTTTTCCTTAAAATTTTTCTTATTTTTATTTTTTTTAATTTTTTCAATGTTTATTTACTTTTGAGAGACAGAGTGTGAGTGGGGGAGGGGCAGAGAGCGAGAGGGAGACACAGAATCCAAAACAGGCTCCAGGCTCTGAACTATCAGGATAGAGCCCAATGCAGGGCTCGAATTCACAAACCATAAGATCATGACCTGAGCTCAGTTCGGCCACTTAACTGACTGAGCCACCCAGGCGCCTCTGACAATTTTTTTTTTCCAAACTAAAATCCTCCCTGGAAGCACTGAACACACAGCAGTTAAAGCAGAGTTGCTATAAGTGAGTGGGAGCCCAAGTGTAGACTTGGGACTCTCCACCTGTCTCTTGGGTGGCGGCTCCATAAGGTGTCCCTGAGGAAGCCTGAGGGTTCTGTGGTGAGTGTTGTCGAACCACAGCATCTGGTCCTTTCTCCTCAGCTGCCCCCTGTGGAGTGTGACCCGCAGAGCACTATGTGGCTCGAAATATTAGGTATCTTAGTCTTCTGCACGTGATGCAGGTCCAGCGCCCGCAGAGGCTGTGTGTTGTAAGTCGGCTGGAGGAACTGGGGAATGTGTGAGGGGCAAGCGACAGGGAGGCCACAGGCCCTGGGGGACCCGGCAGGGGCATCTGTGCACTGCAGCCATATGGCATTGGCTGCAGCTGGGGACTGGCCCAGAGACCGAGTCCTGGCCAACGGCTACATCAGGGACATCCCAGTTCTTCCTGGGTGAGTCTGAGAGATCCAGGCAGCAATGCCCCTGGTGGGCTGCTTAACTAATCTCCCAGCTTTCACAGTAGGGCAGCGAGCAGGCACCAGATCCAGGCGAGTCTGATCTCTGGGGATGTATGATCCAGAGAGTTCTCTTAGGAACTGGTACTCCTTGAGTGTGAAGCATGTGTGGGAAGCAGGGCCTACTCTCAGCCACTTTGCTGCCCACACTCACACACTCAGGGGCCACCTTCATGGCCAGTATTTATTGAGTGGCTACTGTGGGTCAAGAGTTTTTGTCTGAACTATAAGCCCCCTTAAAACAAGGCTACCTGTCTGTTCTGTTCTCTGCTGATTACCCCATTGCCTGGAACAGTACTTGTCCTGTAGTAGGCACAAAAAGATGCCAGTTAGAAGAATTAATGAACTTTACATACATTATTTTGAAAACTCTTGCCAAAACGCTAAAGGACTTGTGGACTCCTATACTCCTGTACTACATGCTTCCAGTAACTAACCCTGCCTCCAATACTGTGAGGTTTTGTGGTTCTTAGCTGACGTTGTCCATGTGGCTGTTGGTTCAAGAGTAGCCACCTTACAATTGACCAATAAATCTCTTCCACAAGATTTCAATTCTTTTCTCGTGACTGGAGACAAAAGACATAAAACCTGGAAGAGACCCTGAGGATAGCACTGGCATTCAGAAAGAAGTGGGGACAAGGAACAGCGAAGAAACCCCTGATGTTTGCAATCCTGGGTCCAGTAGTAAGAGCCCTGAATTTCTGAAGCCTGGGTAGTCAACCCCTCCACGAGTTCTTTCAAGAAGCTAAGTGAGTAAAATCAATTTAAGTTGGGCTTCCATCACTTCTAAGTAAGACTACAAACTGATAAGGAGAAGACAAGAGTCGGAGTATTCAAGCAGCTTGTTCAAGCTCACATCAGGTGAGAAAGAGCAAGGCAGGATCAAGTTCAATTGTAAGGCATGTGTCCCTTTCACTGTACAGAAGGTGTCCCGGCAGACCTGATGGACTGAAGTTGCTAGAGTTTCTAGAGGTAAAAAAAAAAAAAAAAAAAAAGACTATGGTGCTTTGGATGTTGCCAACAAAATTGGGATCATCTAAACTGAGTCCAGCTGGCTAAGTCTAAATACAAACTTTTTCACCAAAAAAAAACAAAAAAACAAAAAAACAAAAAAAACCATCCCGTGGCTGTGCTGGCAGGACGTATTTTGGCTATACTTAGGATTTCAGAGATAGAAAGGTAAGCATGTTTGTGCGATAAAACTTGGTAAGCTACGCCTATTGGGACCAGTTTAAATTCTAGTAGCTAAGACAGATCAAGGTCAGGAAAAGAGGTTTACAAAACAGGTAGAGTAGAACTAGGAAGCATTCCTAACACTGGAATGAGGTCTAGGAAGAAGCTTCCAGTTTCTTTGCCATTTCTTTCTTTTTTTTAATTTTTGAATTTTTTTTTCTCTTTATTGAAGTGATACATGTTCATCATAGAAACTTTGGACAGTATGAAGAGATTGGGGAAGATCACCTGTAATCCTGTCTTCTAGGAAACTTAAACTTTTGAAATATTTTCTTTGAGACATCCCTATGTATTTTTACACAGTACAACTTTACGTACTTTCTTCCTTTGTTAGTACTAGAGGATATGCATTTTCCCTAGGATAATATTATTTGCTGAAAGATAAAATGGGGATTCACTGAACAGCCACTGATAAGAAATTTTAGAAGCCTCCTCTAGAAGAATATTCCAGTTCCTAGAGTCATGTCGTCTTAGGTGGGCAATTCCTAAAAGAATTGGACAGACCCTGAACTAGGGAGAAGGGCCCTTAGGTCATTGGTGGGCACAGGGAGCCTGCAGGGCGATTGAGTATGAAGTAGGGCTAGAAAGGAATGGTGACTAATAGGGGGCGCATTCTCAAGCCACTCCACAGTGAAAGACTGAAGTCTTTCTTCCTTCAGTCCTGGAGGAAGCTCTGGGAAATGGTACAGAACATCTCATACCTCAGAATTATCCTAGCCAAACTCACAGGAGGTGTTTCTATACACCCCCCCCAAACCTCCTTCAAAAACATGCCTAGAAATGCTTAAAAAAATAAATGTGTGCCCATGTATGTGCTTTGGTTATATAAGAAAATAAGGAAATCCCCAGAATCTCCAGCTCCCTCTCTCTGCCTCTTCCTCCTCACACTGTTCTCTCTCAAAAATAAAAAATAAACATTAAAAAAAAAAGAGGGGTGCCTGGGTGGCTCAGTTGGTTGAGTGTCGGACTTCAGCTCAGGTCATGATCTCACAGCTCGTGAGTTCGAACCCTGCGACGGGCTCTGTGCTGACAACTCAAGGCCTGGAGCCTGCTTCGGATTCTGTGACTCCCTCTCTCTCTGCCCCTTCCCTGCTTGTGCTCTGTCTCTCTCTCCCAAAAATAAATAAACATTTTTTAAAATTTTTAATAAAAAAAAGTTATTTTACCTGTATTCCCCTCTTGTGGGTCTCCCTGATAGAATTGACCAATAAGCTAAGTTTTTCCTAAATTTTAATAAACATCAGAATCTCTTGGGAGAGGGAGTTGGAGACCAGAATATTAAAATGAAGGCAATGCCATGACAGTTCCGGGAGAACCGGTCCATCATCCTCTTGACCAAGAGATGGTGTGTTAACTAGTGGACACTCCATGACAGAGACAGATATTTGGGCCCCGTCAAGGTGGGTCCTGAGTAGGATTTGATTTCTCTGCACAAAGCTGGCATTCGTAGAGGGCTCCATCTTCACTGAAAGAATAGAGAGAAAGAAATTAGTCTCTCATCTACAAAGAGAGATGTCAAGGAGAGTAGCCATCCTCAGGTGAGAGGAAGTGGGGGAAGTATCAGCTCCTGTGATGTTGTCACTACGGACCTCATCTTCCACAGATTTGTGCTTTGAATCTCCATTGCAGCTGTGGTCTGGGAAACCCCAAGATGAAGAGTATTTACTTACAGTGTCTCAGGTTGGTCACACCCCGGGACACCAAGGAGAAGAAAAAGCAATCCTTTGCTGAAGCAGCCCCCACAGATGCCCCAGGATTACACCCAACTGAGCACAAGCTTCCTATGCAAAATTACAAAAGAAATTCTGAAATTTGAAGGCTGAAAGGTTTCTACTTAAATTTGGGGGTGAGATTCGATTTGAACTGCCGGGAGGCTCTTCAAGTATTTATTTATCATCTTAGTGTGATATTTAGAAGGACAACACAGGAGAGGGGATGTAAAGATCGTACTTGAGAACTTTCTGAAACTGAAAGAGCGTTTGAATGCTCAGATTCAGGACGCACAACACATTTCAAGCAGGATAAATGAAGATACATGTTTATCTGTAGTGAAGTGGGAAAGACCAAGGTGATCCTGAAAGCGAAGACAGGAGCCCAGACTTCGTTCTGCCTTCTAGTGAATGGTTCCACTTGTAAAGGCACTTAGGGGGACCATCTAAACAGGTAGGCAGAACCCTCCACCAGCAGTACTGCAAATCCGTGTCACCATACAGCCAGGGCTAAGCCAGCTGTGTCCAACTAAAAGATCTGAAGAAGTACACCTGTCTGTGGGCAGAGGACGCTCTCCTCACGAGCAGGTCTGAAGCTGAGGATTGGTGCATTGAGCACAGTGTCATTGAGAATGCAGGACAAACATCTCCAGGAAGACAGTAAAGAGGTCTTTTCTGACAAGGTCAAAGAGGTGATGAGACCAGAGGAATGGAATCCAGTTAATAATAGAAAATCCACCTGACCATTCTCTAAGCTTTTTGTATGCTGGACTTGAGGTCGATAGGTTCAGCAACACTCATGAAAACAAAACAAAATAAAACTGCTGAGGATTTATGGAGGGTGGTGGGGGCAGACTTATTAGTATTTTACAAGATCACATGGTATAGGGTGGGGGTGGGATTGGGAAGGAGAAGCGGGGGTGGGTAGAAGCCTATTTTCCACTGTGATTACAAACGCCAAAGTACTTGGCCAGTAAAGTCCCTAACAACCATGGTTGTTCTTTGAGAGGTAAAAGAAAGATTTTGATCTCTTGGATTATGATTGCCACATAAATACCTGTTATTGTCACTAAAGCTAGGGATGGGGGCAGAGGGACAGACGTGCCTACTGCCTAAGGAAGATACCACACAGGCACACTTCACCTTCCCTTCAAAATACTGCCTACGGTCCTGTCTTCCCAAATCCTTAGTGAATGTTCTTTAATGAGTATTCTATAAACAATGCTGGAGTGTAACCTCCATTAGGGCAGGGGCTCGTGTTTGGTTTACTACTGTATCCGCAAGGCCTAGAACGGTGGCTGGTATATAAGAGGTGCTTGGCAAATATTTGTTGAACAGATGAATGAACAAACGCCTTCAATTTCTGTTCATTTTCCCTTCTATCCTTATCACTCTATTGTAAACACTCATAATAAAGTCATGAGTCCCATCCTACTTGCTTCTTGAAACCCAAGAGTTTTCTTCTGGTGACATTTTTTTAAAGTGCTTATTTATAGTTTTTTGAGAGAGAGAGAGAGAGCAAGCGCACTTGAGTAGGGGAAGGGCACAGAGAGAGTGGGAGAGAGAGAATCCCAGGCAGGTTCTGCACTGTCGGTGCAGAGCCTGACGATGGGGCTCGATCTCATGAACCATGAGACCATGACCGGAACTGAAATCAGGAGTCAGATGCTCAACCAACTGAGCCACTCAGGATCCCCATCTTCTGGTGACACTTTTATCTCTCTGAGTGTTCTTTTTCCATTTTCTTCATAGTCTTCTCTTTCTTTTCTTTCAGGAGGAGTGCTTGGCACTCTTCCATCCATGCCGAAGATCTCTGGTGGCACCCACCAGCAGTAGTGGCTTACAAATCTACAAATCTTTGCAATTCTAGGTCCTACCTCCCATCTGAGATCTAGCATGACGTAGCTCTGGGTATCTTCACTTGGAAGTCCTATAGATCCAGAAAAATCTTATGGTATTTAAAATTTAATTTCCTCTCTATTTTCCCAAACCCCTTCTTCTTCTCATGCCTTTCCTGAATTTAATGGTTTCTCTGCCTCCCCAGCCTCCCAAGCCAGCCATTGTAGGATCATCACTAATGTGTCCCTGTCGCTATTAGTTGGTCACTACACCGTGTAGATCTTCCTCAGAAAGGGAGGATCTCAGCCCACCATCTCCTCTTCACCTCTTCCACCTTAGTGCCAGCCTGCAGCAGCTCGCCCAGGGATGACTCGTGAGTGGTCCCTCTGGTCTCCCTGTCTCCCTGCTCCTTACCATCTCCCCCGGCTACTACAGTAATATTTATGAAACACAAGCCTTGTGTCTCATTCCCACTGGAAACACTCTCAGTACCTCACCATAATTTCTCCAGTAGAGTTTGGCACCATGCATGCCTTTCCAATCTGTCAGCTGTTTGCTGCTAACACCCTCTGGTGCAGCCACTCCAGTCTCCTGTCTCCTGCGCCTTGCCAGGGTCTCTGATATCTCTCCTTGTGCTATCCTTGCTGCTTGGAATGTCGTCTCACCCCCTCTTGACTGTGTAAAGTGCTACCCACCTTTCCAGACTTACAGCCAAAGCCTTCCTTTTTGGCGAAGCTTTCTTCACGAACCCCCCCACCCCCAGATGATCCATTCCTCCTCCTCGGTCATCCTGAAAAAGAATTTGGTATGCTATATTTCAAAGTTCATTTCCTTTTTTTAAAATGTTTATGTATTTTTAAGAAAGGGGGGTGGAGGGAGAGGGAGACACAAAATCCAAAGCAGGCTCCAACCTGACAGCACTGAGCATGATGCGGGGCTCGAACTCACGAACTGTGAGACCATGACCTGACCTGAAGGTTTAACCAACTAAGCCACCCAGGCACCCCTGAATGTTAATTTCCTAATAAGCCTCTTTTATCAATTTCATATTGGAGAAAATAATTTCAGTGGAGAAAAGGGCATAAAAAGACCCTGAGTAATCCATCTCTTCTCTTACAGAAATATTAATAATAAGAGTGATCATAGATCCAAGTGTTATGAAGAAAATGAAATATAGTAGCTTATGCCTACTGAGTAGTTCCTACCTGACCGGCACTGGTGAGGGCTGTGTTCCAAGTCTCCACACAACCCTCAAGGCAGCACGTACAATAACCCCCACTTACGGGGCGGTGACTTGCTCATGATCCCCGAGTACTAAGCGACAGTAAGTTGGGGTTCAGAACTCCCACAGTCTGTCTCAGAACCTACGCTCTTAACCATTTTACTATCAACCCTTCCTCTGCTGCCCCACGCCCCTGACCAAACATCTACAATAATAAAAATCAGATAAGTAGCTAAAGCCTTTACTTGGGTTATTTCATTTGATCCTCACAATGACCCTAGGAGTAGGCCCTGTATTTGTCATCCCTCTTTTACTCTCCTGAGTGTGACAGGAAGTTGTAGTGGGGTTCTCTCTGTCCCAGTTCTGACAGAGGTCCCCAAATAGTGGGCATCCTGTATGGCCACCTTCCAAAGGGAGGCCTTAGGCCATCTGCAAAGGGGATGCAAACCCCAGCTCTGTCCAACACTCTCTGTGAAGGGGATGAGAAGAGTTGAGGAGACCAACGGTTTTTGGAGGAAGATGGGGGTGTGGTGCACTTCCCAGGAGCGGGGAGGTGGTCCACGCATGCCTCGTTGCATGGGCACGCAGGGACTATTTGGAAAGGCTGATATGTGCTCCCTGGAGTCGCTGATGCTGGGGCCCTGTGTCTGAGTCCTGGCCTGTGGGGTGGCAGAACGGAGAGAAGGGGCTTCTGGGAAGGAATGGTGCTCCCCTTTGGGGTGCGGCATAGGTCACGAGCTTCTCCAGATACGGCCCTCCGACCCCCGCACGAGGAACTGCTCTGGAGGTAAGTTCTTGGGGGGTGACTGGGATCTGGCTGCAGCAGAAAAGGCTGTGGGGGGGAACCACATTGCGAAATCCCTCAGCACGGAGCAACTGAGTAAGGCGCGATATTAGCAGGATTCTCTCCGATTCATATTTTAAAAATCAAAATGTTCATTCCAACAGCTGGGATACCCTCTCTGCATGATGCAGCAAATTTGGGCTGGATTAGCCTGCATTTAAGGCCAGAATGTTCTCTAGTCTGTCAGGCCTTATTTGTATATGACTAAGAAAATGAGTCATCTGCCGTTTACTCTGAAAAATGTTATTTTTTAGTGTGTGGTCTGCTGTAATTGTCCTAATCAAAACACTGGGTGGCAGTATTTTTACTGAAATGATTTCACAAGCGCACAGAAAGAAGTAGGTTTCAGTCTTCTGAGAAGAGAACCTAAGTAACCAGCAGTGAACACAAAGGCAGTGCGGGGACAGTCTACCACCCGCGCAGCATGTGCGGAAGATTACAACTTCAAATGCAATGTTTAACCTCATATACACACGCAGCACACACACTCACACCGACACAGACACACAGACACAGACACATAGACATACACACATATATACACACAAGCCAGAATGCCATGCTGGAATACTATCTTGATAAAAAAAAGAAAAGTCGGCTGCCTCATCTAGATCTCACCTCCATGCTCCACTTTTCTTTTTTTTTTTTTCTTTTATAGTTTATTGTCAAGCTGGTTTCCATATAATACCCGGTGCTCATCCCAACAAGTGCCCTCCTCCATGCCCATCACCCTCCCTTTCCCTCTCCCCCTCCCCCATCAGCCCTCAGTTTGTTCTCCCTATTCAAGAGTCTCTCATGGTTTACCTCCCTCCCTCTTCCCAACTGTTTTTCCCCCTTCCCCTCCCCCATGGTCCTCTGTTAAGTTTCTCCTGTTCCACTTATAAGTGAAAACATATGGTATCTGTCCTTCTCTGCCTGACTTATTTCGCTTAGCATGACACCCTTGAGTTCTGCCCACGTTGCTACAAATGTCAATACCCCACTTTTAATAGTACTTGAATTTGTCTAATAAACCCGATGAGATGAAAATACTAGTACGTTTGACTGGTTGAGTATATACCATTATGATCCAAAAAAAGACAGTGCTGGGGTTCTCTTCTTTACCTACTGTCATGAGGAAGCAAAGTGCTCATTAAACATTGCCAGTGCCAGAAGGCTGACACCTGGTGCCAAAGAGATATGCATGCAATTGGAAATTCAGTGCTCTTGGACTGGATTCCTGGTCTCCGGCCAAATACAAGGGTGTAGAGTCCCTTTATTTTATCTCTGAGGACCAAAAGGACATTTTCTCCTGGACTGACTGGGCTACAAAAAGACCTGAAGAAGTGTACAAAACCACATTCTCTTGGAGGAAATGATTTTGTATCTACTGCCAACCATTCTGGGTACAGCATTCACACGGATCGCACAGCTGATATTCAGTGTGTTGATCTTCACAAATTCTTTTCTTTTACTCAAAAAGTTATGGTAGGAGAATTTTAGGGGGAGAGGTCTCACACATGCCGCACGGATCCACGATATATATACTATTTCCATGTTATCGCATGGATTACCATTACCAGTAGGTTACAGAAATTATAAAGCATGCACAAAAATATATGCTTTAACAGGAGGGGAATGAACTAAAAATAAACATAGACAGATGCTCTTGTGCACCCTTCCAAGACAGCATGCTCCATTTGGGGGTGCAGTGGCACATGGTCACTAACAACTGGGTAGGATATGGTGGTTTCAAAGGCCATCATGTTCTGCTATGCTCGACAGTCCTGTGAATTAGACAGTGTAGGGGCTCTTTGCTCCATCTGCAGACAAGCCCTCAGTCCCAACGTACATTATGGATGCGGGAGTCATGTCAGGTTGTCGACTTCTTCTGAAAGTCTCACTATTTCACTGAGTTAATTCTATTTTTTGCATTTTTGAATCAGAACTTAAATTCCCAGGAGTATAAAGAAAGTAAAAGGCATGAAGGTGTGTTTCTGGGCCTTGACACAGCTGGGTGTAAGCACTGTTTGTTCTTTTTGGCTTTCAACATTTATGAAACACTAAGGTTTAAATTTAACGTTTTACAACTCAAAATATACATGCATAACTTCTGTTTGTAAAAATGATGTCAGTCATCAAAAATAAGGCCCTTTGACTACCTCTGAAGCTCCTCTCCTTCCCAGAAGTAATGGCCATTATTTTCGTTCAAACCTTTTCCTATAACATATTTGTACCTATAGAAAATATAACACGTTTGGTCGGTGGTTTAAAAAAATAACAGTATTGAATTATGTGCATTGTTCAGCAGCTTATTTTTACTTGTAAACATTTGGGGCTGTTTTCATATTTTTTCCACTACAAGCAATACCACGATGCAGGGCCTGACAAGATCTACTCTTGTGTGTCTTTCTCCACAAAGCTGCTGAGACATCATTTTGTAGCACCGTAGTGAAAGTGCATGTTTTCCTCACCGACTTGAGACCCCACCAATCCCTGAATAGGTCTGCAGTGGGATTTCTTTGATCCACTGAACTCTTCTGAGTCCAAACCTGTTTTCATTATCACAGCTTTCCAATGTGTCTTGACACTTGGTAGAGCAATTTGTTCTTTTTCAATATATATATGCATCTCTATATATTTATATCTACAATCTAGGGTGTGTTAACACCTTAACAATATTGAGTCTTCTGTTCCATAAATATATTGCTCTCCATTTGTTCAAGGTTTACTTTACTAAAGACCTTGTACAGCTCTTGTTCGGATTATTTCTAGGTACTTTTGTTTTTCCTTGCTGTTCTGAATGGGATCATTTTCCTTTTATACTTTTTTGTTAGATATTTATAAGCTGATAGGAAAATTACTAATTTTGAGACATTGTCCTTGGTTGTAATACTTTGTCCCCATCTTGAACACAGCCACTGCCTCTGTCCTCTGGTCACTGGTGCTCCTGTGGCCACTGCTGCTACTTAATTTGCTCCATCACTTCTGCTGTCCTCACCAGAAAGCACCACCAAAGCACATGTCCTTTCTTCACCCAAACCCGATAAAATGAAAGCTTTAAAAAAAAAAAAAAACAAAACCCAACACCTGGCAGTTTTGTTTTAATAAAGTGATTTTGGTTCCAGAAGTTTCTTTTTTTTTTAATGTTTATTTCTTTTGAGAGAGACTGAGAGAAAGAGAGAGAGAGAGAGAGAGAGAGGGAGGGAGAGTAGGGTAGGGGCAGAGAAAGAGGGAGACAGACAATCTCAAGCAGGCTGCGTGCTGTCAGCACAGAGCTAGACCCACGAACCGTGAGATCATGACTTGATCTGAAATCAAGAGTTTGATTCTTTTTTTCTTCTTTTATAGTTTATT
>CM053574.1:78474333-78623430 GCA_028646485.1 Cryptoprocta ferox | reverse complement strand
GTGCTGCTATGAACATTGGGGTACATGTGCCCCTATGCATCAGCACTCCTGTATCCCTTGGGTAAATCCCTCGAAGTGCTATTGCTGGGTCATAGGGGAGTTCTACTGTTAATTTTTTGAGGAACCTCCACACTGTTTTCCAGAGCGGCTGTACCAGTTTACATTCCCACCAACAGTGCTGAAGGGTGCCCGTTTCTCCACATCTTCGCCAGCATCTATAGTCTCCTGATTTGTTCATTTTAGCCACAGGAGTTTGACTCTCAACCGACTAAGCCACCCAGGTCCTCTGGTTTCAGGAGTTTGATAACCAATGTAATCTATGTTGTATACTGTGTTCGCCCAGTGTGCCCAATTGGAGATCTGCAATTTTCTGATGAGAATATGCAAAAAGGTTGCTTGGCTAACTTGGAATGTGTTTATGAGCTCATAAAATTTCCACATAAAATTCATATCTACTTGTCACAGCTTACTATACATATATATTAAAAATATTTTTAAGATGTCAGCTTAGAATTTTTCCACTGTAAGATTTCATGAAATAGTTTTATTCAAACTCCACTTGCATGTTCAAAATCAGAGACCTCATGAGCTGATTTTTTGAGGCATCACATATTACCTTCACTTCTAAGTGGTTTCTAAGTGAGATACATCATTACTTGAATCTGTAAGTGATGTGGCCACTGGAAATTTTATCCCCCCAAATAAGTGTCATTTGTGTAAATCAGAGTTTTTCTTCTTCTTGCAGTAGTATATTTATGATCTCGACAGAATAAGTACTTAAGGCATTTCTAATGTAAACTTCACAGAATAACCTGTATAAATCTTAAGTGGATGGGCTGGTGCATTTTCAGAGTGAACACGCTCATGGAACAAGCACCCAGATAAAGTAAGAGAGCCTCCTCATCGACTCCTTACATGCCCTTTCATGACACCTTCCGATCACCTCTCCCAAGGGCCCTGCCCCTCCCCTGCTATGGTAACACCATCCCGACTTTGAACACCATGGATGAGTTTTGACCGGCTTGGAACCTTACAAACACAGTATAAAACGGTACAAAATGATTTACACAGTATGTAATTTTTTGTCTAGATTCTTTTACTCAGTACTATGTTTGCAACCCCTCCATGTTGCCGCATCTAGTATCAGGCTCAGTCACTAATGTAGAATATTCCACTTCTGAATATACTCCAATTTTACCCCTTCTATGTGGACGGACATCTGGGTTGTTTCCAGATCTTGGCAATTGTGAGCAGTGCTGCTAAAAACAGTCTCATACAGGTTTTGCATGCACACACTTCTGTACCTCGAGGGGAATCGCTGGGGAGGGACACGCATGTTCCGTCTCAGCAGACCCTGCCACCTACACTCCCGCTAGGCCACCATACAGCCTCGCCAACACTTGGGATTTCTGCTCTCCTAACTTTAGCCCTTCCGGTGGGTGTGCAGTAGTATTGTATTGTAGTTTTTATGGGCATTTTCTTGGTCTTAGGAAGTTAAGCACATTTTCATGGGTTTATTAGGCATATTTACATTCTATTTCATGAACTACCCATTCGAATCTTTTGGCCATTTTCCTGTGGGTTTACATCTTTAAAAAAAAAAAAAAACTTGTGGGAGCTCTTTAGATATTCTAGATACGAATTCGTTATCAGATATGTGTTTTGCAAGCAACTCCACCCACTTTATGGCTTGCCTTTTTACTCTCGATAGTAGCTTCATAGTATTGCATTCTTTCTTAAAGGGATCATAGAAGCTTATACAACATCTATAACCCAGGAAATGTGTCAATTCTTTTGCCTCCTTCTATACCTGATTCTGTCAGGTGCCTTTCAGAAGCACACAAAACTAGTATTAGGAGGTCATTTTTAGATTATTATTTTTTTTACTATGAAGTCCTTATAATATGAGCAACTCTGAGAGAGAATTATTTCTGGTGGGGCAAACATCTTCTATTTAGGAATATATAAGAATTCATCCTTCCCCAGGCCAGTCTTTGCCCTACAGAATAGCAGCAAGCTTAAATATACTAGTTTCCTATATATCCTTGACAGTCAATTCTGTGTTGTGAAAGAGTTTGTTTTTATTACAGTTATCATTGGCTAGATGTCAGCAATTATTTACTGAATATTTAAATGTTTTGCATTTACCTTGCAAAAGAGCAAAGCAACAATTTTCTTATAATGTTGAGCCAACTTGGCAGAGTATAGCTCCCAGTCATTCATTCAAACACTAATCTACGTATTGCTATTAAGGGATTTTGCAGATATAATTAAAGTCCTTAATCAACTGACTTTAAATAAGGAAGATTGTCCTGGATTAAACGGTGGGCCTCACCTTATCAGGCCTTAAAAACAAGACTGAGGCTTGCTCCAGACAGGAAATCCCACCTGTGGGCAACAGCTTCCGGCCACAACTGTGGGGTCCCATCCTGCTCATGAACCTCCCTTCTGTTGTTGGCCTGCCTTATGGAATTTAGACCTGTTTTAGCCAGCCCCCACGATCACAGAAACCAATTCCTTATAAAAAAAATCTCTTAATATATACATATCTCCTACTCGTTCCGCTTCTCTGATTAAATCTGCAACTAATACAGCGATCTCATAAGTACACAACTGCTTTTCTTTACAAAGGAGTTACCAACAACATACACAAAATTCGTGCATTAAATGATCTTATTAGAGGACACGAGACTGTTTAGACTGAAACCATTTTGTGTGTAGCTCACTATGGGGCTCAATCTTGGCTACTTATATTTCGGTAGCACTAATTTAAGAAATTTTAGTACAATCGGATTCACATTTAAATAGTACTGATTTTATAACCTTAAGAACCTGATGGCTTCTTCAATGACCATATAAAATGCATTCATATCAAATGTTTATAAAGTCTGGAATCTTTGTGAAACAGGCGGAAGGAGATGAAGAGTACACTTACCCTGATGAGCACTGAGTAATGTATGGAAGTGTTGAAATACTAGATTGCACACCTGAAACTAATACTCTGTGCTTTAACTACACTGGAAGGAAAAAAAGTTTTAAATGTATAATCTTCATGTTTCTCTAATAGAAAAAATGTTTTAAAAATAATCTGGGGCGCTTGGGTGGCTCAGGCGACTAAGTATCCAGTTTCAGCTCAGGTCATGATCTCACAGTTTGTGAGTTTGAGCCCCGCGTCGGGCTCTCTGCAGTCAGCAGGGAGCCCACTTCAAATCCTCTGTCGTCTTCTCTCTGCATCGTCCCCTGCTCTCTCTCCCCCAAATAAACATTAAAAAAAAATAAAATAATCAGACTTCATGTGTCATGTTTCAAAATGAGTTTATTCATATTAAGTTCTTAAAAGGAACACAATTTGGTATTTACAAAGAGACTGATTATTGTTCTTGGTGAGCTCACCAAGCTAAATTTCTGCATGTAAATACAGGAAAATATCTGTTTACAGTAACATATGAAGCAACTTTCCTTACATAGAGTTATTTTCAGATTGAATCTTATTTAATTTTTGTCTCTAAAGAAATCCCAGAAACCAATGTCCACAAATGTTTGGCTTAACAGATAAGTAAAGAAGTCTCATTGGATTGGATTTAGGAAATCTGGCTTCTTATCTTAGCTGTTCCACAAATAACTGTGTAATGATGGGGAATTTACTTAATCTTTCTGAGCCTACTTCCTTATTCAACAACAAATAGTTACTAAATGCCTCTTAGAAGCCAAGGAGTTGGCAGACACTAGCGATAGAACAACAAACATAATGAAGACCGTCTATGCCTTCACAGACTTAAAGTCTGGAAAAGTGAGGGGCTTTAGGCTAAATTACCTCTAAAACCAGTTCCTGAGTTAACATTCTATGACTTAAATGGGATTATATTCATATTTTGTGGCCTGAGGTTAATACAACAACGATTTCCTAATGTATTAAATTATTTCCCAACATTGGTAAAATAACTTTTAAATCAAAAGCAGGTTTTATCTATTTATTCAGAAAGTGATTCAACTATGGAATGATGCGTTTTTAGCACTATGAAATCCAATGTACTGAAGTCATTTTCCCCAGCAATTCTGTTTATTACGATTTTATAATCCTGAACAGATTCTCTTATCTGAAGTTTATCATGCATTCAGGTATTTTGCATGATGTCTGATGTGATCAGTAATAAAGGTTGCAACGAAGTAGTAGCTATGATCATAACCCTAGAAGACAAAAGAGAGAAATGTAAGATGTTTTCCATTAAACATATCTCTCATGTCATTTAATTTTCTGTAAATAGTGAAACTATCACAATATAAGGAAGGCTTTTAATTGAAATCAAGCTTAGGGGCACCTGGATGGCTCAGTCAGTGAAGCATCCAACTCTTGACTTTGGCTCAGGTCGTGATCTCATGGTTCTGAGAGTGAGCCCTGTGTTGGGCTCCCCACTGGTGTGGAGCCTGCTTACGATTCTCTCCCTTGGTCCCCCTCCTTGGCTCATTCTCTCTCTTACTCACTCAAAAATAAATAAATAAATAAAGTCAAGCTTATACTTGTACTTCAACATTTCCTCTGAACATTATAAGAACAGCAAAAATATGAAGAAAAATCAACATTCTGCATAGCTTAGTTTCTAGATGCTGCCATTAATATGCAGAGAGAGGAAATAATACATTAACTAAATGTACAGGATATACAGGTGGTCATTTCAACAAGGCTAAAAGAATCAGAATTTAAAGAAGTCAGAAACATAGGCAAGAAGTTTCAACTCACAGAAGAAACACATTAACATCGATAAGACAGAAAGTATTATAATACAAAATAAGCACACATAAACAATACAGAGAAAGAACGCAAAAACACCCAAGTGGTCAAACATTGTTTGGGAAGTTAAACACAGCCATCAGAAAGTTTTGTTATGAATTCCACTTTCTACACAATAAAGGTCTATCACATCATTATTTGAGGAAAAAGGAAAAATTCATTAAACCCAGACATCTCTTAGCAATAAGCCACACTGGGGAAACAGTCAGTAAACTGTTTTGAAAACAATCATGAAACAGAGAGAAAATGTAATATGCCAAGCAGCTGAGTTGAAACGAATCTCAAACTATCTGGTCAATTAAAACCACTGACATAGGGGCGCCTGGGTGGCTTAGTCGGTTAAGCGTCTGACTTTGGCTCAGGTCATGATCTCAGGGTTCATAAGTTTGAGCCCCGAGTAGGGCCCTCTTCTGTCAGTGCAGAGCCTGCTTTGGATCATCTGTCCCACCTCCTCTCTCTGCCCTTGCCCTGCTCTCTCTCTCACAAAAATAAATAAAAAAATTTAAAAATACCCCCACTGATACAGGTCAGTGGAGAGGCAATGCCCCAAGGGGCATCTTGAATACAAGAAGAAGCTTTCGAAAGGAAAAAGGAAAAAAAATTAAGGTGGTAAGAATCTAAGGGGTTATACAGCAGATAATTTGGGGGCAGTCTCCCTTCCAAAACACAATGAACACGCAGAGTGGAATAAACTGAAAGGATGATTTTTTAAGATTTTAGCTTAATCTTGTGAATGGTCTCTAATGGGAGAAAATGGGAATTTTCCTAAGCACTTAAGAACCAAAAAGAGACCTAATAAAAATATCACCTGGGTTTCAAGGAACAAGGCAAATCCCTAAGGTTTTGTTGAATCAGTGTTCCCTATTTCTTACTTCCAGAGGTATGCAGTGCACGTATCTCGGAAACGGCAGTTAATAAAGAGTTCTAGTTTAAAGTCATCAAAGCAACATAAAAGCACTGTCTTCTATTTCCTGTGGCCAAACCATAGAAATGAATCTGACAGGAACGTTGTCAAAATTAAGCTTGACCTTTGGAATTATTTGGCTTCACATTTCTCAATGATTAGACGAGGCCCAGTTAATTAGTTCAATTTAGAGCTAAAGAACAATTCCTTATGTAGAGAAAGAAACTTGAAGAAAAGCATTTTCCACTCACAGAATTCTTAACTTGTTACCAGGTTAAACAGGCCCATGATTTTCAACTGACAAACCCTAGGAAATATAGTACCAAGTAGTACGTACCTGCCAGTTTTTAACAGATGAAATGATGTATCGGGTTGAAAACAGGCACAGATGCAAGGGAATGGATGCCCCAAACAGTTGTGCAGCTAAGTCCCTACAGTGACTGAATATGCTGTATTTTTATGCAGTTTCACAGATGTCTAATGCCTTGCACAGTTTCAGACACATAGTGGGTGGCCACTATTATTGTTATTATTATTATTATCATATTAGAGAAGTCCTAGGGCAAAACAGTTACAATTTTGAGATCTCAGGGGTGTACTGCAAAAATACAGTATATTTTATCTCAAATGCAAAACCAATGTCCTTAGCTTCCATAATGATATTTCACAGAAGATCCACCTTTACAAGAAAATAGAAAATGCCTACCGTGACACACCAAGAAAGATTTAAAGGCAGGAGAACATATTTGACCTACTGGCATTCTGGTACACAGATCCTTACATAATTTAAGCAAATTGTGTCATTCCTGACTAGTCTCACATTCTGTTTATCGATATTATTAAATGGGGGTGGGTCCTTTCATCAAATTCTTTGAATTGGTTTGGTTTGTTAGGCAGCTTGCACAATTACGTATTTCCAGTGACACTTGAAAGAGCCTTCGTTTCCTCTTCTACCTCCCACTTTACATGGAAAAATCATCAGTAGCAAAACTCTCTCAGAGTATAAAAATAAATGAACACATTTCTTTCATTCTTCACTCGGTTCTCAGAAAAGCAGCAATGCCCCAGCAGCTACGATGAACATTTGTCCTAAAGGGCAGTGCTTTCCTACATAGTTTCTAGACCCGATTAGAAAGGCGCATATGTGAATACCTGGGTTATTCAGTCTCTTCAGAATACAAAGAAGACTATGGAAAGGTGGTCACTTGTTTATTCAATAAGCACTTCCAGAGGGTCTGTGTGCTGGATAATCGTGCTGAGTATGAGGACATGGGAACGCGTGAGATATCCCTGCACTTCTGGAATTCTGGCCTATGTCCTTACTGTTCTCTGACAGGCAGCGCAGAGGCCAAAACCACCTATGAATCTTCAAAAAGAGCCTGAGACTCGAAGAGGTAGTATATAGCCTTGCTTCAACGTTGTTTCTGGAAGTTTCCATTAGGTCACTGACATTTTTCCCTCACAATGTAACTTTAGTAACTGAAAATTAGACGATGAGGCTTCAGGGTAAGATCTGATCTTTGTATACGATCAGGACTCTGCTATCTAGTGCTTTTTCAATTTAGATTCGCTGAAGCCAAAAACAGAAAAGGAAAAATTCTATGAGGTGACATCATACAAATATCCCTATGCACCCCACTTAGCTCTCAATTTTTTTTCTGGCAGTAGATAGTGTATAAAAAAAAGACTCTGAGCAAACACCAAAAAGAAGTAAATAAATAAAGTTGGGTAAATCATGTACATGATTGTAATAATTTTCTATCTTTCTCCTCCATTCACATACTTCTATATAGATCCCATTTTTTTCAGCTTACTTAATTCTTCACCACTCCCATTTCATAAAGAAATACAGTTATATTGTACTTATAAGCAGATGATAAAGCAGGTAAAACTTGCAGACCTGAGGTAGTAACTGAAGTCAGTGGAAGTTGGCCTGAAAACCTGAAAGCAACTTCACCAAAGCTGTGGCCAGTCATGTCTACTAAGTTGTTCGTTCAATTATAACAAGCCTACACAAAACCTTCAGACTGTACTCCTTGCCAGAAGGACAGTGAACGAAAAATTGTGCCTGAGCTAAAGATCGTGGCTGGTTATTTCAAATCCTTCTCCCTTTTTTTTGTTTTTAGAATTGAATGTTTTGTCTTGACTCCTCATTAAATACACCCAACTATGTTTTTTAGTTGCTTAGAATATATGCATTTCAGAAATAAAAAGTTTCTTTATTTTGTCCTAAGAATTTCATCAGTGTTTTACTTCTATGCTGTTTTTATAACAAACACTATAGAGATTTTTCAGTCTCTGTTGGCAGGCTGAAACTTTGTTGTTGGTGGTAACAACACAATTTCCTGGCAAAGCCTCGCAGGGCAAGAAGAGGCATCCAACATTGCTAGCGCCAAGAAATAATCTGGAAAGAAACGGTTGGTTACGTTACTTACAGCTATGGTTAATATAGTTAAATGCACTACTTTATAATCAAATTAGTATTTGGATTTCTCAATGTTGGTTATTGATCTAAAACAGGCAATTTAAGTGATTAAATGTTCAAGTGTTTAATCTAAGCAAACCCTATTCCTTAAAGATGGACACTCAGAGGAAAAAAAGTATATCCAATATATTGGTTTTTGACATATTTTTCCACACGGTATAACAATATATTTATATAAATTGTTCACAGGCTCAAAATATTAGGATAATTAAAAATACAGGAAGATTGTTCAGATCTGTTGCGTAAGTTAGACAGAGAGGAGGCTGTGCACAGGTTCTCCTTGTACTGACTAATTCCATCCCTCTGTTCTCAGGAGCACTGCTTCCCCATGCTTGGAACTGGTTAGACGGATGAGAAGAGGACAAATATTTTCATTCAAGTGACCTTGCTTCCAAATCTGGTTCTAGTTGTGCAACCTGAGATATGTAGGTTACTTTTCTGAGCCTGTAAAGTAGATGGACAGGAGCCCTATATGAAAACCCATAGCAAACGTCACACTAAATGGGGGGAAAGCTTTTCCTCGAAGATCAGGAACAAGACAAGGTGCCTACTTCTGCCACTTCTATTTCACACAGTACTGAGGTCCTAGCTAGAGCAATTAGGCAAGAAAAGATAAAAGGCATACAAATTGGAAAGAAAGAGCTAAAATTATCTCTGTTCATAAATGATATGATCTTCTATGTAGAAAACCCTAAAGTCTCCAAAGCAGCAAGATACAAAAGCAACACACAAAAGTCAGCTGCATTTCTATACGCTAGCAATGAACAACGTAAAAAGGAAATTATTAAACCGGCTATATGATTCCACTTATAGGAGGTACTCAGGGTAGTCGGATTTACAGAGAAGGGGAAATATGCTTGCCAATCATTGGGGGCAGGGAGGAACGAAGACGTGGTGTTCACTGGGTATAAAGTTTCAATTTTACAAGATAAACGGGTTATGAAGATGGACAGTGGTGATGGCTGAGCAACATTATGAATATATTTATTAGCAAAGATGCGCACATTCGAAAATAGTTAAGATGTAAATTTCATGTATGGCACTCTGCCACAACAAAAGCTGGAAAAAAAATGAAAGAACAAATAAAAAAAACAGATGGCGAGGATAGGAATGGTCTCTCGTGGTCACATAAAAATAAAATGACCTAATGCTATGAAAACATTTTGTAAAGCTGTAATGTACCACATTATACATTGATCTAGATGTATCTGGACATTTGTCATTGTAATTACACATTTTAGATCCTATGTGTTTGACACATTACCCTTAAACATGAATAAAAATATTTTAAAAAATCATAATCATTGCGGGGCACCTGGGTGGCTCAGTCAGTTGAGGGTCCGACGCTTGATTTTGGCTCAGGTAATGATCACAGGTTGTGAGATCGAGCCCCGTGTCAGGCTCTGTGCTGAGTGTGGAGACTGCTTAAGATTCTCTCTCTCAAGAAAATTAAATAAAACTTAAAAAAAGAAAATCACAATCACTTGTAATTTAGTGTTCACTTTTCACCCTGAAATATTTTGTTTATATTATATTCCAAAGCTTATAAATAAGTAATTTTTTAAAAACAAAAGCAGAATTCCTTTAATTATAATTGCATTAGCATAGAGTCAGGTTGAGTAGTGGATAACCAAAAGTTTTTTAGTCAAGGAAAACTTGCCAACCAAGTGAAATTCAGTAATTATTCTTTTTTTTTAATATTTATTTGTCACAGAGAGCTTGAGTGGGGGAGGGGCAGAGAGAGAGGGAAACACAGAATCCGAAGCAGGCTCCAGGCTCTGAGCCTGCAGCACAGAGCCCGACATGGGGCCCGAACCCCCACACCGCGACATCATCACCTGAGCCAAAGTCGGATGCTCAACTGACTGAGCCACCCAGCACCCACCCCCCATTTTTTTTTAATGTAAACAAGAGGGCTGCCGTGGCCCAGAAATTCTTCTTAAACAAGAAATACCAAGCAGCACAATGGCTAGATTAGCACCTAACTCAAACCGTATAAAGTGCATACGTGTGTGAGACAAACAGTTCACAGCCTCTGAGGCTAAGGTGTACATGAAGTGAGAGCTTATTCTTGTTGTTTACTGTGAGAACAGCCGCATGTGTAAAGAAAGACTATCCAGTAATGTGGCAAATTTAGTACTATTCAAACAGGAACCTTCTTGTTAGTCACTGGTGCTATGGCTGGCCGGACAAAAAATTACAAATACTTTTCATTGCCAAAGGCTTTCCTTTTTCTATGGAATTTGGTCTTTTTTTTTTTTTTAATTTTTCAATGTTTATTTATTTTTGAGAGAAAGAGACAGAGTATATGCGGGAAAGAGGCAGAGAGAAAGGGAGACACAGAATCCGATGCAGGCTCCAGGCTTAGCTGTCAGCACAGAGCCCGACATGGGGCTCAAACTCATGAGCTATGAGATCATGACCTAAGCTGAAGTCAGATGCTTAACTGACTGAGCCACCCAGGTGCCCCTGGAATTTGGTCTTAAACATCATTAACTTAATCAAAAGGCTTTCACTTGAAATGTCTTATTATAATTTAAAAAATATCTTACTAGGGGTAGTTTTCCAAATTCCAAAATATAAAATACTATAGAATCTTTTTTTTTAAAGCATTTTTTTTTTTTTGAGACAGAGAGTGAGAGAGAACAAGAGCATGTGGGGGGGGGAGGGGCAGAGGGAGAGAGAGAAAGAGAACCTTAGGCAGGCCCCACCGTGGAGCCCAATCTCATGACCAACCATGAGATCATGACCTGAGCCAAAATCAAGAGTCGGGTGCGTTACTGGCTGAGCCCCCCAAGCGCCCCTGGAATCTTGCTTTCTTATAGTTGCTTGGAACAAGCTAAGGTCTCCTAGGACTTACCTCTTGTAATCTAAAAACAACAGGGACTTTCTTTTCTGTACAGGCAGCTATGAAGTTATCAGGTAGTAACTGTCCATCTGAAAGGAACTGGTCATCTTTCCCTTGATCGATTAGTATGTCCAGCTGAGAACCTGGGTAAGACTTCACAAGATGGGTAGCATCATAAGCCTAGAAAAAGAGAAATACTGAAAAATAAATTCGAAAGTGCCCAGAAAGATATTCTTCAGAATAGACCACAGTAGAACCAAATAGAAATTTAAAGTCATTTAGGCTGTAAGGCTGATAGATCAGAAAACGCTTGCCTGGTTTTTATTTACAAGGTCTTCAGAATTCTATGTCCCAATTATAGCCTCTTTTCTAGGCAGTTCTGAATCTCAGCATTCTTCATAGTACAGCTTTTTTCATTCTAAATCTTTGAGGTTCTTAATTGTCTCTCAACTCCAAAAGACAAAAATAAAATCATATCTTTTCCTTTATGAATCCCACCACAAGTTGACTCTTCTAACTCCCTTATCTTTTTCTATTTCCAAATATTCTCTATTTCGAATAGTCTATTTTGTTGTCTTTTCTTTTTGGCTCTAATCTCAGACTTAAGTACATTCAGCCTTCTCTTTTATAGTCTGTTGAATGGCACCAAATATATGCTATCCCCATGAGCGTTCAGGAAGATTTAATTTAAATAATCTGAAGCATATAAACAACTCCTCAAATTAATGCTCTCAGGAGCTGCCACTAGGTAGAATTTTATATTTATTATCCACATTTATGTTCTTGATTATTTATATATATTCACTAGCCACAACTTCTATGTGCCAATCAAGACAAACAAAAACCCAAAGATTTCCCCTTCTAAAGTATCATGCTTCTTTAATCTTATAAGGAGAGAGTGGAAGGGGATCTATAAACTCAGTTCTAAGTTCGGTGATTACATAATTCTCCATGGGCTCCTTATTCCAACAGTAAATTAAATAATAGCCTAACCACAACATAATTAACGTAGTAAAATCTATTGCCACTTGGAGAAAAATTATGGATTCCTTTATAGGTTACCTGTGCCTCTACGTCTCCCTTCCTTTCTCCCAACCAATGGGTCTTTTACTCAATGCTTCTATGAGACCCTAAGCCCCGTGTGGATGGGAAAGGTGATCACTTTTGTGACCTAAGACCTCAGAACTCCACACAGGCTCTGCACAGTGGCAGGGATTGCAAACACTGAGGTATGTGCACTGTCGGCTCTCAAAGTACCTAATAGTAATCACGTTCTGCATTCTTCCACTGTAATAAAAATCTAAGCCTAAGCAAAACACGATTCTAATCTAGTGACTACAGGATTAAACCTCCAATTTGTTAGAATTTCAATGACCAATCTTAAATAAAATTGAGTGGGTGAATGACCTGGAACACACACCAGGAAGACAAAAAAGTTTTTATCTCCTCCCCCCACTCAAGTATTTCCTACTTGTTAACATGCATATGATGACGAGTGCATTTGCGAAATTTTCAGACTCTTGGTGAAGTTCGCAAATAGTCTATTTCTGCACAAAAGTCAAATGAGTCTCTAGAGAAAGTGCCATTTTTAATTTTCATTTTGAAGCATCTGCTCCCATACTTGAAAAAGCAATCTTGCTTTTGGGAATGATCACATAGATGTACATTACACAGTATCTATTTTTAAAGATTTTTAAGTCTGGAAAAAATCTCAGTCTGAGAGATGCTGGAATTGAAACAGATACATGAAACAATTAAAAGGCCAGGACTCACAGTTCCTGTTGTACAACTGAGCACATGGTTAAGAGGCAAATCTAAATTTAGTGATAAAATGTGGTATTTTTTGGTAATGTTACTTAAGAAATAAACATATAAATTAATCATCAGCAGAATAAATGTAGTCTCAGAATGTCTGCCACAATTCAATACAATTTAAAAAAGGGCTTTTTTTGTTGTTGTTGTTATTATATGTATATCCTTTTGTTAATTATTTTTAGCTCTGGATCTTTGAGTGAGCTAGGAAGATAATGTTTGTGGTGTGTAGCTTTTTCACAAATTTGAAAAAGTAAAAATGAACATTATGACAGCCTTCCCAGTACCTACCTTCCATTTATTTTGATCTGTTCCCAAATATCCACTAAAGGCTTTTTTGCCCCAAGGACAGAGCACTGGGTTGCAAATTGGAGCAAACGCTGACACAGACTTCAGAAACAAAGGAAATTTAAAAACAAGTTATATTTTGCAAAATCCAACAGAAACAAATCTTTGCAACTTGCTTAAAAACTCAGAAGTTAATTTGCAACTGGCTTATAAACTGGGTATGCTACAAAAACTACTCGTGAAGAATTTTCTGTGGGCTCTCTTATGCGCTGAGCCTGCAGGCCTCTCCATGATATATCTCCCGTGTGTTCTAGAGAGCTAATTAACCATAGATGCCAACATAATGGAAAGCAATACATTACATTTTCATTAAATAAGGCACAAATGCAAGTTTATGTTCAGACTTTCTACTCATTTTTTCCACTTAAGATTAATGCATAGTATATAAAACAGTTCGTGCCTACTTTTGTGAACAGGTTATTAAATCTGACACACATTCTTTCTCTTTAAACAGGGCCAAGAAAGCACTGAACAATGCCCTAAAATATGGCAGAATTTTAATACAACACAATTTTGTGTTCTAAGCAATGTTGTTTTTCTTTTTCTTCCTTCCTTCCTCCCTCCCTTCCTTCCTTTAAGTTAATTATTTATTTTGGGGAGAGAGAAAGAGAGAGCAAACAAGCATGAGTATGCAAGCCAGGGAGGGGAGACAGAATCCCAAGCAATCTCTTCTCAGCGCGAAGCCTGACACACAGGGCTTGATCTCACGAACTGTGAGACGTTTAACCGACACAGCCCCCCAGGCCCCCCAGGCACCCCAATGCAATGTTGTTTTTCCCTGGGTAAGCAGCACAGATGGAATCGCTCTGTTTCAAAGCACTTATCACTGTAGGTTTATCAATGTCTACTACCTTTTTTAAAGGACAAAAAACAACTGAATTTGATTTTCTCCCTCAAACATAATAAACTGATTGCCTTATGTATAAAAATATAAGACTTTTATTTATTTATTTATTTATTAAAAACCCCACTGCCAGGACTTGAATTAATTCAACTTTATAGCAAAGCCTATTAAAAGAAAAATATTTGAGGCTGCACTAAGAAACTGCCGTAAGAAATATTTTCATTTCTCAGTGGCACACCTGAAATAACTAAGAAGTTCTTTCTAAGGGAAGGAAAGATTAAACAAATCGTGAGGTAGCCGACAGCCCTGTGATTTTAAAGACAGAAGCAATCCTGAGATTATCATGGCTTCAGCATTTCTTTTTCAACACGATGGTATACAGCTCTGCCAGTCTGACATTCTACACATGGTGGTTATTCCAACCTGGCTCATTTAAACCAAAAAAAAAAAAAAAGTAAAGCGATACAGTTTCAAATAAATGAATGGAAAGACTGAGGATGTTATCTATCAGTTATGCTGCAATCCAGTTTTCATCCAAATCACTGAGAAGAGAGAATTCGTAACTTTTACAAATCATGAATATCTTCTTCCCTCAGAACATGATAGTCAAGTTAACAAATATATTTCCTGGGAAAAATATGATATATACTGCCACAGTAACAAGAATAAGCTTTAGGGGGAAAAAAGCTGAGCAAACTACAGTTTGAATAAAACCAATAGAAATTCCTTTATGACAGTTTTAGTAGACCAAATGTGATAGAATTCCTATACTTCTGATTCTGGAGCATATAACTCTGTGTTCAATTTAATGCTCTTCCCCTACAGCCCATTCCCAACACTAGAAAAGTTTAGTCCCAGTACTACTAACAATATCCTAATATCACTCTTTGAAAAGTTCCTAATTGATATTATCCAAGAGAAATACTTGTCACTGGAACCTCAGGTGATCTTACTTTGTACTTTCCAGGATTCTTCAAAGCACAAATCAGAGCTCCATGGCCTCCCATGGAATGGCCAAAAATAGACATCCTTTGGGGGTCCACTGGAAAATTGGCATTTATGAGTTTGGGAAGCTAGAGAGAATTTAACAGTATGACAAAAAGTATGAGAAATAAGTTTAGACTTTTCCAAAATTATATAAGATAATTACGCAATCAATACTTCTAAATCAGTCTTACAATAGTATAAACTATTAGAGACGGAAAATAAAAATCTCAAGTAGACAAGGATTCTTAATGTATCACTGGAGAAAACATGGTACATCCTTCTCAGAAAGCAACATAAAGAAGATGATGCAGAAAGAACCTTTAAAATGTCTAAACTTTTGGTCTAGTAATTCACTTCTTGGCAGCTATTCTAAGGGAAAAGTCCTTAGGGGGGAAAATGATACATAAAGACAATTCAGTAAAACCTAATATAGTAAAATATATATGCAAAAGATACATATCCTACATTAGGAAAATGTAAATTATGACATATGATATAATATTATGCAATTATTAACGTTCTGTTACAAATAGAGTATTAGAAAATGTTTGTTTTATACAATTAAAAAAAGAACACGCTAAAAAATTTTTACAATTATAAGAAAACTTGTCATAGAAAAAAAGTCTGGAATATGCCAAATATAGTTGTTATTTGGGGTACAGAATAATGGGTGATTAAAAGTTTATACCACTGAGTTTTTATGATGTACATATTAACAATTAAAATCATGGAAAATTTATAAAAATGCATAAACTACACATAAATATATTAATAGAAGCAGTGATTTAGCTACTTATCCTTTCTAAGCCTTCATAAATCATTACATAATATGTCTGAATGAGCCAACTGCCATAGAAATGCAAAGTTTTTTTATGTACTGTTTTCTTTGTATCATCTGGGTGGTATATAAAGGTGTCAATATAATTATTACCCTCTCTAAAATTGTACTCAATGTTAACTTAAACTGTAGTAAGACTATTGTACAAGTAAACTTTGGAATGTTCACTAAGGTAATAAATATGTACCAAATAGATTCAATACTACCACACCCTACCTTAAAATTCTCAGGATGAGAAGGACTCTGCATCTCAAACCAAACTACTGGCAATCATCAGTTAGTAAGTACAACATAAATGAGATTACCTCCTCAGTCACATAAGAATACATTCTGTAGTTAGTTTTCCAAGGATCCTCAGTGGCGTCCACATAAAACCCAGCACCGGTGCCGAAGTCCCAGCTCTCATCTTCTCCTTTAATATTGCAGCCCCCTAGCAAAGGAAGATCCTGTGGCTTCACCTACTCTATAGTGATGACCCGTATTTAGTAACACACTTTTAAATGAATCTGAAAGTTCATTTGCATCTGAGCTGTTCACCAACTCTTGCAGGTCTCTGCCTTTTGGGGCACATACTTCCTGGCCCTCTTGTCCCTGAATGGGGCCACGTGACTAGTTCTAGTCAACGAGGCAAGCAAGGGCCCTTCCAGGCTGGAGAATTCACTGCCAAGGTGAGGCACACTGACATTCTTTGTGAATGAAATGTTCCCCTATGTATCCTTTTTTTTTTTTTTTATTGTTTTTAAAGTTTATTTGGTTTTGAGAGAGAGAGACAGAGACAGAGTGTGAGCGGGGGAGGGGCAGAGACAGAGGGAGACACAATCCAAAGCAGGCTCCAGGCTCTAAGCTGTCAGCATGGAGCCCAACGCGGGGCTCAAACTCACGACCCGTGAGACCATGACCTGAGCTGAAGTTGGTCGCTCAACTCACTGAGCTACCCAGGTGCCCCGTATGTATTCTGAATATATGCATCTTCACTGTTCACCTGTCAAAGGGCTTATATCCTCTATCCTTCCAAAGTGTGCTGAGATTCCTTCCCTGATGACATCTCCCCTATCACCAACACTGCTTTTCAAGGGAACGGAAACAAGATGCTTGTGCTGAGTTCACTATCTTGCACTGGAAACGTCTCCTTATGTATTTTGGAATCACTCCATCATGTTTCCCCTATTTATTTATCCCCCAAAGGGATTTTCTTATAAACTTTTAAAGTTTATTAGGTTTTATTTTATATATTTGTAGGTAGTTAAAAAGTCAACCGAGACTTTTTAACTAGAATTACTGTAATAAGTAATTTTAGGGAAATGACCTCTTGTAATATTCAGTTTATTCATCTAGGAACTTGACATTTTTCCATTTATTAAAATCATATTCATTTATGATCTTTAGTGGGTTTTGCAATTCTTTTAAAAAATAAATCTTCATATTTTTAGAGTTTATTCCTAGGCACTTACCATTTTTGATAGTACTCTGAATTACATGTAAAAAAATTTTTTTTAACATTTTATTTATTTTTGCGAGACAGAGAGAGAGAGACAGAGTATGAGCAGGGGAGGGGTGGAGAGAGAAGGAGACACAGAATCTTAAACAGGTTCCAGGCTCTGAGCTATCAGCACAGAGCCCGATGCGAGGCTCGAACCCACGAACTGTTGAGATCATGACCTAAGCTGAAGAAGGACGTTTAACTGACTGAGCCACCCAGGCGCCCCTGAATTACATTTTTTTTTTTTAAGTAGGCTCCACACTCAGCGTGGAGCTCAGTGTGGGGCTTGAATTCATGATCCTGAGATCAAGACTTGAGCTGTGATAAAGAGACAGCCACTTAACCAATGCTTAGTACCCAGGTACCCCTGAATTAAATTTTTTATTACATTTCTAGTATGACCTGTCTTGCTTTGGTGTATGTCCTGTGAAAGGAAATGCGCTACTTCCTAAGGCCAGCCATTTATCTTCCTGACAGTTTTAGCTGCCATTTCAATTCCACTTCCAGGGGTGCCTGGGTGGCTCAGTTGGTTAAGCATCCGACTTCGGCTCAGGTCGTGATCTTGTGGTTCGCAGGTTGGAGCCCCGTATCACGCTCTATACTGACAGCGCAGAGCCTGAAGCCTGCTTCAGATTCTGTGTCTCCCTCTCTTCTCTCTCTGCCCCTCCCCCACTCACTCTCTCTCTCAAAAATAAACATAAAAAAAAATTAAAAATAAATAAAAATAAATTCCATTTCCTGACACTTCTAGGGTCACAAAGTTTTAACTCTCTGATGGACTGAGTTCTCAAATATTTAATATTTTCATTTCTCTAATGTAAGCATTCTAATTATTATTTATATTAAAACTAATACACGTTTCACTGTATGATTCTTTGATGAAGAACAGATGAGAAAAAACTTAATTTTCATGTGACAAGACAGTTTACCTACGGAATAGAGAAATTTCTTATGCATAGTATGTTCTTTTGGCACCAGTGCCAATATGATACATTAACCAACTCGCTCAATCTGTTTTGAAGTGTCTTCATCTATAAAATGGTAATAGCAAAACTGTCTGTTCTCATAAGAGTGATGTCATGAGTAAAATTCACAATGAGGAAAATACATAGCACAGTATTTTATAATCATGATATCACCTGAAAGATCGAGATAATAGCAAAAATATGAAATACATTGTACAGAATTTAAAGATTTATATTTTTACAAAGAATGTCTGAAACGAGAACACTTACGAGGGCTGGTATCTGGAGCAATGACGACAAGGCCGTGTTCTGAGGCAGCTTGATGATAACCAGACTTTGATATGAAATTTTGTTCCGTGCAAGTTAAACCTGAAGATTAGAAATAGTGTTATCTCATGCTATACTGTGGATAGCTGGTAAGACTTAATCCCTGTATAATATGGGAAAACAAGCTCACTTACTGTTATTAAAAACCTTTTTTTTTTAAAGAAATAATTCTAACGAAGATAATAAAGTTCCCTTTCTCAAAAAATTTACAACAGTATTAATCAAGAACTGTCTTAGGTTAAATGTTTCCATAGCTGTCCTTTCAAAGTTCCTCACTAAAGTTAATTAATTACTGAAATCCTTAGGACCAGATGTATTCGGGAATCAGAATTTTTCAAACTGGAGAATGGCAGTATGGTGTATAAAGTAAATGTTTTTTCAACCCCAGTGGGGTGCTGTCAAACATGTCAATTAAATGTGTTACTATTCCTGCATCAAAGCATAAATACTCACAATAAGTCTTCATAATACTATAAATAACATATTTTTTTATGAGTAGTCCTCAGCTACAAAATTCTGCCTGATCATCTTTGTATTCCTCACTGATTTAAAAGAGAAATGGTCACCATATACCTTTCTTAAATTTTACCCCCCAGTTTTTACAGCTGTTTCTTCCATTTTTCTTGGCTATATATAGGCTTTTCAGGCATGTGATAGAAGAGATGACCGAATTTTCTTATCATGGGAGCCTAATACTATAATGATGCGAGAATGACCAAGAATAAACTGGCAACAGATGGTTGAGCCAAGTACCAGCCAACCTAACACCCCTTTTCCAGTGGCCAATACTAAATATCCCACTACATCTGATGATTGGCAACATCAAAGCTTACTAGTAGGTATGACGCAGTAAGAATTAACTATGAAACACCTTTATAGTTTCTATTTATCCCCTAACAGCCAGTGTAGGAATTTATGAAGTAACTGCTAATGAAGATTAAATTCATAAATAATTACAAGGTACAATGTGACAAGTATCATTGTAGAAAGTGTTATGGGAGTTTATGTTTAAAGTGTGAGGACATACCTATTTTCACTAGTCATGGAGGAAAGCAAGGTCTTTGTCCACCATATTCCTTCCCAGTACATCTTCCAGAGATACTGGAGCCGTATCATGGTGGAGACCTGCCCCCAATACTGATAAAAGCAAGAGTGCTGACCTTAATGTAAATGTGTTCAGAGGCAAGGTAATACTGTGAAAAGAATGGGTTCTGGATTTCAGACAGGATCTCATTCTAAAGATGTTACTCAGCCACTTACTGCCTAACCAAATTAGGCAAGTAACCTGCATATTCTGAGTCTCACGTCTTTCACTTGAAAAATGGGGATAATACTGCTCATGTTTATCTTATACCATGGCTGTGAGGATTAAATGTGGTAACATGTAAAAAGCCTTGAATTGTGCCTCAGACAGTGTATAGTGTCTTATACTTAGGAAATATCAAGGTTTAGAGGCGAGAGAAAAAAATTTCTTTTTCTAGTCAGAATGCAAATTCCTTGATTAATGTAGTAGGGAATAAACTGTAGACTCCTAGAAATGAAGATAATCCTACTAACACAATTACTCTCACGAGTATAAAGATGGCTATGAATTAATATCCACTAGATCAACTATATTTTCTATGAAGAGCTTTGGGGTTCTTTTTGGTTAACAGCTTTATTGAGGTAGAATTAATATGCCATACAAGTGTACAGCTCAATGACTGTGGTATATTTACAATTATGGAACACTACCACTATCTAATTTTAGAGCATTTCTGTCACACCAAAAAAAACCCCACACCCATTTGTGGTCACTCCCTATTTTCACCCAACCCTGCCTCCACAGCCCTAGGTAATCACTTTCTGTCTTAATGGATTAGCTTATCCTAGTCATTTCATATAAATGGAATTTAACAATATGTAGTCTCTTGTGAATGCCTTTTTTCATTTAGTAGGTTTTCAAGGTTTACCCATGTTGTATGTAGCATCTATAAGGACTGCATTACTTTTTGTTGTTGAATAATATTCCATTGTATGGATATACTGCACTTATTATTTCATTAGTTGACGGATTTTGGTTTGTTTCCATTTTTTTCGCTATTTATAATAGCAAATGTATAATGGAATAAATAGACATTTGTGTGCAAGTTTTTGTACGGACACCTATTTTCTTTAAAATTTTTACAAAAAATTTTTAAAATGTTTATTTATTTTTGCAACAGAGAGACAGAGTGTGAACAAGGGAGGGGCAGAGAGAGAGAGGGAGACACAGAATCCGAAACAGGTTCCAGGCTCCGAGCTGTCAGCACAGAGCCCGATGCAGGACTCAAACCCACAAACTGTGAGATCATGACCTGAGCCGAAGTCGGATGCTTAACCGACTGAGCCACCCAGGAGCCCCTACAAAATTTTTTTTTAATGTTTATTTATTTTTGAGAGACAGAGCATGAGCAGGGGAGGGGGCAGAGAGAGAGGGAGACACGGAATCCGAAGCAGGCTCCAGACTCTGAGCTGCCAGCACAGAGCCCAACGTGGGGCTCGAACCCACAAGCTGTGAGGTCATGACCTGAGCCGAAGTCGGATCCTCAACTGACTGAGCCACCCAGGTACCCTGGACACATATTTTCAATTCTCTTGAGGATATAGCTGTTCTGATGGCCACCCTGACTTGAGAAAGATGCAAACCATACCATCAGGACCATCTTTTATAATTTCAGTTTGTATGTTCTAATTTTAGTGAATTTATTAACTTTGGAAATAAAACAATTGACATAAATCCTTCTGTCATTGTTTTCCTTCAACTATTAGGAAATAAACATCCTGAAAATTTTTTGCCATTATTTCTCAAGTATATTGATCAGACAATCTTACTTTTTTTAAAAGAAGATCAAGCATTGATTTCCAAGGTCTATTTGTTCTTCAGCATCTCACTAAGGGAACTGTGCTGTCATGTGATGTAAACAAAAATTCTAGTTTTTATACTCATAAAGCTCAGATGATAGGTTTTTATAGATTCAATTCGGCTTAGGAATTTAGGGCTTTATTATTATAGCACCTCTTGCACAATACCCTGGTGCTTCTGATCTAGGTTATTTTTCTTTCAGCCAAGAGTCCTATCTGGCAGCTGCTGCCAGAAACAAAATGCAAAAGGAACGAAAGAAGGACTAAATACAGTGTGAGGCTACGAGTCAGAAAACTTACTCTATTAAGTGATCTTGGGTAATATATAACTTCTCTGGGCCTATAAAATAGTTACCTATTTTCCAAGGTCATCTTCAGCTATACAATAATATGTTTCTAAAACAAACATGCAATTTTGTTCTTTCTTTTGCTTTTGGCACTCCCCCTTGCTCTTCTAGCAAAATGTTTGCTCTTTTCAACCACAGAAATGGGTTGTTGAGTTACTATCACATAGGCACTTAACTTTTTGCCTTTTATTTATTTTTAAAATTTTTACCTTTTAGAATGAAACACGTATTTTCATTTTAAAAGATTGGTATTTGGGGCTTATCCTTGATAAAACGTATATAAGTGGGGATTTATTAAAATCAAAGATATAAGCCATTTTAAGGTAACAAAAAGAGCACACTATGATATAATTTGGTTTCTACGGAGTCTCTCCTTGTAACGTTGGCTTCTAAAGATAAAGTACCAACAACATCTTGTGAAAGAAGTTAGCAGAGAGGTTCAAACTACTGGTGGCAAAGCCTTACTCTCTCATAATCCATCCTAGAGTCTTTAATATTCACGACTGAGTAAGAAGCTTTAGTATTCTTTTTTGACTTCCCAGACTGTTGCCAGAGAAGTCTGGTAGAGTCTAATTAAATCATTCTAGAGAAGGTTATAAGAAGTTACTTGTTGGTAGTTTCTAATTAGTGTATCATGGGTGCTCTGGTTTTACCTAATTTTGTTCTATTTGAGTGGTGAAGTCTCTAGAGACCAAAGAAATTCTTAGGTACAAGTTAAATAAGTAACTTTTCTTTCTTTTTTAAAAAATGTTATTTATTTATTTTTGAGAGAGACAGCACAGGGTCGGGTGGCAGACAGAATCACAAGCAGGCTCCACACTATCAACCCAGAGCCCGACCCAGGGCTCTAACCCACAAACCATGAGATCATGACCTGAGCCGAAGTCAGATGCTTAACAAACTGAGCCACTCAGCTATGCGAATAAGTAACTTTTCCAAGCTCTTGCCATTGAGTCCAGAATTTTTCATTCTCTGTTAAATTACTTGGTTTAATTTTAAAGGGAGTGTAATAAATGTAATTCAGTAGGGCTAACGTTATTCTCAGGATACACTAAGAGTTGACTATAAGAGGCTCCTAAATCTTTTATAAATGGCTCAGAAAGCACACCAGGATATCAAGATAAAAGAGTAAGATGAACCAGTTAAAAAGAAAAAGAAACTCCTTCCAAAACTCAAATGCATAACACTTACCAGACAGCCAATACAGCGCAGGGCACTTTCCAGTTTCTGCCTTGGGTGGTAAGTAGATAGCAAATTTCATTTTGCAGTTCAGTTCAACACTGTAATTTTAACAGCCACAACAAAAAAATCAAGATAGAAACATAAAAATAAGCGTTTTAATGTACAAAATAAGTGTTTCTACCAATATTTAAGGAATATACCTTGGCCCTGAAAAGAATGGGGCCAATTTAGCATACTGATCCATTAACCAGCCCGAGTCTTTGCTGTACAAGGCATATAAGTCACTTGGGGGGGGGGGGCGGTGAGGGGAATAAACTAAAAGAATAAATGTAACAGCCTCAATGTAGCACTAATATTACTAAAAGAAAAATTCTTTGTTTCTAAAGAGACGTATGAAAAAACAAATCAGCTTTTATAAAAAATGAATTCTAAAGATCTTAAATTATCTGTTTGCCCATGGGCACTGAAATGTACCACATCTTTAATTTGTTTTTGTCACTAATATTTTATGATAATCATTCATATCACAAATGAGGTAATTTTGATAAAAACTATAGGTATTTTTCCAAGTAAACAGTAATTTTGTGCAGTGGTGATCTTTCATGGGCCTATTAAGGAATCAAATAGATGGAAGCAGAATGAGAGATAACTAAAATAGTATCTTCTTAGTAATTACCTGTCATGTTCAAAAACTTTCTGCAATCCTCCAAAGCACTTGTTACTGGAAATCTGTTTCAATGCCATTCTTCTCCTATTTGTAAAGATTAATCTCATTAATTTCTAGAACATTAATTCTTGAAAAATTTGAAAGACTGTTTTCAAATAAATTATCAAACACAACTGTTTTTCACCTAGAATATTTTTTCAAACGCATGCTAATTTTCTCTGATAAACAACATTAAGAGACGGACTCACTTTCATGCACACAATTATACTTGTTATGTACTTTAGGAAACTTTAGATTTGGGTATGTCATTACTATTTTGTCTAATTTATTAACAAGCTTTTTTTTTTCTTTTTCTGGACTGCCCCAAATTCTTTTCAGAAAGAAGGAGAATATAAACGGGCTACTAAGTAACTACTTTAGCTTAGAAGATTAAAAGTTGCCAGGGTGCCTCAGTCTGTTAGGTGTCCGACTTCGGCTCAGGTCATGATCTCATGGTTTGTGGATTCGAGCCCCGTGTTGGGTTCTGTGCGGACATCTCAAAGCCTAGAGCCTGCTTTGGATTCTGTGTCTCTCTCTTTCTGCCCCTGCCCCACCCTGCCCCTGCTCATGTATACTCTCTGTCTCTCAAAAATAAATAAACATTAAAAAAAATGTTTTAAAAATTGCCAATACTTTACCTGTCAACTCTAACAAAGGAATCAAAGAACTGGTATTACTGATTATGGCTGATTTTAAAATGGGAGGAAAATGATGTAACAACAACCATTCTGATAAGACTAAGTGAAAACGTTTATTGAGCACTTACAGTGTGATCGCCACTGTGCGATATGCTCACCCAGATCAAATTCCTCGTCCCAGGAGAGTTTTCCTGAGAAAGTAATGCAAAACTTTTAGATCAACAATTCTCCTTTTAAAACATAAATGAATTAAAAGTGCAGCTTATCGTTGGGAGATTTTGAAATGTGGTAATTCTTCTCTCCCACAAATCTTTTAAGTGTTCATAAAGAATTTTAAATTTAAATGGTAAAACACATTATTAATTTTTAATGATACCAAAAAAAGCTGGAAAACCATCGTTACCAGACGTGCCCATTGAGCAAGGAAGAACCTTCTGATTTGTATCTCTCAAGGAAGGATTAGACCAGCCAAACACACTGAATAGGAAATCCTCAGAAACTAGAAACAGATATTACCACTCTAGTGCCCTTCTCCATGAATACGTTCTATATAATTTCTACTGCCAATCTCAGTTCTACAGTATGCTGATCGGTTGTGGTGTTCGGGTCACTCTAAAAAATACTTAACAATAATCTTAAAAAGTTAATCTTGGAAATGTCTTTGCAAAATTAAAAAAAATTAGTTTAAATCCCACCTTTTAGTAATTTCCTCAGTAAATCCAAACACTTAGGTTTGCACTGGAAAGCTGGGGTTTGAACCAGGAAGCCGACGTCAGAGCCTTTACTCTGCTGCTACGCTCTCCTGTGTCCTTGGAGGGTCTTCAAATACTTTCTTTACTAGACACTCTGAGATGGACTAATTTTATAGGATTAGGGTTTACAATTATAGAGACATTACCTTCTATCACAGGGTTATGCATTTAAAGATCAATTTTCAACAAATTCCTTACAAATGTTATTATTAATTTTAACTTCAGCTATTCCTATTCATGATCCTAACTTAAATAATACACTAACAAAGACAGATGCATAATTTTAGCATATATACATAAGACCAAGGAATAAAATTTTTTTGCTGAATTATTCTATAAGGATGTTCTATTTTCTTAAATTTTGTACAGACTGTCTACTTTCCCAGACCATGGTACACTGAGCAGATATCTAGTACATAAAGAGATAATTAAGAATTATTTATTGAATTAATGAGTCATTTATTAACTTCTGACTACCAAGTTTTAAAATCAGCTTGTCCTTCATCTTTACTGTTCTATACCTTATTTATTTACTTTAGTAAATCACAACTAATCTATTTCCTCTGCTTTTTAAATGTTCTTCAATTAAAATTCAAAATCAAATACTTCCCATTTGGCCAGAGAAAACCAAGTTAAAATGCTGTTTTTTTAAACTGACAGAATAAGGTGAAAAAATAAAATCAAAGCTTTTTAAGTTTTTTCCCCCTAATCACCCATTTTAGAAATTACCTTCGATTACAAACCAAGAAAAACGTTACACTCAATAAAAAATATGACATAAGCTAAGAACTAGATACACTCTGATATATGAAATAATATACTAGGTGATTACATTTTTCATTAAAATTTTTTCTATGTGAAAAATAACATATTTTCAGCTAAATTATTAGATTTTTTATCCAACTTTCAAAGTAACACATAAGAAATATAAATTTGCCTGACCAAATGCTACTTGCTTTTATGTCTGTACCAAAGGATGGATGATCCTGGGGGAGGGGAAAAAAAGACCACGTGGTTTAGAAATGGGACACTTTTCACAACAAAGGTTATACAGACATGTACAGTGCACTACACATTCTCAACAGAAACATTTTCTTCCCTTGAGGCAGGTGACTGTCTACCCTGAATTTGGCAGCGTGGGAGCACTGCCACGTCACCTCAGCCCTTAATCCAATTAACATAATATCTATTTTGCCACAAGGTCCGATGTTCAGTCTAAAACTTTTGATGGATTGGTCACATATGTTTTTATTTGGTGGGCGGTGGTACACTTCTATTTGTTTTCTAAAATGGCTCTTTGAATAAACTTTTATGGCATGGGATAAAAAAAACTTTTGCTGGACTAAGATTCCTATGAATTTTTTTTCTATTTAATTAAACAGAAAAAAAGGCCTTTTTTTTTTTTTAAGTTTATTTATTTATCTTGAGAGAGAGAAAGAAGCCCAAGCAGACTCTTTGCTGTCAGCGCAGAGCCCGACTGGGGCTCAATCTCACATGAGATCATAACCATGAGCCAAAATCAAGAGTCGGATGCTTAACCGACTGAGCCACCAAGAGACCCCGGGAAAAAAAAAAGTTTTAAAGTATAATTTAGGGGCTCCTGGGTGGCTCAGTCGGTTAAGTGTCCGACTTTGGCTCAGGTCATGATCTTGCAGGCCCTGCATCAGGCTCTGTGCTGACAGCTCAGAGCCTGGAGCCTGTCTTCGGATTCTGTGTCTCCCTCTCTCTCTGACCCTCCCCTGCTCACGCGGTCTCTATCTCTCAAAAATAAATAAAAAACATAAAATAAAATTTAAACAAATAAAGTATAATTTAAAAGTATGAGATATAATCAACTGCTGACAGTGAAGAAAACAGGAGTGGGAACTATAAGAGCAAGAAAGATATAAAGCCTAGACCTGGCTGGTTAAGAGGTGTAGAGGGAACTTGTCGAGCCAGGAGAAAAAAAGCAGGGAAGAGAAGGGGACTTCAGGGCTGCTGGGGGGTGGACTGTCTAGAAAGGATGAACTGCTGAGAAAAAATGACTGGCCTCATGAATGATGAAGTAACTGCGACACACTAAGTAATAAACAGAAACTTACACAGTACGTGCACACATGGAGGCATTATTTGTCTGCTGGATGTCTTATTGGACATATTTTGTAGGAGAAATGGAGTGAAAGAGTAGGGCAGAATAACACAAAACAAAACAACCCCTCCCCCAGAAAACCCACCAACAAAAACACAACAATTTCACGGTGCCAGTGGGAGTTAAGCAATTTTTCCTAGAAAGTCAATGAAATGAACATCAATACTCTTCAGAAAATAAAGGTTCTCTCAAGTGCACTGCCAAGCCAATCAGGGAAAAACTATTAAAGAGAAATGGTCTATTCACAAAGCATCCGTTCCCCCAAAAGGTCAATCTGTCAAATCTTAGGCTACATGCCATCCTTCTCCAAACATCTGTGTTCTTTGTATTTTTACCCATTCTTTTCTTCTTCTGATGAGTCTCAGAAGGTGTTTCTATATCTCTTCCTGTGTCTTTGCTCTCCTTCTCTCCAATTCCTTGGACTTTGATCCATTTCTTCATTTTCCGTGTGTCCCACTGCACTGGTTCTCATGACCTACAAGGGTCTCCCCAGCACCATCGGATTATGGCACTGCTGACCATCATGTCTCTGTTCAAATCCTCATCTCAAAGAGAACTCAGGTTCCAGGTTCTCCCACTTCTTCCCCCACCCCCTTTTCTCTTCACATGCACTCTTTCCCTAACTCCCCATTCCCTATGTTTCTACCACATGTTCTAAGTGGAAGAATCGAAATCCACATCTCTAGATCCAATCATTCTCATGCATTAGTGCCAGAATTTAAATGTCTTGCTGGACCCTTCTTCCAAGATATGCCACCAGCTAGTAAAACTCAGCACATCTGGGGTGTCTAGGTGGCTCAGTCAGTTAAGCATCTGACTCTTGGTTTTCAGCTCAGGTCATGATCTCATGGTTTGTAAGTTGGAGCCCCCATCAGGCTCTTCACTGACAGTGCAGAGGCTGCGTGGGATTCTCTTTCTACCCCTCTATCTCTGCCCTTCCTGCTCGTTCTCTCTCTCTCAAAAAATAAATAACCCATAAAAATTTTAAGGAAAAAAAAAACCCTCAACACATCTAAAATGAAGCGTCTCTCACTTTCAAACCATTTTCTTCTTTCCTTTGACTCTCTTTTCATCCATGCCTGTCTATGTGTGAAACGTCTTATAGTTACTCCTTTGAATTCTCACTGCCACCATCCTAATTATACACAAGAAATGAAAACTTAGGATCCTCCTCTGTTTCTTTTATGTACCACTAAAATCAATCCTGCATGGAAGTCTAGGGCTTTAATACATGTAACTTACTGCTTAATGGATACCTATACATTACGTATTCAGGCCTAACATGGCCTGCATGCAATTGTTGGTCATTTTGATTTATTTTTTATTTTTAAAAACTGTGATAAAAAACACATACCATAAAAATGGATTGTCTTAACCATTTTTAAGTGTATAATTCAGTACTTTTTTTAATGTTTTATTTATTATTGAGTCAGCAACAGAGCAGGAATGGGGGAGGGGCAGAGAGAGAGGGAGACAATCCAAAGCAGGTTCCAGGCTCCCAGCTGTCTGCACAGAGCCTGATGCGCGGCTGGAACCAGCAAACTGCCAGATCATGACCTGAGCCAAAGTCGGATGCCTAACCGACTGGGCCACCCAGGTGCCCCAATTCAGCACTGTTAAGTATGCTCTGTCACTTTTAAAAACATGGTTAGCCTGTCCCCATTAACTAACAGAGAGGAAAAATTCTGGCCATCTCCAGGCTGCTGTTACAGGTGTAGGGCGAATCCAACTCAAATCATTGAAATGCAAAAAAATATATGTAACTAATTACATTTTTTTTCAGGCTTGAGGCCATTAAAACTTCATAAAATTGAAACTATGAAGAAATGACAAAGGGTTAATAAAGATAAATAAAACTCCATATACACTTTGGTCACATTTTAACTGGGGTAGGAAGCAGAGTCTCTTTTCCTTTATAAACATTCACATGGTTGGCCCATAACAAATTTTTAACACACCATGGGAGGAAAAAAATACAGCAGCCACGAATTCCTTAACTTCGCTCTCAAAAGTGTCTTCCACAGTCCCACATTACTTTTCTGGCCTCACTTTCTATTACCTTAAGTCAGTTAAACTCAATTATGCACAATTCAAGTTACAGCCTGGATGTTTCTACTGGTGGCTTTACTCAATGCCATGGTTTAACAATTTCAGGGAAGGTTTAACAAATTCAGGGAATTTGAACCGCCAGGTTCAATGGCTTTACTCAATGCCATGGTTTAACAATTTCAGGGAAGGTTTAACAAATTCAGGGAATTTGACCCTCCAGGTTCAAATTTTGGCTTCACCACGTATATATAATACATATTAGATTTAATACGTATATCTACGTATAATACATCTAATATGTATTATATGTAATACGATATAATATTCGGGATTGCTCCCGAAACTAAATGAGTTAATTCACTGTTGGTTGTAACATTGCTTGCTATGATATACACGCAAATGTTAGTTATTATTATTCCAGCAACTTTGCCCTCCTTCAAGATCCGTTCAAATGCCAGCTCCCTGGCGACGCCTTCAGGGGTGACCTCCGGACCCCTCCAGAACTCGGAAAATATTTACGACACCAAGAGACGTCCAGAGCGCTCGCTGACCCCTGAACCCGGCGCTTGCTGGTGCTACTAGCGCTTTGGGGTCTGTTTCTCGATGAACTGGGTACACATCTACCTCGTGCAGTGGAGATCGGGTCAAAAGGCGGGGAAAATCTATGCAAAAATGGAAAGCGCTAAATAAACGCAGCGGAGACCGCAGGCTCGAGCACCCCATTCTTGGAAGTTCGGTGAAAGAAAGGAATTCGGCACGATGCCCGCGTCTGCAGCCAAGGTCCTGGCCTCGGTACCCCAGCGCTCGGCCTGCAGCCTCGGCTCGATCGCATGCAGGATCCCGGCCGCAGTTTCCGCGATCAAGCCTGCGGCGCCGCTGGCCTCCACGTCCGCCCGGACAGGCCCCGCCGTGTCGCCGGTGCAGCGCGAACCGCAGACCCAGGCCTCAGCCCAGACACAGTCTTACCTTTGGGATTCACCGCGGCAGGGAAAAGAGCGGCAGCGGAGCTCAAGGGCGGGGCCTCATCATGGCCGCCGGCGCCAACGTTTGGGGCAGCCCATCCTTGACCACGCCCCCGTCGGGCCCGCCCGCTTTCGGGTCTTACCTCCTGTGTCCCTTCTCCTGCGCTGGGCAAGCCACAGCCACGCCCCTTCGGCTCCGCCGTACGGTCCCAGCTCTACGTCACCACTCGCTTCTCCTCGCCTAATTATTGCCGCCTCCTGCTCCTGCTGCTCCTGGCCTAGGTCCCCTAATGAAGGACCAGCTAGCCCGCCGACCCACGTTGTTCCCCGAGGCCTGAGTTCTGGCCCCGCGTAACTGGTGGAAAGGATTTACACGTAGTCTTTGAAGTTACTTAAAAACCAGATTATATTAGGGAGTTTGGGAGCTCCCAGTCCCCCAATTCTTTCCAGTTCGCCTACCTGATAGCTGGAGTTAAACAAGCGTCATTTTTATTATTATTTTATTTTTACTTTCAGTGTAGTTAACATGTTACCTTAATTTTAGGTGTATAATATGATTCAACAGTTCCATATATTACTCAGTGCTCATCAAGATAAGCATACTGTTTTTTTTAATTTTCTAAAATTTATTTATTTTGAGAGAGAGAGAGAGAGAGAATCCCAAGCAGGCTCTGCACAGCACCAAGCCCGATCCCAAAAACCCTGAGATCATGATCTGAGCTAGTCAGACGCTTAAAACTCACTGAACCACCCAGATACCCCTAGGTAAGCATACTCTTAATCCCTTCACCTATTTCACCTATCCCCTCCAACCCACATCAAGCATCATTTTTAAATCTCCAGTGCCAGACACAGAGAAAGCGCTCCATCAATGTTCTTTTTTCTCCCTTCTCTGAATATAACTTGCTTGAATTAGTAGTTGCTGGTTGATAATTTACAGCAAATCTTCCTTTGATTTTTTGATATGATTTAATTGAACTGATAGTGTAGTTTGTTGCCTTTTGAGAAAATTAAATCTGATCGCAGAAAGCTTTTTTTTTTTTTAACCAACAGCTAGAATTACAGTGTAAATGATACAATCTGAAAGGCAGGATTAATTTCATGAGTGTGCAAACCGTACAGTAGAACAGGGTCCCTATCTCAGGAGGAGATTGCTTGGTGTAATTATTTTCTGTGCCACATTGTTAAAACTTTTTAAAAGAGGGGTTCCCATGTTTTCATATGGCATGGGGCTCTGCAAATTATGTGCCTAATCCTGCTGAAAGGACTGTAGGTGCAATGACCTCTGTGGGAGCTGACATTATAAACATGGATGCCAGAATCTGTCCTGTGGCCCGTGCCCATTTTGTCATAATGAACTGTGGACTGAACCTTGGACCTGCAGATCAATTGAGACTCAGTCTGAAAATAATGGTTATCTACTCAAAATAAAGATTTTATTCTGAGAAAGTGAAGTTGAAGTGAAGTGAAATTTCTTTTTACTTTCTATTGTTTTTATTTAAGTTTATTTACTTACTTTGAGAGAGAGGGAGAGAAACCATGAGTGGGGGAAGGGCAGAGACAGGGAGTGAGAGAGAGAATTCCAAACTCAACACAGAGCCCTTCATGGACTGTGAGATCATGACTTGGGCCAAAGTTGGACACTTAACTGACTGAGCCATCCAGAGGCTCCTCTATTGTTTTTAAATATAAATCACTAAAAGGGAATTTTATTTAAACTGAGTTTCGCAACAAAACAAAACACCTAGGTTTGCAAGTTATTTAGATGTGGTAGGAAATATTTGAAGAAAGTTAAAGGGTATTTATTTAATAAATTAATTGCTGTGGGGTGCAAAGTAACCTAACTGTGACCATAAAGTCTTTATGATAAGGTTCTGTGTTAATACAATATGATAATTACCAGAACTAAAATTTCTTTTATTCCACATAAATAATAATCCAGTAAATTTCTGTTTCTTCTTTAAAATATTATATTCATATATATATATATGCACAGCAGAAAAGTAAGCTGAAATAATACATTAAGGTTGATATTTCTAATAATGAAATTAGTAATAAAAATGGCTGAATATTAACTACATAAAGAAATAGACCAAATAGACCAAAAATTATCTGTAAATGCGTGACTGATTTAGGGACTCCGTCTGAACTAAAATAAATAGGATATAATCTTAGGGAAGCAACAAAGAGATATAATGAAAGAGAGAAAAACTCTGCTTTAGGTCTTTGGGAAAGGAAATGGAAAAGGGACCATATATATATGAAGAATGGTATAATCTATTGGACATCAGCACTGTGCTACTTAAGAAGTGTTCTTATGGCTTTTCCACAGACTCGATTAGTGCTTCTCAACGTTGGCACCATTGACATTTAGGACCAGATAATTCTTTGCTGTGGGAAACTATCCTGGGCATTGTGGGATGCTTAGCAGCACCCTGCCCTTTGCCCACTAAATGACAATAGGACTCCCTGACCTCCCCTTACCTCCAAGCTCTGATGCCCACAGTGTCCCTAGATTTTGCCAAATGTCCACTAGTTGGTGGGGGGAGGGTGGAAAATTTGCCCCCAGTTGAGAAACCCTGGCCTAGGTAAACATTTTTTTTTTAACTTTATAGTTTATTGTCAGGTTGGTTTCCATATAACACCCAGTGCTCTTCCCCACAAGTGACCTCCACCATGACCATCACCCCCCTTTACCTTTCCCCCTTCCCCTTCCGCCCTCAGTTTGTTTTCAGTGTTCAAGAGTCTCTCGTGTGTTTTGTCTCCCTCCCTCTCCCTAACTCTTTTTCCTCCTTCCCCTCCCCATGGTCCTCTGTTGGGTTTCTCCTGTTAGACCTATGAGTGAAAACATATGGTATCTGTCCTTCTCTGCCTGACTTATTTCGCTTAGCATGACACCCTCAAGGTCCATCCACTTTGCTACGAATGGCCAGATTTCATTCTTTTAGGTAAACATTTTTCAAAACTCCTTTTATTCTGATTCTGTCTGTTCTCATCTAGTGACATTTTAGAAAAGAATAGCCCTCATTATATTTAATAAATCAGAATTTGGGTTAATAATGCATTAGTTTCTAATTGGGGTGATTCATTCTCTAAGAGACTGTTCACCTCTGAATGTGAGACTCACCTTATAAAATTGAGTTTCTAAATATGTATCACTGAAGACCAGATATTGAACTATGAGAACTCAATCCAGTACTGCAAATGTGTAGCCCTATGCCAGTGTCCCATCTCAGCATGGTTACCTTAATTCTAACCGCAGAATTCAGTAGAATGAGTATAGGTGAACCTTAGCAAAGATTAGCTAACTCCCACACTTATGTTGACAAATGTCCAAATCTCACAGACTTTTTTCCATTTTATTTCTCAATGTCAGGTTTTTTTAAAAAATTACTTAAATCCTAAAGCCTGTATTTCTTTTCCACCACACATTCATAGTACCTGTTACTCCTTACTTGTCTCAAAAAGATCAAGAGTGACATACAGATGGTGAACAGATACAAGAAAATGTGCTCAACAGCACTAATCATCAGGGAAATGCAAATCAAAACCATTAGATACCACCTCAAACCTGTTAGAATGGCTAGAATAAAAAAGAAAAGAAAGTGTTAGTGAGAAGGTGGAGAAAAGGGAACCCTCATGCACTGTTGGTGGGAATGTAAATTGGGGCAGCCACTATGGAAAACAGTATGGAGTTTCCTCAAAATATTAAAAATAAAACTACCATATGATCCAGCAATTCCATTTCTGGGTATTTTTCAAAGGAAACACACTAACTTGAAAAGATATCTGCCCTCCCCCCCATGTTCATTACAATGTTACTTATAATATCTAAGACATGGAAATACCCAAGCATCTATAGATGGAAGAATGGATAAAGAAAATGTGATATATATATATATATATATATATATATATATATATATACACACACAGAATGGAATATTAATCAGCCATAAAAAAAAAAGGAAATCTTGCCATTTGTGACACAATGGATGGAACTTGAGGGCATTATAAGTGAAGTAAGTCAGAGAAAGGCAAAAACTGTCTCAGGTACATGTATGTGATCTCTCTTAAATGTAGAATCTTAAAAATTAGTAATAATAACTTCAAGCTCATAGATATAGAGACCAGATTGGTAGCTGCCAGAAGTAGGCAATTGGGGGTGAACAAATGGGCAAAACGTCAAGTGGATTAAACGCTGTAAACTTCCTGTTAAATAGTTGAGTGTACAGGCATTTCAAGATGGCAGCCCACGGACACAGGGAATCTGCAATTACATATGGAACAATTTCCTGAAAAAGACCTGAAACAAGCTGAGCAACTCCTTCACTTGGGCAAATGAAGACATCGACGCAGGTAGGAGAGGCTGAAACAAAATCTCACCTTTAACTTCCCTCCCACAATGATTCACAATTAGAAGGAATCCCACAAGCTTTAAGTTTCTGTGTGAGGAATGACAAGTTTGTACCTCACATCAGGCATCTCCAACTTTTAAGACCTGCATTGAGAAACGAATCCACAAAACATCTGGCTTTGAAAACTAACAGGGCTCGAGTCCATGAGACCAGAAGGGAACTGAGGAGTGGCCCTTACAGGGCTCCCGCAGACTCAGCTGCCCCTGGGGCCAGAGCAGAAGCAGCTCCTTGAAAAATACTCAGAATTTATGTGAAAGAGATTGATTTGCTAATTTTAAAGCATCCCCTGAGGGGCAGGGACCTGTTGAGATACTCTTAGCAATAGCATCGCTGGCAGGCGCCATTTTCCTTTGATTTCCTCTAGACCTTCTTCCCTACCTTGATGGGCGCCTTCAGGCTCTCCCTCTGCGGTGCTCCACTGCCTCAGAATCTCCCAAATGGAGCTTTTACACAGACTGGTGCCCCAGGTTTGCAGTGAGATTCCAGGGGAAGCCCCTTGATGTTCTGTCTCTGGAGGCAAGCGCATCAGACTTGCACCCCTACAGCACCGCACTGATAGCAGACTGAGGAAAAGGCCTATTGGCTTTTTCAGGAGCTTCGGCCTGAAGAGCAGGCTATGTTTATGTTCTTACCTCTTTCTAAAGATCTCAACATCTCCAACCAAATTAGTATCACCTTCACCTTGCCTTTGACTGATTTCAAAGCTTCATAAAAAATTACATATTGCCACTTTCATGATTTCAGTTAGATTCATCCAAATGTTTAATACATTTTATTTGTAACATTACATATAATATTAATTATATTAATAATATAAAAATTTATTTCAGAAGTAGAACACTTAGAAAATATAGAATAGTTATTCTATAATATAATTCACCAGAGATCCTACTGGTTAAGACAGAATTTGGTTTCATTTCTCTAATAGGTCTTCTGTTCATTTAAGTTTTGAAAACATTTGCATGCAAAATTTTTTGTGCCGGACAATTTTTTGAAGGATAGTTGTGATAATTTGTTTTTTCAAAAGAGGCAATCTATTTTATCCAATTTTATATTTTTTGGCATTAAAAAAAATTAAATCTCCACTTCTGTGTTTATCACACTTTCTTTCCTTGTTAGTGTTGAATGTGTTCTTTTTTTTTTGCTTGATTCTTTCATTCAGATGGGAATTTTTATTAGTTGACTTTTTTAAAGAGCAATTCTTAGATTTATATTTGATGTTTTAAAATGCAAAGTAAAGATATATTCCTAACAAAGGAATTATTGAGTCAATGGTTTTTGATGTTTTTACTGCTCTTGAAATAAATGTACTGCCAAATTGCTTTCTAGAAAGTTCATAAGACTCATATGCAGTGTTTATCTTTCAGTGTCATGAACTGGGTCATAATTGTCAATTATACCTCAATAAAGTTGGAACAAAATTTTTAAAATGTAGAGGCTGCTTTTAGGCAACCAACTTCAGCAATGGAAACCGGAGTGAGGTAGAAGAGACCACAGTGATCCCCCTGACTGAATACAAACAGGCCCATTAGGACCCACCTCAAAATACCCATAAGCCCTAGCTAACAAATGTGTTACTTACACCCAGACATAGATGCCAGAAGAGGGAAAATTCTACACCTTCCCCCTTCACTCTAGCCTCCCACCACTGCCTTGTGACAGTCTCTCCTTTGCGGTCCTGCTAGCTACTCCCTTGCAGTATATTCAAATAAATTCCTGTCTCCTTTGTTCTGTCTTAGATGGATTCTATTACCACCCATGGTGTCCACCTCTCCCTGATCCACCCATGTTGTCCACCTCTCCCTGATCAGGCCCCCTCACAAAAACCACAAAACCAACTAGGGTCATCTTATGTATTGTTTCTAAAACTACACCATCTTTTACTTTTTAATGGCTGCCTAATGTTTCCTTCAATGGATGTATCCTATTTTACTTAACCAATGCCTTATCATTCTGGTTAGCAATGCTGCATAAAAACTACTCTACAACCTAGTCATGCGAAATACCATTTTGTTGTGCTCACTCTGTGGATTAGGAGTTCAGACAGAGTACAGTGGAGATGACTTATCTCTGATACATGATATCCATGGCCTCAGCCAGGGTCACCCAACAGCCAGACAGACTCAACAATTGAGGAATGGGATCACTGGTAGGTATTTTCACTCACATGCCTGGTGGTTACTGCTGGCTCTTGTCCAGAACACTTACCTCTCCATGTGGTCTGAGCTTCCTCACAGTATGGCAGCTTGAGTGCAGTTAGACTTTTTTCATGGTGGCTGAGAGTCCTAAAGGTAAATTCCTCCAGAGAACCAGGCAGAAGCTGAATGGCCTTTTTTGGCCTAGTGTCACTTTTGTTGCACTCGTTGGTCATGGTAGTCACATGCCTACCCAGATTTCAGGATAGGAGACAAGGACACCATCATTCTCTTGTGATGGATGAAACCATCACACCTATTATGAAGAGTTAGGCCGCTTACAATTTTGTTCATTACAATATAGCAGTGAACATGCACATACATATGTCTGCATGCACACGGTAAAGATTCCTACAGGGCATATTTTCCATGAATAGAATTGCTGCTCCATCGGGGTGCACATTTAGAATTTTGATAAATCTACCTAATATCTCTCCCATAAGGCTTTACCAAATTTATGCACCCTCTAGCATATGAAAGAAATTATATCCTTGCTACTTTCCTAAATCTAACCTTTATTTTTTTAAATTTAACCCCTTTATTGAGGAGTGATTGGCATGCAAAAAGCTGTAGATATTCAATCTATACAACTTGATGTTAAAACTTACATAGACATTCCACATTGCTTTCCCAAAACATTGTTCTAATTAGACTTCCACCAACAATATAGGAGTGTGTCCATTTCTAATGAGCATCACCAATTCTGCAGAAGATCATTCTCTTGCTAATCTGATGAAAAATTTTGTATTTACTTGGTTTTTAGGGAAGCTGAACATCTATTCCTAAGTTTTTGTTCCTTTTTCCACATTTATTGCAGTTTTGTTGTTGTTGATTTTCAGTTCTTTATATATTATGGATATTAATCTATTTTCTATTTTATTTTATTAAAATTTATTTATTTTTTAATTTACATCCAAGTTAGTTAGCGTATAGTGCAACAATGATTTCAGGAGTAGATTCCTCAATGCCCCTTAACCATTTAGTCCATCCCCCCTCCCATAACCCCTCCAGCAACCCTCTGTTTTCTATATTTAAGTCTTTTATGTTTTGTCCCCTTCCCTGTTTTTATATTATTTTTGTTTCCCTTCCCTTACGTTCATCTGTTTTGTATCTTAAATTCCTCACATGAATGAAGCCATATGATATTTTTCTTTCTCTCATTTCACTTAGCATAATACCCTCTAGTTCCATCCACATAGTTGCAAATAGCAAGATTTCCTTCTTTTTTATTACTAATACTCCATTGTGTATATATACCACATCTTCTTTATCCATTCATCTGTTGATGGACATTTGGGCTCTTTCCATTCTTTGGCCCTTGTCGATAGTGCTACTATAAACATTGGGGTGCATGTGCCCTTTTGAAACATTACACCTGTATCCCTTGGATAAATACCTAGTAGTGCAATTGCTGGGTCATAGGGTAGTTCTATTTTTAATTTTTTGAGGAGCCTTCATACTCTTTTCTGGAGTGACTGCACCAGTTTGCATTCCCACTAGCTGTGCAAAAGAGATCCTCTTTCTCCACATCCTCACCAACATCTGTTGTTGCCTGAGTTGTTAATGTTAGCCATTCCAACAGGTGTGAGGTATCTCATTGTGGTTTTGATTTCTATGTCCCTGATGGTGAGTGATGTTCAGCATTTTTTCATGTGTCAGTTGGCCATCTGGATGTCTTCTTCGGAAAAGTGTCTTTTCACGTCTTTTGCCCATTTCTTCACTGGATTATTGGTTTTTTGGGTGTTGAATTTTTGATAAGTTCTTTATAGATTTCGGATACTAACCCTTTATCTGATAAGTCACTTGCAAATATCTTCTCCCACTCTGTCAGTTGCCTTTTAGTTTTGGTGATTGTTTCCTTCACTGTGCAGAAGCTTTTTATTTTGATGAAGTCCTAGTAGTTCACTTTTGCTTTGGTTTCCCTTGCCTCCAGAGATGTGTTGAGTAAGAAGTTGCTTCAGCAGAGTTCAAAGATGTTTTTGTCTGCTTTCTCCCCTAGGATTTTGATGGCTTCCTCTTTTACGTTTAGGTCTTTCATCCATTTTGAGTTTACTTTTGTGTATGGTGTAAGAAAGTGGTTGAGGTTCATTTTTCTGCATGTCACTGTCCAGTTTTCCCGGCACCATTTGCTGAAGAGACTGTCTTCATTCCATTGGATATTCTTTCCTGCTTTGTCAAAGATTAGTTGGCCATACGTTTGTGGTTCATTTCTGGGTTCTCTATTCTGTTCCATTAATCTGAGTGTGTTTTAGTGCCAGCACCAGACTGTCTTGATGATTACAGCTTTGTAGTACAGATTGCTTTGGCTATTCAGAGTCTTTTCTGGTTCCATACAAATTTTAGGATTGTTTGTTCTAGCTCTGTGAAGGACGCTGGCGTTACTTTGATAGGGATTGCAACACTAACCTGTATTTAAACGTATTTCCAGGATAACAATTTTTCTGTCAAGGAATTTTTAATGGATAAATAATTTTCACTCTTGTATTGTTTGGATGTTTAGATTTTTCCTAGTTTTTCACCACTATAAGGAATTTGATGATGTATATATCCTTGTAAGTAAACCTTTGCCCCTTTCTTAATTACATCCTAAGGATACAGTCCTAGAAGTAGAATTGCAAGTCAAAATTTACTTCTTTTTTAAGCCTCCTGATACATATTGCCAAAATAACAGAATGTTTATGACATTTTATATCCCATCAACATGTCTTTTCATTAGACATGTTCTTCAACAGTGGGGCACTTTGCATTTTGTGATATATAACATGAAGCACATTTTACTACAAATTCCTAGTGTCAACTCAGAAATCACATAGAATAACTCTCTAGGTGTAATTCTTTAGGAATAGGATGTTTTGATGAATGTTTTCATGTGCACCATGTGCTAAAGAAAATAGAAAATTCAATACCTGCGCTGCCCCACCTGTCTGCATTTCCCTGGCCCCATTATAACTAGAGAACCATACTTTGGCATTATTTTCTTACATAGATGGCTGAAACAAAAACATGTAACATTTGAAAACCCTCCATATAATATTTTTAAAGCAGTTCAATGCCCTCTTACAAAATCTTCTATGAGTATTTCTCTTAGCACTGAGGATTTGAATAAAAGTTTGTTTTTCCGAGTAAACTAATGTACTTCTGTGTGTTTGTGAGGGCTATGTACTGTACTTCCTTCTTTGTCCTGGTTTTTAGGATGATCAGAAAAAAATTCTATGCAATTACTATAGTATTATTCACTTTAAGCAAGATTTTTTTTTAAATATAAATTTTCTTTTCTTCTTTTTTATTTCTTATTTCTCTTTTTTTGTGGAAAATCAGCTCTTACTACAATTAATCTACCTTCAATACTTTTCAGAAGATGGAGAGAGAAGGTCAAATTATAAATCAGTTGATAAAAATTGTATCTTGGGGTGCCTGGGTGGCTCAGTGAGTTGAGCCTCTGACTCTTGATTTTGGCTCAGGTCATGATCCCAGGGTTGAGGGAAAGAGTCCTGTGTGGGGCTTTATACTGGGCATGGAGCCTGCTTACAATTCTCTCTCTCTCTCTCTCTCTCTGCTCCATCCCCCTGTCTCTTAAAAAAATTATATCTTTAATTAGTAATATAGATGACTTTGGGGTTAGGCTAAATATGTATTAATTTTTATGTATGACTTAGAAGCAGTTTAAAAATTACAGTGTGAGTTATTTTGCTATTCACCTTTCTGTGCCTGGCAAAAGAAACTAGGACTTTGGGAGTAATCAAAGGCTTTATTTTAAGTTTAATCTGATTTTGTTTTTATAAACTATATTTAATAAAACACCTAATGGATTCCTTTATAACACAGAACTAGCTATAGAAGAGAGGTTTGCATGTTTTATCATTTTATATTTACACAGATAACAGATCTAGCAACTGTAGGTTGACATCCCAAAATAATCTATGTTTCTGGTTCTGTATTTTTTAAACATTACCATGTTTGGTATGTTAGCTTTCTGTTATTATGTGTTAGCTTGCAAATATGACATGGGAGACTGATTAGGTTTCCAAATATTATGGGAAAATAGGATTTACATCTCATAGTTATGTGTACATTTATTTTTCTCCTGAGTTAATTTTGTGTCCCTTCCACAAATGTTCTATGAACCATGTAAAATCAATTCTGATTGTAGCTAAACAGCAATTTCCTCCTAAAAAATGCTGCTTCTAGAGACGAGACAACTGGAATAAAAGTTACCCATGACTTTAGCAATGAGTCATTTCAAAGAATTCAAGGTTGATTCATTTACTTATGCATTCATCAGAGTATATTTATTTACCCTTTATGTATCAGGTACTATTACTGGAATAAAATAGTGAACTAGACAGTCAAAGTTCTTGATCTTATAAAACTTACATTCTAAGGGTGCCTGGGTGGCTCAGTCGGTTAAGTGTCTGGCTCTTGATTTAGGCTCTGGTCATGATCTCATGGTTTGTGAGTTCAAGCCCTATATTGGGCTCTGTGCTGACAGTGTGGAGGCCGCTTGGGATTCTCTCTTTTCCTCTCTCTCTGCCCATCCCCCGATCTCTCTCTCTCTCTCTCTCTCTCTAAAAATAAATAATAACTTGAAAAAATAAATAAAACTTACATTCCAGAAGGAGGAGCCAGAAAATAAAATAAAAATAAATAAGTAAATAAGAAAATTTTTGTTAGTTGTAAGTACTATTCAGAGAATTAAGTAGGGATAGAGTAGTAAGTCTCTACTTTAGAAACATTGGTCATAAAAGGACTTCTGAGAGGACTAAATTTTAGCTGAGATCAGAATGAGAAGAATAGTTTCCTTCTGTAAAGTTCAGTGGAAGACCATTCTAAGTAGAGAGTATAGGTAGTATAAAGGCCCTGAGGTGGGATTTGGTGTTATTCCACAAAGGAAAGAAGACTACCAGGGCAGATACTAAAGATCCTCTACCTTTTTTTTTTTTTTTTTTTTTTTTTTTTTTTTAACTCTAACAGAGACCTTCTATCTTTTGGTACCTGAAGATCAAAATGAGAGGTGCTTGGGTGGCTCAGTTGGTTAAGTGTCTGACTCTTGATCTCAGCTCAGGTCTTGATCTCATGGTTTTGAGATCAAGCCCTGCATTGGGCTCTACACTGAGCATGAAGCTTACACTAAAAAAAAAAAAAAATCAAAATGAAAGGCAGCCTTTGCCATATCTAACGATTGTTCTGCATTTTTCTGATTCTGAGATAGGAGGGCACAGTGTTATTACTAACAATACTAGACACTTATATGGTGCTTCCTGTAGGCAGGTACTGTTGTAATTTCTTCACATGTATTAACCTATGAGGTTATGAGATAGATATGTTTGGTTTATGTTTTTGTAGATGAGGAAACTGAAACACAGATAAGTTACTTAACATGGAAACAAAGAGCTAGTAATTGGCAGAACTGAGATTTGTTTCCATTAGTCAGAATCCAGAATTTGTGTGTTTAATCATTATTCATACTGCTTCTTGATAATAATAATGAGGAAGATAGTGGTATATGCCTTTGTTTTGCTATCAAAGCATTGTAGATTGAACAAATCAATGTTATCCTTGAGTTACATCTTATGAAAAGAATAAGGAATTGATATATAAAATATAAGATACTCGGTACAAGGACATGGGTTTATTTTGCATCACTGGGTAAAGTAAACTCATTTGCCATACCTTCTGGATCTATGCCTTCTGGATCTCCACTTACACCATCATCCATTCATCCATTCTCTTACCCACCAATAATTACTGTTCGCCTACCACATACCAGGCACTTTTTTAGGTACTAGCAATACAGAAATGGCCAAATTAGTCTCTGCTCTTATGGAGTTGACTTTTCTAAGAGTGTGACAAAAATTCTATATTATTAAAGCAAATATTTAAAATTAACTCAGTTAACAGAATCAAATGTCTTCAGATACAGTTAATTTGGTCTTTAGAGATGACAGACTGATTCACAAGGGAATAAATGACTTGAGTCAAGGCATTTGCACAGCTGGAAATCCAGTTTAAGTTTAGGTTAGACTGCCATGAACCCAAGTGATCTGGCTCCAGCCCAAACACTGAATGAATCCAATTCCTTTGAGCAGACCAAGGTTTGCAAGAGAGGCAACATCTGTCCCATAGAATGGAACCTGATGTGTTTGTAAATGACCAGTGCCTTCAGCTCTGTAAAGCTCAGTTGAACTTGAGAAGACATAGCCAGTATCTCCTGATTCTTAGTAAATTCTGATCTTTTCCAGTCTACCTGCTGCTAAATTAAACCATAGAACCGGAAAGTCAGCAATGTTATATAAATACTCTAGAGACATTATGTTGTGAGTAGGAGACAGGGGTAATGAGCCATATCTAAAACTGTTTTTATTGGAATCCATAAAAGAAGGAGAAGGTAGAGTTTTTAAAAAGTATGAGTAAGATGAGTTAGTGGAAAATGAGACTAAGGTGAGAATAAATGTGTGAATATTAGAGATATTTATAGAATGGAACTTGATTTGAAATGGAAGAGTGGAAAAATGCTGAGACCATTTTAGACTTATTGGAAATGGTAAGGAAAACAGTGATAAATTTTATTATCATATTTGAATTGCCTGGTACTATAAAAGACCATTCTTGTAAAACTGCCAGATTTCTGGAATTTTCATGAACTAATTATATAAAACCATAGGCTAGGTTGTTTCAGGAATACACTTGGGTGAAGTCAGAGCTCACATAAAAATTTATATCTTACTTTAATTTTATCATCACTTGGCAAAACTTGTTTAATAAATGGATTTTCTTTATAAATCTGGTGCCACATTTCTCAAAGTGACATTGAGAAACTCCCACTTCCTTAGGAAATTATTTAGATTCATATTTCTGTGATTAAATGTGGGAGTGGTAGGTTAAGCAAAGGACTTCACTGAATCTTCAAGGTGCTAGGGAACATTATAAATCTCCCCTTGGGAGATACAGTACTATTTTTGTCTTAGAGCATTCTGATAGATTTGGGTCATCTGAAACACAATTTGGGAAATACCCATCTAGTTCACTGGTGGTCATGTTCCCATTGGATCAGACTCCATAATAATCTTTTTCTAAGTCCTTAACTGTTTACATTCCAATGATGACTTGATGTCTCTTCGTTCTTAATATCACAGTATCATCAATTTCTCAAACAAGAAACTCCAAGAAATTATATATTTGATTGCTTTTTATTCTACTTTCCTAGCCAACTGTCTACTCCTACTTCATTTTTCCTCCCAGGATTTCACAAATATTTCTCACTTTTTATTTTTCTGGAATTACCTCCTCATGAGGGAGCTTTCTTTTTTTAAGATTATTTATTTATTTTGAGAGAGCATAGGAGAGGGCACATGCATGCATGAGCAGGGGAGGGGCAGAGAGAGAGGGAGAGAGAATCCCAAGCAACCTGCATGCTATCAGTGTAGAGGTGGAGGTGGGGCTTGATCCAGGGCTCCATCTCATGAACTGTGAGATCATGACCTGAGCAGAAACCAAGAGTCCAACACTTTTTTTTAAATAGTTTATTTAGTTTTTAATTTACATCCAAGTTAGTTAGCATATAGTGCAACCATGATTTCAGGAGTAGATTCCTTAATGCTCCTTACCATTTAGCCCATCCCCCATCCCTCAACCCCTCCAGTAACTTTCTGTTTGTTCTCTATATTTAAGAATCTCTTATGTTTTGTCCCCCTCCCTGTTTTTGTATTATTTTTGCTTCTCTTCACTTATGTTCATCTGTTTTGTATCTTAAAGTCCTCATAGGAGTGAAGTCATATGATATTGACTTTCTCTGACTGACTAATTTAGCTTAGCAAAATACCTTCTAGTTCCATCGACGTAGTTGAAATGCTAAGATTTCATTCTTTTTGATTGCTGAGTAATACTCAAGTGTGTGTGTGTGTGTGTGTGTGTGTGTGTACCACATCTTTATCCATTCATCCATCGATGGACATTTGGGCTCTTTCTGTACTTTGGCTATTGTTGATAGTGCTGCTATAAACATTGGGGTGCATGTGCCCCTTCGAAACAGCACACTTGTATCCCCAGGAGTCCAACACTTAACTGACTGACTGAGCCACCCAGCGCCCCAGCAGGGGCTTTGATCAACATATGCCTCAGTTGTTTCAGCCCCTTCAACAGGCCTAATTTCTCTCCAAGGGAATTTTTTACTGCTGATAAATATGTCACTCCTCCTTCTTTTGACCATGTTGCCTTTTTGGTTTCCTCAGAGGAAATATTTGTTACCTGATAGTCTTGCTAAATGTAATTTTTAAAAAGTCATGTGCATGATTCTCATACAAATAAAAAGTACACATGAATCAAAGACTTTATTAATTAAAGGAGAAGGTAGTAAGATGTTAAAATTGGTTCAAAGTTTTATAGTCAGAGATTTATATTCTCTACCAGATAAAATTAACCTGCATTACTATAAATTACTAATTTGCATTGCTACTAACTGGAATCATTTGCATGGCTACACACTTTCTATTACTTAATCTCTACCCCAGAAGGGTTGTAGAATAGCCTCCTCAATAGAAAGTCAGTCATGGATGCACACTCCCTTAGAATCAGTAATACCCAGAGTGTCCATTAGACAATGCCCAATCTCCACCCAGGGGACTCCAAATAATCTTTTTGCCTATTTTTAAGTATTGGGTAATTTTTATGAGCAGTCAGTAATTCTCCACTGACAGTATTTATTTAATCAGTGTTTTTGTTACTTTGTTTCTACAGTGGTGCTTAGTAACTTCTAGAGAAGGATTTGTGTGGGTTTAGCTTGCCAGGTGAAGGCCTTGTATGGTTCCACTGGAGACAGGCATTTTAAGGCTTTCCATGAGAACATGTGAGAAAAACTTTTCCTAATTAAATAAAACTAAAAATAAATTTCCACATAGATGTAACTCGTCAATGATTTTAACCTCCTAAATGTGCTCCACTTCCTGTTCTCCAGCCCACCAAATGTTGAGCTAAGTATACAGTCCCCTCAGAAATACTGCACACACTGCAGATATGAGAAGGCTTTGGAAGTGTGCGTTCTTGAACAACCCTGTGGTTTTGAACGATTCCTCTGTGAGTAAGGATATCTGGTCCTTGCAGAGATGAAACCCACATTTTTTGACTCTTCCATTACCAAAGTGGTTTTAAGTGACAGCATAGTTCAGTTATAGTGGGAATACATCCAAAACCAAAACAAACCAAACCAAAACAAAACAAAACCAACAACACCCTACCAATCCATTGGATATTTTATTCTCTTAGTGAAAGAGATCAGGTCCTTTCAGTTAAGCAAATACCTCTGGGAGGCTATAGTCAGAGATTTATATTCTCTACTAGATAAAATTAATCTGCATTACTATAAATGAGAAATTTGCATTGCTACTAACTGGAATCATTTGCATTGCTACAAGCTTTCTGTTACTTAACCTGGATTATTTATGCATAAATCATTCCTTTAACCAGTGTCTTCTAAACTCTCTGTGGTGAATAACCCCAATGTCATGGACCAAGCTAATAGAAATGAATTTCTAGAAAAACAAAACAAAAGCCCCCAAAAGGCAAAAACATAAGTAAGTTCCAATTTTTTAATTAGTAGATTCAACTGATAAAAACTGCATTTCAGTAAATATAATTAGCATAACATAAGAAGTCAAAAACATAACTACAAAAAATGTTTATTGAAGATGTTCATAGGAATAGATGATAATCACTAATCACTTTTTAAGTTCCACATTCATAGGTAAACTAAAAGTTGAATCAAATAGTCATTCCCACATATAAAATGCCTATATGCATACCTTGAATGAGCATAGTGCATATCAATATTAAAAGTTTCAATATAAGGGGCCCCTAGGTGCCTCAGTTGGTTAAGCATCAGACTCTTGATTTTGGCTCAGGTCATGATCTCATGGTGTGCAAGATTGAGCCCTGTGCCAGGCTCTGTGCAGACAGTGTGGAACCTGCTTGGGATTCTCTCTCACCCCCTCTGTTCCTATCCCACTTGCTCCCACTCTGTCTCTAAATAAATAAACTTAAAAAAGTTTCTATCTTATTTTTTCTTCCCTTTCCCTATGTTCATCTGTTGAGTTTCTCAGATTCCACATATGAGTGAAATCATGATATCTATCTTTCTCTGACTGACTTATTTCACTTAGCATAATACCTTCCAGTTCCACCCATGTTGTTGCAAATGGCAAGATTTCATTCATCGCTGAGTAGTATTCCATTATATATATACCACAAGTTCTTTATCCTTTCATCAGTTTGTGGACATTTGGGCTCTTTTCATAATTTGGCTATTGTTGATAGTGTGCTATAAACATTGGGGGCATGTGCCCCTTCTAATCAGCACTCCTGTATCCTTTGGATAAATCCCTAGTAGTGAAATTGCTGGGTCATAAGGTAGCTCTCTTTTTAACTTTTTGAGGAACCTCCACACTGTTTTCTAGAGTGGTTGCCACCAGTTTGCATTCCTACCAACAGTGCAAAAGGCTTCCCCTTTCTCCACATTCTCGCCAACATCTGTTGTTTCCTGACTTGTTAATTTTAGCCACTCTGACCTGTGTGAGGTGATACCTCAATGTAGTTTTGATTTGTATTTCCCTGATAATGAGTGATATTGAGCATTTTTCATGTGTCTGTTGGGTATCTGGATGTCTTCTTTGGAAAAGTGTCTATTCATGTCTTTTGCCCATGTCTTCACTGGATTATCTGTTTTTGGGTGTTGAGTTTGGTAAGTTCTTTATAGACTTTGGATACTAACCCTTACTCCAATATGCCATTTGCAAATATCTTCTCCCATTCTGTTGGTTGCCTTTTAGATTTTTTGATTGTTCCTTTGCTGAACAGAAGTTTTTTGTCTTGATGAGGTCCCAAGAGCACTGGGTGTCATATGTATGAGATGAATCACTGGGTTCCACTCCTGAAGTCAAGACTACACTGTATGTTAACTAACTTGAAAATAAATAAATGAAAGAAAATATATAAAGCCCATGAAAAAAAAAGTTTTAATTTGACAAATGAGATTGCCTTTTGTGTGTTACTTTATCTACAGTAGGGTAAATTGATAGCTATGTTATACGTAGAGAACAATGGACATCTAAACTGTTTTTATGTTTTGTTTTAATAGCATCATAGTGGAGAAGCAAGTCTTATGGAGGTATATTACAAGTGTGGTAGAAAAAATTTTAGATGAATTTCAGCATGCTTGGGATATGCATTTTTGGGTAACATTTTATCATGATATAATTTATACGTTATAAAATAATTGCAAAAATAACATAAGGACTCTTGTACATCCTTTACCACTTTTGCTCTATCAAAGACACTGTTTAAATTTTGAAATAATCTAGTGCCATTATTGAAATCAGGAAATTAACATTGTATAACACTATTATCTAATCCGCAGCTCATGTCTGAATTTTGTCAGGTTTCCCTTTGACTATTCAAAGTGTGTGTGTGTGTGTGTGTGTGCACATGTGTGTGCATGTGCGTGCATGTGCATCTACGTGTGTGTGCATGTGCGTGCATGTGTGTATGTGTGTGCATGTGCGTGCATGTGCATCTACGTGTGTGTGCATGTGCGTGCATGTATGTGTGTGCATGTGCGTGCATGTGTGTGCATGTGTGTATGTGCATCTACGTGCGTGCATGTGCGTGCATGTGTGTATGTGTGTGCATGCGTGCGCATGCGTGTGCATGTGCATGTGTGTATGTGCGTGCATGTGTGTATGTGCGTGCATGTGTGTATGTGTGTGCATGTGTGTGCATGTGTGTATGTGTGTGTATGTGTGTATGTGTGTGCATGTGTGCATGTGTGTGCATGTGTGCATGTGTGTGCATGTGTGCATGTGTGTGCATGTGCATCTACGTGTGTGTGCATATTTTACCCCTCACAGTCCAGAGTCATGCATTTAGCTGACATATCTCTTTAGCCTTCTTTAATTTAGAACAGTTCCTCAGGGGTTTTTTTCGTCTTTTTTGAAGAATAGAGGCCAGTAATTTTAGAATATTCTCTTTCTTATCAAGTTCTTATCTGCTAGTTTAACACTCATTAATGCTTTTCTAATTCTCTTGTTTCTTCTGTATTTATTAGCAGGCATTCTAATATAAGGAAGATCTTTCCCTTCTCCTCTATTTGTTTATTCATTCACTTATTTATATCAAAGTGGACTCATGCATTTTTATCTTTCAGTGGACTATGTAATTCATTACTAAGATGATTTATTTTGATGCTTGAATTGTCCCAGATTTTGACAGGAACTCTCATGTCTTTTTGATGTGTTTCCATCATTTTTTGAGCAATTTCTTACTTTCTGGATGATACAGTAGGCTTATCCCTGCCTCAGAGCCAGCCTTTTCTCCAAGGAGGTCTGTTTTTATAAATTAATATCTAGGAGCTAAGTGTGCTAATTGCTTCAGACATGTAATTGCTTCTGGGCCCTTTCAGGAGGCCAAACTAGAATGGGCACACCTATTCCTGTAGGTATACATTCCTGTATTTATTTTCAATGTGTTCACTCTGATATCCCCAATTCCTATCCAATGCTAAGGCCTAGTTTTCCCCGATTTCCATACTTGTAATTCTCCTTTCCATCTTCTAGCTGTCTGTTGTCATTAATTACTAATTTAATTTCCTTGCTGTCAGAGAACATACTGTGAAAGATTTCAAACCTTTTATTGAGACGTTCCTATGACCCAGTATAATGTCTGTTTTGGTGAATGTTCCATGTGCACTTGAACATAATATCTGTGATGTGGTGTTGAGTATACTGTTTATAAATATTGATGAGGTCCAGTTGGTCAATAATGTTGTTTAGATATTCTATGTCTTTACTATTTTTGTGTGTAGGTAGTTTTAAAGGTGTTCCATTAATTTTTCACAGAAGGGTATTTAAATGTACAACCATGATGATAGATTTGTCTTTTTTCTTTAGTTCTGTCAGTTTTCCTTCATGTATTTTGAAGCTCTGGTAAACGTTTTTACTGTTATACTTTCCTTATAACGTTTTTACTGTTATACTTCCCTTATAAATTGACCCTTTTTCATTTTGAAATGTCTTTGTCTTTTTAAAAATTTTTTTTAAAATGTTTATTTATTTTGTGTGTGTGTGTGTGTGTGTGTGAGAGAGAGAGAGAGAGAGAGAGAGAGAGAGAGAGAGTTAGTGGGGGAGGGGCAGAAAGAGAGGGAGACACAGAATCTGAAGCAGGCTCCAGGCTCTGAGCTATCAGCACAAGCCCAGTGTGGGGCTTGAACCCACAAATCATGAGGTCATGACCTGAGCCAAAGTTGGACGCCCAACCAACTGAGCCACCCAGGCACCCCTGAAGTATCTTTGTCTTTTAATTGGAATGTTCAGTCTATTTACATTTAATGTAAATATTAGTTGGACTTAGGTCTATACATTAGCTCTTCATTTTCTATTTGTTCCCTCTGGTTTTTATTTTTCTGATCTTTTTTCGTAGCTCTCTTTTGGGTTCATTGAATATTTGTCTGTATTCCATTTTCAGTATTCAGTATTCTTCTACTGCCTTTTAATCTAACCTCTATATTTTTTTAAAGTTTATTTATTTTGAAAGAGAGAGTCAGAACACAAGCAAGTGGGGGAAGAGCAGAGAGAGGGAGGGAGAAAGAGAGAATCCCAAGCAGGCTCAGCACTGTCAGCACAGTGCTGCCAACTCATAATCTGAGTTGAAATCGTGACCTGAGCCGAAACCAAGAAACCAGATGCTTAATTGATTGAGACACCCAGACACCCCAACCAGTGTATTTTTAAATTGATTTCTTTATAAATTACAATATACATTCTTATTTTATCATTGTCTACCTTAATTTAATGTATGCCACTTTATGAAATGAGAATTTTGTAACAGTATAGCTTTGTTTCCCCACCATCATTCTTTTAGCTCTTGTAATCATTAATATTACATTTATATATATTATAAACCATATGATATAACTGCAAATATGTTTTACATATTTGGATATTATACATCCAAGACTATTCATGGCAGTATTGTTTATAATAGTAAACCAAGGAAAACAACCCAGGTCTCCATCAGCAAAAGGCTGGTTAAATAAATGGTGCCACATCACAAAATGGGATTCCATGTGGCCTTACATGAGAATGAGGAGGTTCTTTGTGTACAAATGTGGCATGATCTCTAGTTCAAGGAAAAAGAAAGGTGTAGATCAATGCATATAGTATGGTAGCTTTTATATATAAAAGTAGAAAAATATAAATAGGTATTTGTATTTGTTTTAAGAAATACTGGGAGGATACACAAATCTAATAAAGTGTGCTATCCATAAATACATTTTTGGGGCTGGACATAAGGAAACAGGAAGCCATGAGATTCCTAATTATTTTGGTTTGATTTTTTGGAAACATTTGAATCTGTTAACTATAAAATTAACTTTAAAGCAAAATGAAAATGTGTATATTCTGTGGTTAGCTATAAATAAATACATCATTTATTTAGAAGTTCTGCTCATTTAGAGTTGAGTTAAAAGATGATGACTCCAAGGGAAGATGGCCCTGTGCTGCAGAAGGTATGTGCCACATACCTTTCCCCTTCCTTTTCACTTAACCACACCCACCACCTTTTATATTTTCTTTTAAATAACTAACTTGTGTATCCTGGCCTTTTATTCTCTCAGAAGAATATTTATTCAGGAAATGAATGCTACCAACTATTGATGAAGGATGTATATTACTTTGGGCTATTAATTATTGTTAATTGCTAGGCCTTTTATTCCCTTAACTTTTTTTTAAAGTTTATTTATTTTGAGAGAGAGAGAGAGAGAGTGCGAGAAAGGGAGGGGAGAGAGAGACAGGGAGAGAGAGAATCCCAAGCAGGCTCTGTGCTGTCAGTGTGGAGCCCAACGTGGGGCTTAATCCCACGAACCATGAGATAATGCCCTGATCCAAAATCAAGAGTCAGGTGCTCAACCGACTGAGCCACTCAGATGCCCTTATTCCCTAAACTCTTAAATGTGATTTGAATAAATTGTTCTTCCAAATGTTAGCAAAGGAGTATCTAAGTACTGAGAAACAAGTCTTATGAATATTTTTTGAATGGATTGTTGAGAAGACTGCTGGTTTGTGTGTATAGACTACCCCCATCTCAGCCCTGCATCTGGCACTGTGAGTCCAGGAGATAATGGGCTCTTGGTGAGAGAAACATGCAAGATGAGCAAAGAATGGCTAAGTGTGACCATGAAAAAAAAAAAAAAAAGATCTGGGCCACTAGTTAGAAACATGAAATGGGGGGAAAAGATAATCACTTTGTCGATAAAATGCTAAAGCATAAACTTGATCATAAGTTTGTGAAACCTATGCAAGGAGAAAACACAAAATATAACATTACTAGGGCAGTCTGGGTGTTTCAGTTGGTTGAGTGCCTGACACTTGATTTTGGATCAGGTCATGATCTCAGTTCATGGGATCATCTCCCCTTCCCCCTTTCTCCCCAACCCTATGACGCTATGTGCTGATGACTTGGAGCCTGCTTGGGATTCTCTCTTTCCCTCTCTCCGGACCCTGCCCCCTGCAAGTGTACTTTCTCTCTCTAAAAATAAATACATCAACTTAAACAAAACATTACTGAATCTATTTTCCTAAGAAGAAAAATAGACAATTAAAAATGTAAATTCCTTCCAAATTGATGGACACATTTTGTGTAATGTCCCTTGAAATTCCGAAGTTATTCTTGTGGAACTTGGCAAATGACATGATTCACCTGGAAGAATAAGAATTAAAAAGTTTTAAAAAGTCCTAAGACTTTTAAAAAGTCCTAGAACCTGAGATGGATTAATAGCTAGCTAGGTACAGGGATGATTAGATAAGAATAAAGTGAACATCACAGCAGGTGAATTGTGGAACCCACATTATGCATATGGGATCTTTATGTACAATTTTTTCAACTGTTTTTGTTTGAACATTTTCCACATAAAATGGGAAAATCTATGCCTCAGCTCCCTACTTTTATCACATCGAGTCCAAATACCTCCGCCTGGCTTTTCAAACTCAGAATTAAAAAGCTGTGTTATACCTGTCTAACTTTATTTCCACTGTTCCCTATCAAACCCTGTGCTGTAACCACGCTCATTTCCTCACTCTTCCCTCACTTGCGCTGTGCTCATTTTCTCTTTCACACTTTTCCTCCTGCTGCTTCTCCTGCCTAAGATGCCCTGATATCCCCTTTCCACTCATCCTAATCTTGCCAATCCTCCATTTAGGTCCTGCTGAATGCAGCCCTCATTCTGGTCCATATGTGCATCTTCTGCCATCCTTGTAATTTAATGCAAACTGTATAGTGTCTTACCTTGTTGACTTACAAGTTCTGGTCTATCAGTCTAGTCATCCATCATTGTGAATCTTATGCTTCTTTCTGTCACTCAGCATCTGGATAGTACTGAGTAGTAGATGATCAACCAGGATTTGCTAGATGACTAATGGATGATCAATAACCATAGCCACAAATTCCGTCACTGAATGAATTAGCGTCCTTTGTATTTTTGGGGGCACAGTGCCTGCCATGGTTATGGCATCTGGCCCATTGGAAATTTTCAGTAACTTTTGGATAAATAATTTTTTTTAGGTTTCTGCTCTTTCTCTATTTGAATGTCTGTTTTTCTACACATTGTGTCTACTGAATAGGCTAGAATTCCAGGTGCTATATATTATACAAGCATAAACAAACAAATACATAAGAAAATAAACAAGCAATCCACAAATTCACTGCGAAATTAGGGACATTTCAAAGTTGGAAGTGCTTTTACTACTTGTGTCTAGAAGGGATGCTTGCCTGGGGCTACTATAAAAAAGGGCAGATTATATATTAGTTTCCTATTACTTATGTAACAAGTTATCACAAATTTAATGGCTTAAACAACACAAATTTATTATCTTCTCCTTTCTGGAGGTCAGACATCCACAATGAGACTTCCAGGCCTAAAATCAAAGTGTTGGTGGTGCTGTGTTCATTCCGGAGACCCTAAGTGGACCCAGGTCTGGCACATTTGAGAATAGCAGGGACGCCAGTGTGGCTGGACAGAGCTAAGAGAGTTACAGAAGATGAACTCAGAGAGATAAGAACTGGGGCAGATTGTATAGAACTTTCTGGGCTCCAAAAGGACTAGGTCTTTGATTCTGTGTGAGGTGGGGAGCCACTGGAAGCTTCTGAGCAGAACACTGTTTACAGAAGGATCCTTCTCACTGTTGTGTTATGAATAGATTTTTAGGGTAGGATAAGAATGGAATCCAGGAAACCAGGAAGGAGGCTACTGTGATCATTCAGGTGAGAAATGATGGTGATTTGGGCCAAGGTGATAATAGTATGGGGTGATGGATATATTTTGAAGACTGAGTCAATAGGCTTTCCTGATGGAGAAGACATTAAATGTACAGAGAGAGAGAGAGAATCTAAAAAGAAAATCAATTGAATTCCCTTTGAATGACTCTTGGAACATAGGAAAGGGTATGCAGCATGAATGACTCACACTGAACTATTGTCAGTGGCATGAAGTAGGAGAGCCTAAATGGCTGCGAAAGGAACCTTCCCATTTTGCTGTGTGCTGCTGTATATTCGAATCTTTTACAACAACAGTACAGTCTTATGTTACTAGCATGATACTAAAAAAAATTACAATTTAGACTGACAACTTTTTCAAGGACACGTCTCCCTTCATTTGGGCAACATGTATACAATTTTAACATGAGCTTTATTAGAGATGTAGGTTAACTGAGACAAATATTTAGCATGTATGATTGGCAAGGATACTGCACAGTGCCAATGAACCATCTGATAAACATAGAGTTATAAAGAAAAATGCAATCGAGAATGAACAATTAAATTTGTTATTGACTCAGGAGATTGAGATATAAATACAGTTGGGGTTAACAGATGTATAATTATGGATCATGGTGCATTTTTTAGAAGGGAGAAAAGTTTACTGATTGAAAGAAATAGTGATCAAACTATATTGTTAGAATGCTTAAGGAGAGGTACAGCTTACCTCCCTCCTCCCCCAGAAGTCCCATAATCCTGTACTATTTGATGAATTCAGTATAGATTTCAACATTTTCCACACTGATATGCAAGTACACTAGTTAGACTTCATGTGGCTCTATAGGTTCTTTTCCCTGGATTAACAAGCCTTTCCCTGTACACAGAGGCGTTTCTGATATTCAATGTATGTTTTGAAACATTACATATGCAAACATAAACTGAATGCTTCTTTTTGAATTTAAAGTTTAGCTAAGTCTATGAGTACATTCACACAAAAATCCCTTGGGGTGGTTCAGAGGGCAAAGTGGCATAGTTATAGGATAGCACTCCATACATTGTAAAGCACACAGCAATATAAGGAATTATTGTTTTGATTTCATTTATCTGGATTTAAAGAGATTTGAGATATTCTAGACACATGGATTTCTAGATAGGTTAATGTACCCATTTAAACACCATTCTGAAAATGAATAATTTGTTTTTGTTTTTGTTTTTTATTTTAGAGAGAGAGTGTGCAAGTAGGGGCGAGGGGCAGAAGGTAGGAGAGAGAGAGAGAGAGAGAGAGAGAGAGAATCTCAAGCAGACTCCATGCTCAGCATAGAGCCCAATGCAGGGTGTGGTCCTATGACTCTGGAATCATGACCTGAACCAAAATCAAGAATCAGACACTCAATCAACTGAGCCACCTAGGTGGCCCAAAAATGAATAATTTGAATTGGAGGATTCCTGAGCTTCTTCTATCAAGTGTTCCTTAATCTTTGGGTTCCTTCTTCCTCATTCCAGATGTTGAGAGTCTTTATTGTCCTAGATTCAGGCCAGAAATGAGATTTCTTTCTCTCCATCATGTACATGTCCAAGTCTTGATCTTCTTTTCTTTCAGAGCAGGCTCTTGGCTCTATTTTCATAGGGCCACAACCCTTTCTCCAAAACAGTTGGGACCAGATAGATGTGTTTGTGAATTCAGATTATTCTGATTTTAGACAGGAAATCTGGAACTTGAACCACACGTTCCATAGCATCACCAGCAGGAGCTAGAACAGCCACTAAGAATCGTATCCTTTAATATTTCTTCAGCAAAATATATAAATAGTCACATCAGAGTGGGATGACTAAACATTACGCATAGTATCATATCAACTCAGGACTGGTTTTGTCATGAATGACTAGGTCAGGTCAGGTTTTGCTACCACATCAGTTATTAAGAATTATTTTTTAGTTTTCAGAGTTTTTTGGCTTTGGAATAGAGGATAATGAATTTGGGACTTACAGTTAAAAGACTCTGTGCCTGTTGCATAATTGTTCCAGGAGGACTTGATGCTATAGGCCTCCCATCTCTAATTTATTCTTTATATTAGCACATTTAAACATTTTGGGCTTCTCCACCCTTGCTACTATTGCTGTAGATAAAGCTTGGGCCTATACAGTTGAAGCCATTGGCTCCCTTACCTTCAATACCTTCACCTTCAAGTGTGGGCTGCCTATCGGCACCCGAAAGAATAAAGGTACAAATCTGACTACATGTTATTTTTCCACTAATTCTGTCAGTGGCTCTCTGCCTACAGGAGAGAGTCCTAACATGATAAGTTTGCAATTCAGGGTTGGCTTTGACCTGCCCCCTACCTGCACAGTTTTACCTCCTCTGCTGTTCCTCTCTCCCTCCTTGACTCTCAAGGTTAGACTTAACAGTTCACTCACTGTCCTCACTTTTCCAACCTCTGAGCTCATCTGTTATTTAAATGCCCTTCCCTTCGGTCAGCGTGGTGAATTCATACTCGTTCATGATGCAATTCAAGCATCTCATCAGGGATAGCTTCTCCGCTCCGCCAAAGTAGAGTTAATTGTTCTCTTTGTGTCACCAGTGTGGCTGGTGTATGAATAAATATATGCCAGCATAGTGTCGATGGCATTATTGCAGATTTTATCTACCTGTCTGTATCTCCACCTAGGCTGCAGGCATCCTGAGGGCAGAGGCCATGACTCCGTCATCTCTGTATTCCCAGCATCCAGCTCAGGACCTGCTACATTTTTAATAAACATTATTTGAAGGGATGAACAACTGGGGTGCAGTCATACCTTCAGTTCAGTGTTTCTGAAAAGTGGTTCAAGGACTTACTGTTACAAAAATACCCAGGGTCTCATAAAAAACTTCAGGTTCCTGGGCCCAACCCTAGATGGCCCCAAAGAGAATTCCAGAGGGAATCTCTGAAATCTGCACTTTAAACCAACTCACTGGGTATTTTGAAAGCTAAAAACTTACTTTGGGGGTCTTTGAAGCACGTGGGAATTGTAGCAGAAAGAAACTGTTAGTCTTAAGGTGATTTTCTTCTACTACCCACTTTATAGTTTTTCTGCCTACCTCTCGGCCATGATTGTTCTTTAGATCCTATTTCCTCCCTATTTCCCTGTCTTCAGTTCCCAATCTGTTTTGTAACAAGAAACCAGACAGTAGTAATCAAGAGCACCTCATCTTCTGATCCTGAGGTCCATGGCACCTCAAGTTGATGAAGGTGTGAGGGACTTAATATTGCTTATTGCCTAGACAGACTGACTCTGCTTCGGGGTTTGAGAGCATTTTCTATGGAATAAAGAACAGACTTGTGTCGATGGCCTTGATGGAGATTACTTTGGCTACTCAGAAGCCCTTTTCACCCATTTCTCTCTGTAACTCTGTCCTGGGGATCTGGGGTTGCTGGACAGCTAATGCCAAGAAAATGTTAGCCAGTGGTACAAGAATTTCTCTATTAGAACAGGATTATTCTTCCCAGAGATGGCTTCACTAGAATGGAATGAGGCCTTCTCATGGGCTGTCAGGACTGATAGTCTTCACAGACTCATTATCCAAGAACAAACAGACTTATCATCCAAGGGCAGAGCTGAAAAGGGAAATGGGACTTTCCTTCATTCTTCCTTCTTATTGCTACTCTATATAATGATCCTCAAGAACAACAAACCAAAAAAACAAAAAATTACTTATTTTTCTAAATAAAAACACATCTGGGCCTGAGTTCTCCTCCCTGCCCTCCTGCCCCACCTCCCACCCCCTGCCCAAGTTAGGAGAACAGTCCAATTTGGTCACTGTTGTCAGCGAGTCCATTATTTTACTTTATTAGAATCCAAAGGTCATAGTTCAGAAATTTGGAGATACTTATGGCTATGGCTGTGCTGAACAGGGAGAGTGGGAAGCTCATATCCTCCATGCCTTCATCAGGCCCGGAGTGCTTTTGCAAAGACATCTGCCTTTCTGTTCTCTGCCATTCACTGGGAGCCAGACAGAAGGCTTCCTAAGTCCCAGGGTCCTGGATGGGGTAGAGGGCAAATCTTTCTCACTTGTAGAAATGCTCAACCTGCACTTTTCCGAAACTCAGGGAAACCGTGGTGCAGACCATCACTTCCACCTGCAGTTTAAAGCATTAGTTCTGTCTTCTGTGCTTCTGATAGAACCCAGCCTTGGTAAGTCTGAAACAGGCCTGTTCACCAGTCCACTTGTGGAAAGGAGCCCCCAGAGTTTTAGAGACAGCTGGAGGTAGGGAAAGGAAATTATTCCTTTTAAATCCTTACAGGTAAAAGAGCCCCAAACAATAGTTGGTTGTTTTTTTTCCCCCTTGCTAACTCACCTTATTATATAAACACCAAAGGAAAAACAAGGTGGGGGTAGATTGGTTTGAGAGACTTGCCAGACCTCAGATGTAATTTTTGCCTATGACTTGGTAGCTCTAGAGGTCCCTTTGCCTTCATTTTAGTCCTCCTTTGTGTGAGAGATAGGCAGGCAGGTCCTCTTAATAAGCAGAGTTGTAACTTTGCTCTCTAGCTGGTCATGTTAATAGTCATCATCTAGAATACGTCAAATGCTGTCCAAGGATCTACCTTTAATTCTTAGAACTCCACAAGGTATTATCATCTCCATTTAACAGATTAGTCCCACAGAGGTTGAGTAATTTTCTTATACAGGCATTAAATAGTGGAGACAGGATCTGAACTAATGTCTATATTAAACTCCTAAGCCCATGCTCTTTCTAACATTTTCCTAAGTCTTTTACCATTAGATTTAAAACACAACTTCCCATAATGGCCTTACCATGAACTTTGAATTGGTGCAATATTCACTAAAATAAAGCCCCCAAGCTCTGTTGTTATGAATCCAAGGAATATGGATTCTTGAACTTGAACAATTCTTGCTTCATTACAGGGGAAAATGTTTTATTTGCTTATTTTTTCAACATCCTGTAGTTAATTCCCTCATTTCTTCTTACAGTTCTGGTTTGCAGATAATTGAATCCATTTTCTTCTCTGCTCATGGGTATAAGCTGGGCATCCTACTGAGGTCTGCAAGCCACTTGTGTCATTCTGTGCCTTTCTTCTCCTAGGTATGTCTTCATAACATTGGGGTCAGGTGGTTGGAGGACTCTGTTAGCACAATCAATAACACAAATGTTTTCAACTCAGCTACTAAATGATTTCCTTCTCCACTGAGGCTTGGCAGATTTTTCCTTCTGCATTGTCTAATTTTCTTTAGATTGTAACATGGCTATTTTAATCACGGTACACTGTGTTACTGGTTGAAGTCATCAAATCACAGTTCCTAGGGTGAGTGCTGGAAAAGCGTCGTTGAGTTTGGTTCATCTCCTGTCCATTGTATTTCCTGGGTTTCATATTTAAGCTCCTGTATTTTTTTTTTTTTTTAGCAACAATTGTTTTGCAGATTTCCCCATAAAAGAAAATTGGCTGGCTTGCTTTTTGGTAACATTCTTTAAAATGTGACTGTTCTGTTTTATAGACTAGGTAATAGATAGGAAATTGGAAGTTGTTGTATTACAAGGGGGGAAATGGAGTGCTATTTGAAAGCGATGGCTTTCCTTACCCAAACAGTAAGTCAACAGATTCTTTACATTTTCATATAAGGTGCTGACTAGACACAATGCTGAACACTTCTTAACACTTTATGTGAAAATTCTTCTTCTGTCCAGGGATCCAGTGGAAATTGGAGAGTACATTCTGCACAGTCCACACAGCTGATTGGATTGGGAAGGGCATCTGGCCTTACTATAGTAGTGGACCATAAGAGGGGCTCAGAACAAAATCTCTGCGTAAACAGGGAGAATATGAACTAACTACCAACTTGATCACCATCTTTTGCAAATCTGAACAGGGTAGTACAGCAAAGATCAAGTAACTAGTGGCAGGTATAGAAGACCATGAAGTAGAGACAGGTTGTGGTGGAAAATGAATGAGGGCAATACAAGTAAGGAGAAGCTGGAAGGAAGCCAACTGGTAGGTGCAGGAGGAGTGAAAGAGGCACAGAGAGGAACAGGCTGAGAGGGAGTAGCTGGGGCCCATGGATGAGCAAACCCTCTGATCACGGTGGAAGAATTAGTACCTGTGTGAAGATTAGGTCTTAGTTTTAGTGTGAAACTGGGCTTTTCCTTCTGGGCTTCTGAGAAATCTACTTGACATTTGTGATTCCTGCCTACTCATTTTGTGTGCCTCCTGACAATAAACTCCATGTTCTCTGAAGGAACTTGACATTTTTAAACTAACCAGCATGTCTAATACTCATTTTGAATAGTATTTTTATCATCAGTTCAAATTCATTCTTTTATTCATTAGTGCAAGATATAGAAAGGAAATAGCCAAAATTTATTTGTAAGCATAATTCTACTGGTATGAAGGACATAGGGTTTGTCCATTTTAGCCTTCTTTAGGAGGAACTTAACGTGAGATACATTTTCTGGTCATGAAGGTAAGCCAAGAGAAGAGACAGGAATCAATACATGGTGATTATATCTTATAAGATCCAGATGATCCTTTAGGTAAGAATTAATCAGTTAGATGATGAACTATACTCACAGGTTAAAGTTTTGTTTATTCAGCAATGTCTCATCTACTCTGCATTATAGGTTAGGGAAGTTAGGAGGAATTGTCCCTTCACAAAGTTAGAGTTCTGTTGAGCTTCTTTTTTTGGATTTAACTTAGGAAGGAAAATCTTGGACATAATGTAGGCATGATGGAGATTTGCTCTTACATTTCTGGGGTAGGGAAGAAATAGAGCAAGTGACTGAGAATACAGACTGTTGATTCAAAAATCCAGCTCCATCATGTACTATGTGTGAGCTTGGTCAAGTTCCTTAATCTTTAATTTCCTTATATGCAGAATGGAGATGATAATTGTGTCAAGCATTTAGTGTTGATGCTGCAAGGATTAAATGAAATGGTATATTAAAGGACCAAGCACAATACCTAGCATTGAATAAGGCTCAAATAAATAGTTGTGATGGTAGTAGAATATGTTGCAGTTATTGTGTTTGTTGTAATTATTACTGTTGCTGGATGGTGAGTCCAGAGAGTGGCTAGCTACTGCCCAAGGGCCAAATTTGGCCTGCTACCTGTTTTTGTAAATACAGTTTTAATGGGAGACAGCCATGCCTTCTCATTTGCTTATTGTCTCTGTCTGCTTTCACACTACAGCAGAAGAGCTGAATGGTTGTGACAGATCGTATGGTCCACAAAACCTAAGACATATACTATTTGGCTCTTTGCAGAAGCTGTTTTCTGATCTTTGGCATAGTGGATTGAGGAACCAATAAAACCTTAACAATCATACAGCTCTGAACTTGAATTCTGACTCTAGTTGTTAGCTTAGGAAAACTGGGCCTGAGACCCAGTTTCCTCACTGGATACAATGAGATACATAGACATACATATCACTGTGATTACATATGTGAAAGCCCTTAGTATAAAATAGTTGCTCAATAAAGAGTAATGTTAGTGTCTTCCTTTTACATTCCTCCTTCTGCTTTCCTTCCTACTATATGGAAGGCAGATTGGATTGTTCTGAGTTTAATTTCACGATTTCAAAAAGATAGCAAACCACTGTAGTTTATGTTCATATGCACGTTATTATCCACTTACAAGTAGGTAGCTGTACTTTGCCTGAATTCTTAGAACCAAGTAGGACCACTCAAAGCCCTTAGCAACACAAGTTGTTATTGAATTCAAATAAAAGAATATTCTTCTCCAAGGGGAACATAGTTTGTCTTTCCAAGTCATTGGCAAATTCAAATTTGTGTTTCAAGTTCAAATTCATTAAGCAATTTCTTAAAACAGAAGATTATATAAATGCACCTATAGGTTCAATGTTTTATTTATTATGCTTAACATGAATTGAGATAACATGATATTTGCATCATTATTACCATTATAACTCCAAGGTGACAAGATTTATTCTTTTCCAGTGGTGCAAGGTGGGTAGGTCTATCTGGTGGACAGATGGAGGACCAAATATGAGTCAGAACTTCCACATCCTACTCTAGATAAGTACGGGGATGGATTTATCAAAGACAATTTCTCTGGTGAACTGAAGGCTGAGAATAGCGTGACATTTTCATGCAAATCACTCTCGCTCTTCAGTCTTGGAAATGTTTAGTTGAATTAAATTTGTCATACTCATAATCACTCATGAATAACTAACATTTCCTATTTCCTGCTAACTCAGAAAAAAAATGCACCATCTCATTTTTGGAAATTAGGTACTTACAGATATTTCTAATTTTCAGAGTATCAGAGAGACAAGTTATTAAATGTGTAATGTACATGCTGAGCAAATTAGTTTTGAACTTTATCATCGTTTTATTTCTTTTTAATTTTTTTTCATATTAAAACAAAATTCTTCTTGGTTTGCTTGTCTGTGTTGACTCAGTTCCCAGCTTTTGGATATTCTTCTTTATATAACCTCTTGTGAACCTGTGCTGTAGAAAGCAGAATATTGATAGTGGGGCCTGGAGATAGCGATATTGAACATTATATCAGGTTTTAATTTTCTCCCCCTTTAAAACTAACTTCCAACTTCAATATTTTTAGCACTTTTGCCAGTGGCCCACATGAATCTGCTTTTCACTAGGGTCTATACTCACTGAAACATCACCATGAGGGAAGTGGCGTCACGCCTTGGGGACATCTGTCAGATGCAGTCTCTCAAGAAGTATCATTGGGTGTGTTAAGTTATCCACATATTAATTAGGTCAATTTGTGACAAAGCCAGAGGGGGCTCAGCAAAATAAACATAAATTTTGTTAAGAAGACAGGATAAACTGCCACCAAATACGTTATTTTAAATATTTTTAAGGAGTAATTTCATCTTAACACATTTTTTAAATGTTTATTTAGTTTTGAGAGCGAGAGAGAACATGAATGGGGAAGGGGCAGGGAAAGAGGAAGACAGAGAATCCCAAGCAGGCTCTGGCGCTGAAGTCGGACTTGGGGCTCAAATCCATGAATTGTGAGATCATGACCTGAGCTGAAGTCAGACGCTCAACTGACTGAGCCACCCAGGCGCCCCAGGAGTAATTTTACCTTGAGGCTTCCCACAGTGGACAATGGCTGAGTATAACATAAACATAGTAGACTCTCACTGACAAACAGGTTGAGAGAGTGTTGGAATACTGGTTTCTCAGCCTGATTTAAATACATCTTTGGTTATATGAATAAATAAGCCATATAAACCATAGACCAATGGGTCCTTGTTAGATCCTTTTCTCATATAAAAGGAGAAAGGTAGAGATTGGAAGATGTGAGGCCCTGATCCCATTGCTGATTCTGATGCTGCTTGGCCTGGTGGCCTTGCATAATTTCTCTTCTTTCCCTGGCTCTTTATCACCATTTCTGCTAAATGAGAAGCCTCAATCAGATGATGTCTAAGCTTCTCTAGCTTTTTAATTTGAGTATGTTTATTTTTGTTCCTTATATTTAAGTAGTTTAGAACCATTACGTAGGCTAAATAAGTAGAGCTCCTACAAAGAATTTGTCATTTGTGTGTTAGGATGTTAGAGAATTTTTCTAGGTCTTCTGGAGCTCCTGTGGGAATGGTAATGGCTAACCAGAACCGTCTTAGCAAAGCTGGAAGGAATTATCAAGTTTCATTCTGTAAGAAATGTGTTTGGTGGTCCTGGAGTCTCAGTAATAAGCTTAGATGTGATTGTACAATATGAATGTATGTTCATTTAAATATTGTTATTAACCGTAATGACAGCATTTTTAAATTCAGGATGCATATTGATTTTTGAGACTATGGTTAATCACCAACTGGGTAAAGCCTTCATGCAAGCTCAACCAATTCCTTTTGGCCCACCATTGATTGTAGTTCCAGCTGCAGTGAAGAGTTCCAAGTCATCTGCTGCTGCTAGGGGCATTGATCCCTAACTGTCTGTGGCATCCTTGATAATGCCATACCCGTAAATAGACTTGACTTATTCCCGAATTCTATCTGCTTCTTGGGATCATGCTCCACGTAAACAACCTGCACTCAAATTCTTGTCTTGGCTCCATACTCGCAGTCACCTCAAATAGACAAGATCATCAGAATAGTGGCATATTATTTATTACCTTTCAATATCTGAAATCAGTGTAGGACAGGAAGTACAGATTGTGCTGTGCTCCAGAAGCCAGAATAAACACCTTCGACGATGTTATAATCTTAATTATAAATAAAAACTTAAATGACCTTGGCTTACTTTCAATAAAAATCTAGCAGTTAAAAAAGAGATCTTTTCTGCACTGTGATACATAAATCTTTTTGAGCTTTTAAAATTTAACCCTCTAAGGAAATTGAACTTAAATAGTGAGAGCACTTGTTCTTCAGAAAGCCCGAGGGCTGTTAATAAAGAGCAACCTGGTATCTGGTAGCAGCTAGAAACTGTGCAGAAGGGAGGCTGATGGTAAGAAAAATGCCATAGTAGTGATCATTTGTGTCGGTATCTGACTCTTGGTCTCATATCTTAGAAACTCCTTGGATCATTAACAATTTGATTTTTCTCATAAGATTCCCATATGAAACCTAAAGCTGTCATTTATTTGCAATTCATCTAAAAGAATGTAAGAGAATGTGAGAATTGTTCCAGAATATTCTTTGGTCATGAAGCTGTGTCTTGGTTCGTCAAAGCCTTGAGTGGACTCCCTAGCATTGAGATAAGCATAGACCTAGAAGAGATCTTTTGAAAGGATCATTGACTCTAGTCCCATATTATACACTCGAGGGAAGAGGAGCTTTGCTTGTGAAGGTTCAGACAGTCACAGCAGATGGAACCTAGGTTTCTGGCCTCAGTCTTCTGTGACAATAGGGTTGCATCAAATCCTGAGGCTCCAATCGGGTGTGAAAACTCCCCATCACATGTTAGCTAAGGTGAATATACTATTGTTAAATATCAAAAATAAAGAACAGAGCTAAGATTGGGGTATATACCACTAAGGGAAAATAAAGTAACCTTTTGTTTTAGTAAGCCCCCCTGCAAAAAATAATAAAAATTTAACAAAATTTTGTCTTACTGCATACTGACTGGGGCCAATGTTCACTGGGTATTAAACTTGAGATAACCTTAATAGTATTATTGGTGTTCTCAGTTTAGAATGAAATCTTAGAAATCTGATGTTTTCTTTCAAATCACTGTTATTATTATGGATTAAAATTTAATATTAAGTTATAAAACTTTATACAAATTATGGAGTTTCTGAAGGTGCTTGTGTTTCTGTGGGTCATTTGAGTGATACCAGGAGAATATTTTTTGTCCCTAAATTTCTCACCTGTCTTCCTGGTGCTAACGTTTTTACCTTTTTGGTTATCATCATGGTGGACAGCTAAAGGGACCTCAGTGATAGACAATAGTTTATCAGCTTGAATTACTTATTGGTGCTCTAGCAAAGAGGAGAAACCTGATGGAATGGGTCATAGAATGGGTAAGTTTTGATGTGAGCAGGAAAAAAGAGTACCAGCAAAGGGGATTCTGCATCATGATGAGGATAAAGCAGAAGTAAAAAAAATTTTTTAAATGAGAACATTCACAGAATGTAGAAGCTGTTGAGTAATAATATTGACTCTCCCACAATTTTGTGTGGTATTTGCTCTGATAGCTAATAATATATACTGGCTTTGTTTTTTTCTTTTTAATAACAACACAGTTATTACATTTACATAGTGCTTTACAGGTTATCGAGCACAGCTATAGCCATGACTTCATTTAAGTGGTCCTGTCAGTCAGGACAGGAGCTAGTAGCTCCACTTTTAGAGACAGTGAAATTGAGGCACAGGGTTATTAAGTGATTTGTCCAAGCAAAGATGGAATCTTGCATCTTTTGGTTCTGAACTCAGTTCTCTTTCTTCCGTGCCAGATTGGGTAGAGACAGGAATTTATTTTTCAGAGTCAGAAGAGCTAGGCTTGAACTTTTCACTTTTTTTTTTTTTTGGCAGCAGTGTGACCTTGGGCATGTTACTAACTGTTATGAATCTCAGTTTCTTTCGCTATGAAAAATAAGGAATAATAATAATACCTATTTTATAGGATTGTTGTGAAGATTCCATTAGGTAAAGCAAGCAAAGTGAACAGCTTAGTGCCTGGCACATGGTAGGTACTCACTACATGGAGCTATAAACACCTGGAAGAGATACCTATTGTCCCTATTTCAAACTTTTCCTTACATTTAGAGATGAAATGACGTATCAGGGAAGTTTTCCAGTTTATTCAATGATACCATGACTTCTTGGTTTACTTTAATTCCTGAAATTATCTCCTGTGAAAATGTGAGTACCGTTTGTGTGATTGTGCCCATGCATGTCTTGGGGTACACCTGTACAACATACCCATCAGTACCTGTGTGCATGTGTTGGGGTTAGAGCAGCAGGTCTCTATGTTTCTAGGCTGTGTGGAACAAGACAGAGTGACCAAACTTGGGGCATCTGTCTGCTGCAGATATCTGGAAGCTGAATTATAGTCAGGTAAGTCCTAGTTTAGTCACCGAACTTGAGAAGAACAGGCTTTGTATTCTCAAAATATCTAAATGATGCATAGAGTTCCTGGTGTGATGATCTGAAAGGTTTGGGTCAGTCCCTTTAGCAGACAAAACTATGGACTCACATAATTGCATTGATTTTTGAGTAGACTTTATTTATAATTATTCATTCTTTCTTGAAATCTTTTAGAATTACCTTGATTAAAATCATTACACAAAATAATCTTCACTGTATTTATTGTATATGGCACAGAATAATTTAACACTTTATGGATATGTTTCATTGATGCACAAATGGGAAAAAGCACCCTTTGCCAAAAGCAGTACAGTTAACTTAGTTCAATTTGGCTACGGTAGCACTTTAAAAAATGACCATGAGGTGGCGCTGTGGCCAAGTAGATCAAGTAGGTCTAAACTGAGTGTTTCCCCTAATTATGTATGGCATTTAATTCCTTTCTTTAAATATAGAAGAATCAATCTACCATTCAACTTAAAGTAGAGTAAGGTTGGTCACTGTATTTTAATAGTATTGATTAGGATCTTTAATCACAGATCCATAAATCATTCAAGCACTGTGTTTCACTGGGGCAGGGGGTGTATTTTTAAAAGCCTTAGTAGTCAGAAAGTCCCCAGACTAAACAAAGGACCTGAAGGTACCATTTTATTAAAGATCACCCAACTATATACAAGGACCATTGTTTTCACCACCCTTATAGAATTGTTTTAAAGTCTTCCCATAAAATCAGGTGAACTTCCAGTTTATTTAAAGAGCTGATACTTCTGTTACATTTTAATCTGCTTTGACCGCCATGGAAGGTCATAGAAACATTAGAACATGAATTCACATTTTAATACACAGGTTACAAACATGCACACATGTGTATATATTGAGGGTTTTCATTAATGACTCTTGCTTTTTTTCCATATAAATATATAAATATCGAATAAAGTGCATGAGAACATGTCTGTACACATACACAGATTCATGTTTGTCTATATACACTTGAATAGATACTTATGGATAGAAAAAACATACACATTTGTAATATATATGTAGTCAAAAGATATCTGTCAGGCAGTATTTATGTTCATTCTGATCAAGATTGAGTATATAGGGATAGAATCTGGAATCTTTTCTCTAATATTTAATGAGATGTGCAGAGTTATAAACTAAGGCAAAATACACTAGAGCAGAGATTTTTTAACATTTGTAGTTTTATCAGTTAGTATGGTGTAATCATTAAAGTAGTTCAGTTCAAATGCAGCCTTGATACAAGTGGCTTACTATAAATTCTAGCTTTGAAATACATAGCTTTCAATGTCTCTATAAGGACATAATTGGATAGCCTTAATGCATTTCCAAATGACACAGTGACACCTCCCACATTCTTTAGTTTTCAAATCTATAATAGTTTTCAAATGGCTTAGAGCAAAAAACTATGTTTCATTCAATAGAAATGCTTCAGTATTGTAATCACATATCATATAACTTCTATTTTAGTAAGAATATGTAATTTTATCTAGAGTAATATCAAGGTGAATTAACTGCTGTTAATCTCTTTCTCTCTTTAGCAAACTTTTCTACACAGCATTATATTATTGCTTTTTTTTTTTTTAAAGAGTCCAGTGTTAGTGAGTAATAAAGAGGTTAGTTTTTATGGAAGTCAACCAAAATTTTGCTCCAAACTTTGGTAGTCATAGGTTGGGCCCAGTTTGAGGTGTATATTTCTAAACTAATTACAAATTTTGAGCTCATGTAATATTTCCCCTCTTGCTCATTTTGTTGGTATTCTTCGACAACCAATCAGGAAACTTATTGAGAAAATTACCCTCAGGGTCAAAACAAACCTTTTTCTGAACCAGGTAAGAAGGAAATAGTTTGAGCCAATTCTCAAAATGTCAGTTAATTAATATTTTTGACAAGGATCATTCCAATTAGGTCATTTTCTTTAAAAGCAGGGATCTGTTTTAATTATTTTTATATCCTCAGTTCCCAGAAAATTTCTTCACAGATAGTATACACTCAGTAGATGATTGGGAGATCAAAGCTGAACAGTTTTAGCAAATAATCTAGTTTAATTGATCAGAAAGCATCAATTTACCTGATGGGAACCAATAGGAAAGTCACCTGCATTTTACAGAGATGTCCTAAGACTCTACTGCTGTCAGTAGCCAAAAACCTGAGTTTATTCCTCAATCTTGACACAGTTACATCAATACTGCTTACTGCTCAAAGGAGCGCATGCACGGTGCAGTCATTAAAGAGTGAGTTACCAAACACCTCTATGGTGCTGTTGAGGAGAAGCAATTTCTAGAAATGTATTTGGTAATGTTAAATTATCCTTTTGATAGTTTACCTAGGAGACGAAACACTAAACAAGACCACATTGGAAATTCAGAATAAAGCACAAATAGTAGAAGAGAAAGCAGCAGTAGTTATTAAATAACATTTTAAAACTTTTTCACTTTTTAAAAGAATTAACTTGAAATGCAGCAAATGCCAGCAACTTTGTGAATGTTTCAAAATGACATCTATGAAAAAGCAGGAATGAAAAAGTTGTCAAGTATTTAATTATCTTAACAATACAGATTTCATAACACCTTCCTTAGTGTCTTTTTTTGTTGTTGTTCAAAATATGTAGCATGGCAAGTTTTAAAGAGAATTTTTCTTTACGAGGTCATTATATTATATTCAACCAACTTCTCATTATTTGTAGCTATTGTTATTTACAGCAATAGGTAACCGACTCATGCCATCAATTAATGTAGGAGCAAGGTTTCCACTTGAAATGGAAGTTAATTTAGATTTATTTATGGCCTCATTATAATTACACAATAAAAGCTAATTATTTTAAAGACATATCTTTTACAATGTTAAAAATAAGTATGGTAAAGCTCACAGCTGAAATCCTGTCAGAACATTTATGAAGTGCACATTTTGTGTCCTTTTAACCCTGCTTTTTTTTTTTTCAAAGAATAAAATGAGGCACATAAATATTATTGTTGGTTCTCCTAGACCGGTCCAATTTTTTTCCCAGTCTCCTCTTCATCTTTTTTTTTCCTCCAGATAGGTGAAAATTTGCCCAGTGTTCCCTCCATGGTTGCTGTGGCAACCAGTCTATCACACGCAGCTAACCTTTTCATTCACTGTGTTAATATTGTCCGTAGGAGCATCTTCTGAATGTTGTTTTCCTAGAGCAACCATACTGTAGTCATTATCTGTGGTCTTGGCATCTTTCTTTGAATTCTTTTTTTGTCCCATTTGGAGTTGACTAGATTTGTAGGCCAAGGCCGGTATAGTGTTCACTAAAATTAACTGCAATGGTTTTTTATTTTCCTTGTACTGACACTGAATATACCGTGAAAAGGCTGACCTGTAGGTCTTGTTGAACAGTGTATACACAAGTGGGTTGACCGCTGAGGAGAGGTAACCGATCCAAACAAACACATTGAGCAGGGCTCCGATAATATCCTCGTTGCACGACTCTTTGCAGATGACGGCCATTATGTTCGTGATGAAGAAAGGGCACCACATCACCACAAACAGAAAGAAGACGATGCCCAGCACCTTGCAGGCTTTTTGCTCATTGCTGATGGACTGCATAGTCCTCCTGCCATAGGACCCTGGTTCCCTGTGGATTGACCTCTGGAAGAGCTTTTCTGAAGACAGGGAACTCTGAGGGAGGAAGCTGAAAGAAGCTAGTTTGGCCCTTGTGCCCGGATCACTCACACACAAGGTAGCTTCTTTCTGGAGTGACTTGATAGTTAGAAAGTAGGTGATCACCATGATGGTTAAGGGAATGAAGAATGACACGAAAGAGCCGATCAGGACGAAATTATCGTCAGCAAGTAAGCAGCTCCCTTCCTTAAAGACTTTGGAATCATCCTGGAGTCCAAAGACTGGTATTGGCATAGATATCCCTAGAGTTAGACAGAAAATGAAACATGATTATGAAGGAATCGTCTGTGAGTATCGCTACATAATGGTACTGTGCAAAGGATTCTATATTAACATTGTTTAAAAGCTTAACATATACTTTCATTGAGAATTTAAAATTCTGTACTTATAGATATTATGTGCTTATTATATAAAATTCAATATATGGTTAAAGTATATAATAGTTATATATAGTGATATTATATGAAGTTATAATATCGATGCTAATATATATAATATATATTTACTATATATAATTCATGATTTCTTATATTTATGTGTTGTTTGCCCTATAGAGCTAGTCCTTTGCTTATAAAGAAGTACAATAAATCTACCTTTAATTTTTCATATATTTTTTCTGATTATAACATTATACTTGTTAATTGGAGAAAATACAGAGTTAAACAAAACTAAAAATGACCAATGATGCTATCACACAGAGATAATCACCATTAACAATATGATGCTATTTATTTTAGATACACACACACACACACACACACATACACCATTCACACACATTTTATAATTGAATTTCACATACAGTTCTGTAACTATTTTTCTCCTAACATTATGAGTATAGTTTATAAAAATAGCTTTATAAAATTGTGAACATATTTTCTTTTCAGAACATTTGAAAAATAGAAAAAAGTAACAATGAATAAAGAATAATCATATATAATCTTGCCAGCCAGATAAAATTCTGATATACATTTTCTGTAGTTTTCATTCCATTTACATGCATATGTAAATAATTATGTATATGCAGTATTTTATGTTCAGCTTTAGATCTTCCTATTCCATTTAACATTCAATCATGAAAATTGCCCATGTTTTAAAGTATTTTTGAAAAATATAATTTTCTAATGTGAATTAAAGTAAGTCACCAATTATGTTTTATTTTTTTAAGTCTAGCTAATTTTGATTCTTTCTTAAAAAAGGTTTTTACTATCAAAAAGTTCTAACACATACAGAAAAATTACCACCGAAAAACCAAAACAAACCTAGCACAATGAACCCATTACCCAGCTCCAGCAATAATTAATTCAAGGGCAATCTTGTTTCACCCATACCCCCACCTGCTACAACCCCTCCCATGTTATTTGGAAACAAACCTCAGACATCATATCATCTGGTCTGTAAATATTTTCATATGTAGATATTAAAGCTATGCATTCTTTTTTATTTTAAAGTTTATTTATTTTGAAAAAGAGAAAGAGAGAGAGCAAGGGAAGGGGGGAGAGAGAGAGGGAGAGAGAGAGACGGTCCCAAGCAGACTCTGAGCTGTCAGCACAGAGCCTAAAACAGGGCTCAAACTCACAAACCACGAGATCATGACCTGAGCTGAAACGCTTAACTGACTGAGTCACCTAGGTGCCCCAAAAGCTATGCATTTTTTTAAAAACCAAATATTATCACAGTATCATTCCCACCCCTAGAAGGAATTTTAATATTTCCTTAATGTTATTAAGTATAGAATCAGTGTTCAAATTTCCAATTGCTCCCTAAAACTCATTATATGTTTTTAGTAGTAGAACAGTCATAAAGGTGGAGTACAAAATAATAAGCAGCCACAAACTTTTCTTTAATTGACAAATACAAGAGTTAGGTACAAGATGAGAGAACACATGGGAACACTAGCCCATGGTCAGCTGTTCCATCATTGAAATTTAGAGAACCCAGGCAGCTCCCTAGGCATAGGGGTTAGGCAGAGGAGAGAACAAAGTGAGTTAAACCAACACTTGGCCTCTAATGGTGCTAACTTCTCCCCCATGATGTAGGACCTTATTTAAGGGAGATTCAGCTGGCCACTACCACCACTGTGCAGTTTTGGGGGAGTAGGAATGTCTTCCTCTACTGGCCTGAGACAGGCCAAGACAATCATGTGATTGCCATAAGGAAGAATCGGGGAGATGAGGAAGGAGAGAAAACATAAATCAAATAACTACTTTGTATAACTTAGTTTAAGGTGGCTTCTTTTATTAAAGGGTTGATGCCACAGGGGCAACATCAGAACAAAGTTTCTTTCTACACTCTACCTCAGAGCTGTGTAACAGGGAGTGTCCTGCTCACTGCTTCTGACCACCTGTTAGAGCCTAATAAATGGTCACAGTCCAGCCAAGAACACAGGTTCATTCCAGAATTGGGAGCTATTGCTTGTTGGACTCGTCTATCCATCTGGAAAAATTCCCTTTGAGGCTCTGTAATCTGATTTGTGCATACTCAGAACAGAGTTCAGCTCCATCCATCCATGAACCTGACTATTCTAACCTCACATTGGCCATTCTTGCAAGGAGGGGACATTAGCTTGACTTAATATAATGTTTAACATAAGTCTTTCTCAGTGACATTTGCCATTTTCTTCACAAACTTCATTGACAGTATTTGTCTCTTGTCCATGCCGGGCCATCCAGTGTTCTTGGAAGGTGGAAGTAAATGACATCAGAGCTTGGTCTTAAGGATACTGAGTGTGGTTGAGGACTCTTCATTTCCTTCATTCCTCTCTGTCCCTCGCCTGTTGTTGGGAACATTCTTGGCCCAGGGACATCCTCTGAGACTCTGGATACCAGTTTTGTTTAGCTTTCAAAAAACTCTGGATCACAAAAGTTAAGAAATGGTTTCTAAGAAGAATGTTTTGTTTTCCAGGTGTTTGAACATGGACCTGTGAGAGGTGTTTCCTGTACTCATCTAGAAGGTCTTTGACAGTGTAGTTGCTGAGTGATTAAAATGGAGGCTTTGGAGTGAGACAGGCCTGGATATGAGTCTTGGTCCTGGCTCTGTGCTCCTGGGCTGGTTTCTTCATCCTCATAGTTCCTCATCTATCATGTGAGGTGGGCACCAACATGCCCCCGTGGACATGGGGAGGATAAAATGAATCAAACGTGCAAACACCTAGGATAGTCCTTAGTCCAGAGTCAATGTTTTGCCAATGGTAGATAAACCTGGGAGTAGCCTTCTCCACAGAATTATTCAAATTGAATACATTAACTTGATTTTGTTCTATTTTGTCTTAAACCAAAAGAAGCTAAAAAGCTTTGGCTATTGGCTATATTGTTAATAATGATGTAATTATTAGCTTCTGCCAAGGTAGACAAAGGGTCTCAATCAATTTTAATTTTCTACAGCTAGAACTGTTGATTGCTTTTCTGATATGATGAATTACAGCCATTACTATTAGTCATGATACACATAAACAAAATATCATCTGTGTAAAAAAGGTGTATGGTATTGTTATTAAACTCTTGGGTGTGCAGTTTCCTAATGCAAAGTAAGTTGCTACCGTGAGAGTCTTGTGCCTTATTTGTTTGCAGCCTGGTGATTTATGTTCGTGGCAATTCTCAATTAATCAGAATAAAGTATTACTTAAAACACAAAACTCTTCAATCATTTGGAAGTCAGATGAATGTACTTGTTTGTCAAGAACACACACACATCCACACACACACCCTCCAGAATGGCTCAACTTCTGCAGCCAGGGAGAGAAAGGGAGGTTAGAGCCATCTTACCGAAGTGGAGATTCCCTCTTTTAGCTGCTTGGGATAAAAGCCTCTTGAAAATGCATATGGCAAGGGGCGCCTGGGTGGCTTAGTCAGTTGAGCATCGGACTTTGGCTCAGGTCATGATCTCACGGTTCGTGAGTTGGAGGCCTGCATTGGGCTCTGTGCTGACAGCTCAGAGCCTGGAGCCTGCTTCAGATTCTGTGTCTCCCTCTCTGCCATTTTTCCACTTGTGGTCTCTCTCTCTCTCTCTCTCTCAAAAATAAACATTAAAAAAATAAATAAAAAACTCTTTATAAGTTGGTTATGGCAAGAAGGCCCAGGCAAGCTATCTGGAAGGGGGACCTTGATTTGGAGGAGAATCGAACTGATTCGTTCTTTAAATGGCCTATTCCTCTTTACATGTAACAGAAATGTCCTGACTACTGTCATTTACCATTCTTTTTCAGTGCCTCCCTCATAGTAAGGGGTCAGCAAGGGTTTATGGAAAGAAAATCTAGACAGTTAAAGCAATACTCTGTAAAAGAGGGGAAAGAATTTTATGTCAAAGAACTAGAACATTTAGGGAGGCTTTGTGGGTAGCGAAGAGTTCAAAAACACTCTCCTAGCAAGACAGATGAAGACACTGGCTCATATCCAAGGCTGCGGTCACCGCCATCTGCAGTGCATTAATTTTCTGGCTGCTTTGTTTGATAATAGCTGCTTTTGGAGACCTGACATCGCCTCTCACTTGAAATTTCTGCATATAAAGCATTTTCCTTTATGAACAAATAGACAGTAGCTTAAACTACGTGACTCTGCATTTTGTTTAATATATTTTTCTGAGGAGTGGTAAATAGCAGTATGATTCAATATCAGTATTGGATCCTCCATGCGCAGTTTCATTTTCTTTCTTCATTCAAACTCAGACAATGAAATGAATTGGGAATATTGACACCCAGGAGCAGGAAGGCTTGGGCTGGTGTCTTTCTTTTAGGGTAGCTCTGCTTACTCTGCACATTAAGTTTGCACCTCTGGTTCACATCTAAACATGGTCTGGTGAGTGGTCTTAACTCTGGAGCACTGGCTGTGAAAGATAAGATTTATTCTTAATCCTAGATTTTTACGCTTTAATATTTTGGGATGGAATGTGCTTCCGAGGGAGCGTTTCCTTGGGAAATAAGAAGATTGCCTTACTAGGTAGTGACTCTCTGATAGGGGACATGACATTGGAGTCCGCAAGGCCTCAGGTCTTGTGGGAGGTGCAGGGGAAAGAAACAAATACTTCAGGGCTCTTGTGAGAAAGACTGAATTTTGGTTCATGGGTTTCATTTCCTCTGGAACTATTTCCTTTCCTTTGTATTTTAACTCACACTGAATTTTTTCAAGTTATACGAGGAATGGATTTACTATCAGTTTGACAGAAAGCACCATTAGTGAGTGCCGCAGGATAGTCATAACACTGCAGGGAGAGAGAGATTGAGTATATATGGCAACTGGGGGCGGGACTCCTCCTTCTAATAGGAAATATAAAATTTAAGAGTTGCTCAGTTCCTTATAATCTATGGTCTGCTAACCAGGCAGATGTCCATAAAAGTGAGAGCTAGATAAACTTGTCAGTTACCCAAGAAATTATGTTTCTTTTTAGATTAATTCTTAATATCTCTAATAATAAATCATAACTTTTCAAAGTACTTTCACATTTTTTCATTTATTCTTGATTTTATTTTTGTACAAAACTGTAAAAATATTACCACACTGTCCTATGGGTAGATAAAAATTTCACATTGTGGAAAAGCTGGGGGCTAGCAAGCTTAGGTGATGTATTTAGACTCATAGCAATTTACGGGCAAAATCCAGACTCCTATGTAAGTTTCTCATTTTTTATGGACAATTTTCTTTACCTGCTTATTTACAAAAGTAGCTACAAAAGTCTATGACTATACCAGAGGTCCTTAACATTGGCTTCAGGAAGATTATGATGTTTCTGAAATCTGCACAATTTTCATATATGTGCTTATTTTTTGAGAGACAGCTTTCATCAGATTATCAAAAAACTTCCAGAGCCCAAGGCAGTTAATAAAGACTAAATTATATCACTGTCCTGTGTCAAGAACACACACACACTCTAATGATTCTCTGTATTTTTAAACTTTCTTTCTTTTTTCATTCTTTAATCTCAAAGTCAAAATTTCCTCTGGCAAGACATTATTCTTTAAAGCCAGACAGCTATTCTAAAACTAAAATCCTTATCATTGACACCTAGTTTCTTTTTTTATATGTAGTTATTCTTAACTTTGGCTGCATGTTAGAATTACCTAGGGAGCTTTTAAAAATTGCATTGCATGGACTCCATTCCCTGAGGTTCTGATATTAGTACTTTTAAAAAATACCAATGCTCAGGCCCCACATGAACATTGTTATTCAAACAAAAGAACACCCATGTGATCCTGATACACAACTAGTGCTGAGAACCTGGGATGTATAGGGTTAAAATCATAGTAAAAATGTCTTTATTTTGAAAGAAAAGTAAATCGAGGAAAGTTTTACAGCTGCTCCCTTTGCCTTTACTAAACAACTCTATTAATTTCCAAAAGGCTCGGGCTGACTTCAAGTGAAGAAGTGATGGAGAGAGGGAAAGAAACCTGCCTCCACCCCTCCCCCAACTTGGGTGTGAGTTATCTGGGGGAAAAATGTATTACGTGAGGTTATTGTATAAAAACATCTATCCTTGTTTTAATAGTTTGACTGTTACAGCTACATCTCCAAAAAGGCTTAAAGCTTGTGTTCCGTCCCAAGCAACATAATTTACTCGGAAGAAATCCTCAGCCTCCATGAAGTATGACCAGTCGTGAACTGCCAAAGCGAGTGGCCCAATTGCCCTGCCCTAGGTTCCTGGAAAGATGGTCTCTTGCTCTTCAGGCCCTCATTCCTTTACCTTTCATAGCCCAGAAATTGTGATTTTATATGATTATCTTGCATTGAAAGGTAAAGGGACTGAATTCTGACTTGTAGGATGTGGATTGTCAGCTCTCACTCTGACACCTGGCAATCCATCCATGTCTTTCATCCCAAGGCAGATTGACTTCCATGCACCATCTTTTCCCCTGCCAATGTGTTATGAAGCCCAAATAGAATCTGAACAATATGTTGGCATATGGATAAGTGATCAGAGCCTCATTTTGCTTTTGGAATCACAATTCATAGAGAAACCTCTCAAATTCTTCCATTCAACTTGTCATCCATTGACCCTGTTTTAAATAAGCAGATATTACACTATTCACCAACAATGGAGAAGTTTCTTTTAGCAATATGCTTGTGAACAGAGGTTTATTTAGAAAAAAAATCTCTGCTCCATATTACTAAACCTCATCTTTAAAGTATCACATCCTTTCCTCCGTTTGTTTTAAAAGATCTTGTAGTGTTTCTTTCTGAAAGTGTGAGGAATGGGTCTCACATGTGACATCTCATTTCAGAGAGTCTGGTCTAAAGCGTGTGTGCAGGAACAGTGATGGTAGCTAGAAAGTTGGCTTGTGGCAGGTGCCCGCCTAATCCAGGCCTACAGGTTGTCAATTCTCCTTCCCTCAGCCTCTCTTACACTTTCCTGAAGCAGCATTTATCATATTACATAATGAAGGACTACAGTTTCCCTAATGCTCAAGCCATTACCAACTACTGAGCCCATCCTACAAGGTCTTTGTGATCTGTTCTTAATGTGATCATTCAGTGTTGTCAATTTTTGACATAGTCATGTGGTGGTCTCTCTCTTCTTTATGCTATCTCTTGAACTATTCAGAATGGAATTACGTAGAGCTTGATTTCTCAGCTAATCACATAATATGATCTGAAGAGCTCTCAGAATCTGCCGGCTCCCACATGTGTCGTTTCCCAGTGGTTTGCTGGGCACACTGCAATGTTCCAGTGGTGGAATGAGAGAGGTCCCATTGTTTTGTACCTGTGATACCCGAGATGGTTAACTAGTTATCCAAGCTCAAGTTGTAGTGGCACAGAGAGGCACAGCCTGGGAGACCCCTGGGGGGATGGCCCTTGGAAAGGAAAGCAGTCATAGGAGAGAAGACACAGAGACTAGCTCAGGGATCAGGTCAGAGAGGATGTGTTATCTGTGGCATGTCGGATTTCCTCGGGGGGAAGGTGTACTGTAAACAGTAACTGAAAGGTACAGACTCACTTCTCCATTCTGCCCTGGATCAATTCTGATCCTATCCTCTTCCCTGAAACACTCTACCAACCAGTGGGGGCTCCAGAATGTCTTAGTAGCAGGGCCCTACTATGGGTGGCAGCTGGCTGGGCATGGGAGACTGAGGCAACCTCATTTTGTGGCCACATTTGCATAGGAAGCACACTGTTTTTGCTTTGGCTTTATGATTATTTGGGTTTTGGGCTGCACATGGAGGTTATGTTCTCAAACCACATCCTACATGTAAGGTGTATCTCCTGACATCTTTCTTTAATGAAAGCGTTCTTAAAATTCTCTCTGTAATAAGAGTTCTTTCAGTCTATATTCCTTCATCACCTTCATAAATAATTTATACTGTGCTAAGTCACACTTCTAATACCTTAGAATTTTTCTCTAGAAGTGTCTTTTCACCCATGAGATGATAATCTCATTAATGGCAGGGATATCTTTTACTTATTGCAAGCCACTCCAGCATCTTGTGGGATTGATGAGTAAGTCAATGAGAGGGAGAAAAAAGACAAGGAATTATAATCAATGTGAATTATAATAAACTTTATAGACACAGCTTGAATTTACTGCATTATTTTATAATGTTTTCCTTCATTTGTGCTGGGAAAACACAGTAAATGTGGCTGCCAATTAGCCACAGAGGGCAGAAAGAAGGAAAATGGATATTACAATGATACTTAATTTGTGTGCTTTTCTGAGAGAACTACATAGAAGATTAACTAGCACATGCTCTGACTACTTTGACAGCTAAAATCACAAGGGAAAAGATGCTGTAAATACAGTGTAAAACCTGGGTTTATTCTTGTATTTTTTGACTCATAATCTGGATTTAGGGCTGTTATTTTTCTCAAAGCTCTCTTTCAGATAAACTAAATAAGTATGTATTGAGAAATAAGAGCATGATGCAGTGAGGAGAGCATAGACTGGGTCATCCCAAGATGCACGTGTGCACACTGGCTCTGTCAATCACGGCTGCATGACCTTAGGTTGCTTAAAGCCTTCCTCTGTGAGGTGGAGATAATAAACAGAGGCCTTCCCTAATTGACATATAGGGCTTTGGGGAGAAAACAGTGGGGTCATGTGTCTGAATTACTTTGTAAACTTTTGAGATGAAAGTGATTATAATTTACTTAGCATTATACTAGACCCTTGGGTACCTCAAAAGGCCTTTGAGAACCTTCATGGAGCCTAAGATCTTGTAGGGAAAATAAAATACACACACCTAATCCAGGAAGACAGTGGTGCAGAGTAGAATGAGATCAGAGACAAAATCGGTGACGTGGATAAAGGGATGGATGCTCGAGGTCAGCATGTGATGCTCATTGTGGGTTACTGTCTCCCGGAAAATGTTGCGTAGGAGACGGGGTTGCTGATTTGGGTCTTGTGAGTGAATAGAACCCAGATGGCAGTGTGATCTGGATGGGGGAGACAGGTGTACGATCACTGTGCATCCAGGGCCCAGTGCACCTGGCCTTGCTGGGTTGAGTTCCGCTGTTTGGCAAGCACCTGTGAACTCAGGAGCAAGCACACAGAGGCATCAAGCAGGCCTCTTTGTGTTAGCAATCAGTTTCAGTCATCCGTTCATTAATCAAACATTAATTGAATATACAGTGAACTAGGTACTTTAGGAATTTGAGAGAAAGAAGGTGCTTGAGTCTATGATCACTGGTTTACATTCCAAGATGTTTTGCTGTCACACATGAACTCATCAATCCAGAACAAGACTTGGGAGAAACATGGCAGAGAGATATAAGCGGAAAAACTGGGTTTAGCAGGGGTATCAGGTGGTTAAAAATAATACAATCAAGGTAAATTTGTATTTAGCCTGGATTTTTTTTCTTTTATAGTTTATTGTCAAGTTGGTTTCCATATAACACCCAGTGCTCTTCCCAACAAGTGCCTGCCTCCATACCCATCACCCCTTTCCCCCTCTTCCACTCCCCCATAAGCCCTCAGTTTGTTCTCAGTATTTAAGAGTCTCTTATGGTTTGCCTCCTTCCCTCTCCTTAACTATTTTTCCCCTTCCTCTCCCCCATGGTCCTCTGTTAAGTTTCTCCTGATCCACTTATGGGTGAAAACATATGGTATCTGTCCTTCTCTGCCTGACTTATTTCACTTAGCATAACACCCTCGAGTTCCATCCACGTTGCTACAAATGGCCAGATTTCAATCTTTCTCATTGCCATGTAGTATTCCATTGTATATATAAACCACATCTTCTTGATCCATTTGTGCTGTGATTGCTCGTGTAGAGGTCTCTTAATAAGGAATCTGTTTATCGCTTAGCTAGAGGTCTCGCAGAGCAAGACCATCTCCCAGAATGGTTGAGAATGGACTCCTCAAAGCTGACATTTTCCATAACTGACTAGCAAATGATGAAAATTTAATGACCTCTTCTGTGGATGGTAACAATTAAGTCAACTGCCAAGAGTACTGAGTAATAGGTGTGTAATATGACATTGCCTTACAAAGTACACACGAGGATTCACAGAGCAAAGATAAAGAGAGATTTCTACTGTGCACTTCCTCCATGGGAACAAGGATGGCCTTATAAAATCTGGGGTTTCTTGCATAGTTGGTAGGGTTCATAGAAATTAGTGTGAATGCCTTTCTCCCAAGGCACCCCCAGTGCAAGATGGGTCTGCCATTGCTTGTTTTATCAGTCAGGGTACTTTGGTTTTAAGCAACAGAGGCTGATTTGGGCTGATGTAGCAGAAAATGAGTTTAATAAAATGATACTGAGTAGTTCAAAGAATCGTGACAGGGCTGGGCTTCAGGCTAAAATTCCAGGAGTAAAATTGCATTACAAATTTGGTTTGATGAAGTAAGTTCTGTTTTCCTTGTCTACTGAGCACCAGGGGCAGCAACAAAGAAGGTCCTGCCTCACCAATGCCACTTCTACATCAGGGACTCAATCGTGCAACTGCTGGAAGCCAGACACCTCAGCCACCTCCATGCTGGCAAAAATGGACATGGTTTGCTCACCCTATTTGTTCACTTTGGTCTTTTCCACATCACAGTTTTGCTGGGATACTGCTATTTGGGTGAATCTAGGCTATGAGCCAATGTCCTAGCTATAGGGAAGGCTTGGAATTTGAGTTCTGCTTCTTGGGAATTTCCCCAAATATAGAAAGGTTAGTTGAAAGAGACAGGCAGCCACAAATATGGCAGGCACCCATTTAACTTGACCTTTGTATGGCATGATTTGTAGCTGTTGTAATTGAGCTGGGCCTGGGAGAGGCCTCTTCCAAAGATGGTGATGCTAGAATTTCTGACCTTTTCCTATTTTCATCTTTTTCCTGTGATTGTCCTCTTTCTCTGCCATCTCTGTGGTCAGCATATGCTCAAGTATTTAATATTTAAAAATGAGTCAATCTGAAAATTACCTACCAGTATCTGTGAAATGCTTGTGGGGCTAGCATGGGCATAGAACTGAGCTATGTCATAGGATACAAGGTTATAGAGAGAATAGTACTTGGTAAAGTGGGCAGTGTCTAAGGACAATCAAGTTGTTAAAAAAATACACATTATACAAGCCAGATAACACCTATCTCTGGGCTAGAGAAATTTTTCATTATTTAGTTAGCTTGGCACAGGTTTGGAACTTTAAAGTTCATTTGGGGTTCTTCTTTATTCATATCTCTTATGAGCTTCTTATCTTGGCTTTTCTCTTAGGCTCACTGGTCCTATATTGATGGATTGACCCTGTTTCTACCACAAGGCTCAATTACATTTTGTTTTAGTTCCTAAGCCCAATGATCAAGCAGGGTCTTTTCGGCAAAGGTGCCAGATGCAATCCCCTTGGACTCAGATCAATGCTGTTGTCACACAAGTGGATAAACTCTTGTTCGGACAGTGTCTGTGAAGGAGGGGACACAGAGAGTCCCCAACAAGCAACTCATTTTTCTAACCTGAGCTAAACTTCAGAATCTCCCTCCTGTCTTAGCCACCATCTCTTTGAGCTGCTAGGATTCTAGAAACTTCTCTACAGTTCCACCTTTCCCATCTGGTCTGGCCCAGACCTCCAAACTTCCCATCGAGTTTAGGGAAGGCTGAGATGAAGAGCTTTGGGTTTTGATTCCTCTCTTACTGGTTTGTGGAGAGATTTCATTTACTCCATCACCTGCATAGTTGTTTGTATGCTGAAATTTTAGTGGTTTTGGGGGAAGAACATTTCTGTGACATCGGAGAGACAGTTCTGTGGGTAATTTCTGCTTTTGAATGCCCTGTCTTCTTTGGTCTAAGTAGTTTTGCAGGAAGATGCAGTGATATCAGATTAAAAAGCAGCCTTCACCAGGAAGTTTATCTGGTTGTTATTAAGATGATCATTTATTGTTGTTGTTTTCAAAGACCTAAAATGGAGCCTAATGATCATCTGGTGAAGCATCTTCCTTTCATAGTTGAAGAACCAAGGTAGAGAGATATTAAATGCTTTGTGCAAGTTTACACTGATAGAATAGTGCACTGGCAAAAAGAGTGAAAAACCCTATATTTACAGGTGTCCACCACGTGTCAGACAATGTGTAAGCCTTCAACAAATTTCAACCTCAGAAGGCACACATAAGGCAAGAATTATTATCCCCATTTTCAGGTGGAGAAAACTGTGTTTCCAAGATATTCCATAATTGGCTCTAGGTCTTCAGTTAGTGAATGAATGGACCAAGATTCAAATGTGAGACTCACTGGTTTTCTTTAGGACCTTGGTCTTGTGATCCCTAGCCTAGAGGGACTTTAACTACATCAGTGTTTAGTCAGCTTTTTCATTTGCTTTCATTTTATAACAAATACTTCGTTAGGCTTTAAGGATTACGAGTGTTTATTTGCAACACTTGAGATGTTGAAATGCACTTGAACATTATGTGAGATCTTATACTGGGAGATAGGAATAGAAACAGGAGATAAGGAATGAAAAACAAATAAAAATTCCACCTCAGGGCTCATAAGGCTCTTCAATAAAAGTCGTCTCTTCAAGATCACAAACAACTCTTTAATAAGGAATAAACAAATACCTAGCTACCTACATCGCTTCTCAGCTTGGAGGTCCCGAATAGGCACCCCTAACCTTACGCAATCACAGTAGAACTCTGGAATGCACACTGCCTCCCCATCCCCCAACTGCCCACTTCCCACCTTTGCCCCATTGTAGCTCATGCTCTACCATCCATCCAGGTGCCCAGCTCAAAAACTTAGGAGTCGTTCTTTCCATTAGTCTCCCCTTGCAAAAACCTCACCTACATCCTATTAATTCTACCTCCGAAATATATTTTGCATCCAAATCTGTCTACTCCTCTCCATCTCCACTGCCGTCTCAGTACTCCAAGCCATTAAGACTCACAACTGGATTATTGCAAGAGCTTTCTTACTGCTCTCACTGTTTCTACCCTTACCTGTGTGCCCCTACCCCTGCCTAAAACTCTCAGAAGTCCCCCGATGCACTCAGAACAACGTCCTTATTTGGTTATAAGGGCCTGTTTACCTCTCCTTCCTTGTCTCCTGTCACTTACCCTTCTTGATGAGTTGCTTGAGCTGCATTAGCTTCTTTCTGATCCTTCAACCCATAAGCTGGTTTCCACGTTAGGGCCTTAGACCTTCCTGATCCCACTACCAGGAACATGCCCTCCACCAATAATCCCAGGACTGGCTCCTTCTTATTCTTCAGCATCAGTTTTAATGCCCTCTCCTCAGTGAGGCCCTTCCTGAGACGTTAGCATAAATTAGCCATTACTTATCCTACCTCAGTCACTCAATAGCACATTTCCCTGATTTGTTTTCTCCATAGCATTTCCCTGATTTGTTTTCTTCATAGCATTTGTCACAACATGAAATTTTTTGTTAGTCTATTTATTTGCTTGTTTGTCGTTTGTCTCTTTTCATGAATGTGAACTCCATAAAATCAAGGCGTTTTCCTAAGATAGTGCCTGCCTGGCACATAGTATTTAAATGTTAAATGCTAAATAAGGATCTGTGGAATAAATGAACAGGCAAATTCAGAGGCCTTTGGGAAATAAAAAGAGAAATTATGACTAAATAATAGACATCTTCATTATCTTGGTTACAGGGGTAAAGGCAAGAATTTGCCCAAATAGAGGTCATTTGGGCCACTAAAAATTCTGATAAAATAGGGTTTTTTAGATGATAGGGAAAGCTATTAAATAAATATGAGGGCTTTCTACAGATATTACTCTTTCTCTAATATCCTGGAGTTAATAATGATACTTAATCTTTACAACCTAAGTACTTCAGGGACACTGTGCAGTGGTGGTAGTGGTAAGAATAAAAATAGTAACAGCAAATCCTTGTATGATGTTTCCGATGTTCCAAGTACTGTCCTAAGTACTTCATACAAATCAGCTCACTTGATCCTTAGCAGCAACCCTGTGAAGTATGTACTACAGTCTCTTCATTGCTGATGAAAAACTTGAGGCACAGATTGGTTAAGTAACTTGCCTAAAGTCACACAGTAACTTGCCTACAGTCACAGAATTCTAAGGTGGAACTAGGACTTCAAGAGGCACTTGGCCTGGCTCCACAGTCTGTGAGATGCTTTGTTCTGTGGCCTCAGCCCAGCTTAGCCCTCAGGCCTGCAGGGGTGGGGGGTGGTGTCAAACTACCCCACTGCAGAGAATCTGCTGCTTAACAAGTCTCATCTGTCAGGCCTGGTTCCTGCGACCTGCAGCCTCAGGTCTGGATCCCGATGTTCCTGCCATGCCCTCCTGATAAAGTGAGTGCAACTAGCGTTGAGTCTCTTTCTTCCTGTGTTTGTGCGCACGTTTCACATTTAGAGTCACGTGGGTGCTCTCCATGGGAAGGACCGTCATAGCCCTGAGTCATGAATGAGATACATATGGGACGTGCTGTTGGCGGTGCTCACAGGTGCGGAGTCATTATGTACTATGAGCTTTTAATATACACCCCTCAGGTGTTTCTTTTCCCTTATTTAGCATTTTCACATTCACATTAAAAAATTATAATTTCCTCCACTTAAAACAATTTTTTTACATGTATTTATTTTTGAGAGAGAGACAGAGAGTGAGAAGGGGAAGGGCAGAGAGAGAGGGAGACACAGAATCTGAAGCAGGCTCCAGGCTCTGAGCTGTCAGCACAGAGCCCAACACAGGGCTGGAACTCACAAAGCATGAGATCTTGACCTGAGCAGAAGTCAGATTCTAAACTGACTGAGCCACCCAGGTGCCCCTCCCACTTTTTAATTTTTTATTTATTTTTATTTTATATATTTTTTTAACATTTATTTATTTTTGAGAGAGAGAAACACAGAGCGTGAGCAGGGGACAGTCAGAGAGAGAGGGAGACACAAAATCAGAAGCAGGCTCCAGGCTCTGAGCTGTCAGCACAGAGCCTGACGCGGGGCTCGAACCCAGGAACTGTGAAGATCATGACCTGAACCGAAGTCTGCCGCTTAACTGACTGAGCCACCCAGGCACACCTCTCCCCCACTTTTTTAAAGTGGACATTTAAAACTTATCGAAGTATAACATCCACAAAGAAAAGCGTATAGGTCAGAGGGTACAACCGAGTTATTGAAGCTAAGTGTATCCGTGTACCTGCCACACACAGTATAACCAGCACCTCAGAGAGCCCTGGAGACCCCTCCCAGTGGCCACCCATCCTCTCCCCTTCCTCCTCCCCCAAGGTCCCTGCTCTTCTACGTCTGCAATAGATTAGCTTCCTGTGCTTTTTAAACCCTATTTAATGGAGTCATCAGTATGCATTGTTTTGGCTTGGCTTTTCACTAACAGTATATTTGGAAGAAATGTTTTTAAACATCTGCAAAGTGTTAACTCACTTTTATTATGGTTTCGGGTATTTTAGAAAATAATGAGAGTTTACAGGCACTAAATGTTGGAAGAAATGGAAATGTATACCTGTAAGGCACGGCTGCATTCTCTTTTTTATTGTGGTAAAATATACAAAATATAAAATTTACTATTTTAACCATTATATTCTTTTTTTTTTATAGAATTTTATGCTGTATCTTTGAGGCATATTGAATAAAACTCGTTAGCATGATTTCCTACTATGCTTATTTTCTTTCCATGGGTTCCAGTGGATTAGCGTCCTACACCTGTTTTGATGTTGAATGTTTTTCTACCAAATTACCCTTTATATGATTTCAGGGGCTGGAGTGGGACAGAAACCCCCCAAAAATGAATGGGAAATGTATGTTGTTGTGACTGTGCAAATTTTTCAGAACAGAGGTAATCCCTCAATACTCTGTAAAACAAAACTCATTCTGAACCACTGAACCTGGGTGTACAAAGGCTATGTTGTGTGTGTCCTAATAAAAATACAGTTTCACATCTCCAGAGTTCTACTTCCCCGGGTTAGTTCATTTCTGAAAATATGGAAGCAATTTGGAGTTTTGCAAGACACGAAGAAGCAAAGTGACAGTCAAAATCTAATGAGCCAGATAGTTTTACAGAAATGCAGGAATGTGATGAAGAGTGAGCTCCTTTATGAACCACATATTCAGGTTAAAACACACAGACACACACTCCACAAAACACATTAATGAATTAACTTCAGTATCCTGCGGAGAAGTTAATTTGCCAGGCTAGACACAGGTTAAAATTGAAGCATTTAGAATAAGTCAACCAAAAAGATACTTTCACACAGGATATCTATCTAATGGGAACAGGAAGAGCTGAAAATTGCTTCAGCTCTCCACCTCACCTTATGAAGTTAGGACGGTTTTAGACTAAGTGGGAGAGAAGTCGTCCTTTTAACAGTATTTAGGCACCTGGGATGGTTGCAGATCCAGCTAAATAAACTGTGAACTTACTCACGATGTACTCATCACTTCTCTAAATTTTGTGACAGTAACAGGGACACTGTTTAACCAACTTCAGCCCACTAAACATTTGACCACAATGCATTTTGTGATAGAAATAATGATCCCCCGCAAAGGTTTCATCTGTCTCCTGGAAACTGAATATGATATGTTCCACAGCAAAGGGGAATTAAGGCTGCTAACCAGCTGACCTTCAAATAGGGCAAGGTTCATGGGTTATCCAGGTGGGTCTGGTTTAATCACTAGCATTCTTAAAAGTGGAGGAGGAGGCCGGAGAGGTATGTCGGAGTGCTTCTACCTTTACAGAAAGCGGAAGACGTCCTCTGGAAGCTGGAAATCGCAAGTGGTCACTTTTTCCCTTAAAGCCTCCACGAAGGGATAGAGCTCTGCTGACATCTTGGATTTGTCCCAGTGAGACCAGTTTTGGACCTTGAGCTGAGACTGTATGTGTGTGAATATGTTTTTTTTTTTTTAAGCTAACAAAAGTGCTAGTGTTTTACAGCAGCAAAAGGAAATGGAATGTATGTTGGCTGGCCTCAATTCTGCTCCAATACTTGGATGTTGTTTGTAGGTGTGCACACTCCTAGAGAGGATGGGGGGTGGGGCAGAGGCCTGGGGGGGGCCATGTTTGCTTGTATGGAGGGCTTCCCTGCTCCCATTGTTTTTCATGGCATTGCTTTTTGCATTTGGAGTGGTCTTCATCTTGAGAAACCTTCGAGTGGGCCGACTTGATGAGTTATGATAGTCAGACTCCTGTATTAACTTTCAAATCCTTCAGTGAGTAACCAATGCTTTTCACCTTTATTTATGCTATTAACATGCAACTCAGAGTTGTAGACAAGTAGGGTAAAGTGAGGCCCAGTCTGGGGGCTGAGGGCCCTGGCTTTTCCCTTGTTCCTTCCTCTGCCTCATGCAAGCTGTGGGTGTGATGAATGGTATGCTTCCAGAAACATTTTAACAGGAACTTCATCAAGTTCAAGTCCTTCTGACTTTTGAATTGACACTGTCAAAACTGTGGGCTAATTTGGGGAAGAACAAATATTTTAGTCCTGTAACGTACGATGCTAAACTATTCCAGTACAAACATTTTGTATTTAAAAGTCTAAGTCTTCTATGTCCTATAATTTTAAGGTTTCATTGTTTTCCCCCAAAAAAGTCATGCAAGTTCTTATTATGTCAACTTATCTTTACATCCAGTATTGCCGTGTCGTTCTTGTGGTGTGGTACTTCTGAATTGTGGGGTAAAGGTAAAGCGCTCTATATTTCTTTCATAGAGATTTGATTTTTTCCTATGGCAAAATATTTTTTTTCTTGTGTGTTAATGCTGCCCTGGGGATATAAACTACCACAACCAATTCTATACACTAGGAGAAGTGGTTGCAGCTCAAGCCCTAGTCTGTCCCCCTCCTGATAATTCTGGCTGGAGTGGAAGGAGGAAATTAGGGCAGAGAACCTCTAGAATTAAAATGTGGGCTCAAAGCTCCCTCCACACTTCCCTCCCCCGCCATTTACCTACATCCTGCCCAGATCCTTCTGTGGACACCTGTCTGGGCTGCTCTTCTGGACCCCCAATCCCAATCTCCTTGGCTGGGAGGAGCAGGAGGAGAGAAAGCTAAGACAAGATTTGCTGCTGCATTCACTCTCCAATTGCCTTAATTCTCTGGTTCTCAATCCTGGAGCATGTTGGGACCACCTGGGAGCTTTAAAATTACTGATACTTAGAATGAACCCAGGGTCTCTTATGAGCTGCAGGTGAGGCCTCGAGCACACGGTCTTAAAGCTTCACAGGTGATTCTAATGTTCAACGAAGGCTCTGCTCTACCTAGGTGGCTCTACACCTTTCCTGAAGTTACTCAACCAGCAGGAGGAGGAGTTGGGCCACTACTGTTATTTCTCTTCTTGGCTTGGTCCGCAGGCTGGCGGGCCCCTATCGAGGGCCTTGTGGAGGTTCCAAGAGGGAGTCACCCACCCTGTCTGTGGCTCTCTGGCTTTCTCATCTGGGTTATGTATCTGCCATGTATGGATCTGATCACCTTCCCTAAGCTTCTCAAGGCGTCAAAGCTTTTATGTTCTCAGATTCACCAACTTCCCTCTTAGGCTTAGAAGTGGTCGACAGCAGTCCTGGTCAACTTGGCTACATTACAGCACCTGGAGAACTAAAGGGAAACCAGCCTGAAGGGTCCTGGTTGTCAGTGTCCTGTGTATTTTGCTTCAGAACATTATCCATTGAGGGGGGTATTGGAGAAGGGAGGGCCAAGTCTGGGATTAGATACCTAACAAAACAAACTTAGCCCTAAATTCATGTGAGGATTAAATGGGATAAAATAGAAAAGTATGCGCCAGCAATGGGCTTTCAGGAGGTAATCCTAGATATTAGCTTGAGTTTAATTCTTGTGGTGTGAATAGGATAGAAACATTAACTGTAACTGATGTGTAACCAAGGATCAGCTCTGAGAATAAAAGAACCATCTAGTAGGTGGTGGCAGAATAGCACAGGCTTAGGGGTTCCTCAGTGGCTGTGAGCCACACTTCTGTGTTTCCTTCTGTTAGGATTGATTACTAGAATTGGTTAGAATTTAATTGATTGGATTCCTGTTATGCTACAAGAGGGGCATATAGTAAAGCTCATGTAACTTCAGGCTTGGACTGGCTGGAGGTAGAAGCTGCTAGAACTGACTTTGTGTCTGGACTGAAAATAATGGGTTTTGAGTCTGTATTAGAATATATTGGAATAAAATAACACCGTTTCAGGTCTGACCCTATCTGACCTCAGCTCTTTCCAGGCTGGAATCTGCCTTGAGATGATTAGTCTACCTGAGAAACAGAACTTGGTAGACTGGCAGGTGGGGGATGTGATAATAACATTTGAGGCTGAAACTTATCCATGCCAGTAGACCGTAGATTCCCTCATACCTTCTGTTAGGGGTTGTATAGTGTCCCCCGCCCCAGATGTTGAGATCCTAATCCCTAGCACCTGTGAATGTGACCTCATTTGGAACTAGGATCTCTGTGGATGAATAAGTGAAAATAAGGTCAGTAGGGTAAGCCCTAACTCAATATGACTGGTGACTTTACAGAAGGTGAAATGAAGGCAGAGACCAGCACACAGGGATAACACTATCAAAATGAAGGTAGAAATTAGATGATGTCCATCAACTGAAGGAACGCAGAAGATGGTCAGTAAACCAGCAGGAGCCAGGGGAGAGGCATGCCATGGATTCTCCCAGCCCTCAAAAGGAACTGATCTTGCCAACATACTTACTTTGGACTTCTTGTCTCCAGAATTGCTGTTGGTTGGTTGCCTAGTCTGTGGTATTTTGTTATGGCAACTCTAGGAATCTAACACCCCATTTCCCTCTGCCTCTCAGGAAAAGGGATGCCATGAATTGGTTGAATTCAAAGACCCTCATTGAATTATTAGGTTGAAAGTGCAAAGGCTGGTATGTATTTTGACCTTCAGAAAGGGTAGTATCCCATGATCCACCTTAAGACTTTTCTAGTGGGGGGAGCCTTTCATGAGACCTGTAAATTTCCGAGTGGGTGGGAGCTCTCTCTGGATTTTTACTTCTGTGGAGTGAAGGAAGTGCTCTGAACTGGGGGACATCCTGGCTGCCTATTTTTTAGCATTCTCCTATCCCATCTAGTCAGGTAAAATCAGGTGGGCCAAGGGAAGAGGAACAGGACTCCAACGCTTTCCCTCCCTGGAAAGGCCTGAGGTGGGTGGGTGGATGGGGACCTTCTGGTGTTCTGAAGGGCCTATGAAAATCCTAAGACCTGGAAAAAACAATCCAAAAGATATGTAACTTCAAATACTTGAATATCTAAAATCTAACCCTGTAAACCAGCCAGATCAGTTCAGATAGAGATTAATAGACCACATAAAATCCTTAAGCTATGATGTGGGTGAAGTCCCTACAAGTAAGTTAATAAAAATCTTCAAGAGCCCTAGGCATTGGGGCAAATTGTCTTTCCTCCTCTAGCTACCATTGTCCTATACCTATCCCCCTCCCCCACCTCGCTGGTACAGGGCTTAACCTCTGAGATGAGCAACTTCTTGGATGGAGTACAAAAGGCATGGAATAAAGCAATCCTTGGTGCTGCTTCATCTCTGATGATACACTTCTCTGGGAAAACACACTGTTCTGACCATGGGTTATGAACAAGATTCAGGTGGTTCTCTCCCTGCCTGTGCTTTCTTAATTGTTTTGAAGGTGTCCCCAATTTGAATAGTTTCTCTCTAAAACGTTTTCAGTAAATAGAAACCCAGCAATCCCCAGTGGCTTTGTCCTCAAATACGCAACTTAGAATAAGACTTGAAATGATAGCGCACATGTGGGTACAACTTCTTAAGGTGACAGTGAAGACTCAGTAAGCGGAAGTAACCTATTTTTCCTAAGCAGATAAGTCATAAGTAAAAATGGAAGGTGTTAATTGATCCAAGCTTATGAAACTCAAGAAGTTTAAAAAAAAAAAAAGTTTGTAATCGGAGTCCTCTAAATGGATGTGAAGCTTGATTATCCCTCTTGTTTATGGGATTGGAGTCTTTTAAGTGGATAGGAGTCTTAGACCCTAAAGTTTGTAACCTGGAAGATAAGCTTGTTCTTAATCAGCAGGCTTTGACTCCTAGTAACAAAATACAAGGATGAATGGACCCCTAGAATAGTATGATGATTGTTATGTTTTTTTAATGTTCATCTCTTGAGAGAGAGCATGTGTGTGTGAGTGGCAGAGGGGCACAGAGAGAGGGAGACGCAGAATCCTGAGTAGGCTCCAGGCTCCAAGCTGTTGGCACAGAGCCCACGTGGGCTCGAACTCGAAAATCACAAGATCGTGACCGGAGCTGAAGTCAGACACTTAACTGACTGAGCCTCCCAGGTGTCCCATGGTGACTGTTCTATTTAGCATCTAAGTACTTTGATCCGAGATCAGTTTCTTAGTAAAATCCTTGTAACTTAGGTTAAAGGGATTTCATGATGTAGTGACTCGTTCATCCCACAAATACTTGCTGGATGTCAACTAAGCGTCAGGCATGATAATAAGCAGGGTGGATGCCTGGCCCAAACAGCCAATCTCTGGCACCATGAAGTTTACAGTTCAGTAGGAGGCATTAAGAATTCATGGTAACGGGTTCTAAGGCTGATGACAGTTTCAAGGTGCTGTGAGGAATACCATAGAGCACATTTGACTTGAATTTGGGGACTGATCAAGAAAGCTTTCTATAAAGAGGGATTCTAAGTTAAGACCTCAAGTAAGGGTATATTCAGACAAATGGAACAAATTGCTTAGAGGCAGAAAAGCCCAGTACATAATATGAACTGAAAGTAATTCACTAGAAGGATCCTCAAGAGAGATGAGCCTGGAGAGGTATGCAAGAGTCACACCTTGAAGGGCCTTGTGAGCCATTTGAAGAAGTTTTAATTTTATCCTGAGAGCAACTGGTCACCATTAAATGATCTTAGCCAGAGAATGAAAAGGATCAGAGTTGCCTGGCAGTGTGAAAAAGGGATTAGAAAGGAATTAGATTAGTAAAGGGGCTGATGTGGTAAACAAGCAGAGAAGTGACCAACAGTGGCAGTGGGGGATACAGGAGTTAAAAAAAAAAAAAAACTGGTAGAATTGAGTGGGTATAAGTGACAAGAGGAAGGCTGAAGGGGTTTTGTTGTTGTTGCTTTTTTTTTTTTTTTTTAGGTTAATAGAGTGGCACCCCACCCCCGCCCCATGGAACTTGAGAACTCCAGGAGAAGGATCAGTTTTAGGGAAAAGGAAAGGAATTAGCTTGAGGCCCACTGATTTGAAGGCCAGGTATATCCAAGTAGAGCTTTCTGGTAAACAGATTTGTGAGATAGAGGGAAGGTACAGAGATTCTTCCAGGATGAGTCACTCAGATTGCTGTTGGGAGAGGACCCCAGAAAGCAGTACTGGGCTGAGTTTCAAAGGAAGAATAGTAGTAGTCAGGTGGTAAAGAAGGGAAAGATGCTCCAGAAAGGAGCAGGTTGGTTAAAGAAACCGGAATGCAATGAGGAGCTGTATGTGGTATAGAAGGATTGAGATGGAATAGGAAGGCAGGGAATAATTAGGTCTTGTGTGTCCTGTTCTATACTTAGGGGACTAGGAAAGGGCCAGTAAGGTTTTAGACAGGGGAGAGACCTTATCATATTTGTGCTTTAGAAATTTAAACAAGGGACTAGTAGGAGTACTGGAAATGGGAGTAAGTCACACTACTTATAAGAACACAGTACTACTCCAATCCAAAGATGAAGTTACAAATGGAGGCAGAGGGGATGGAGAACGTGTGAATCCAGGCAATATTGGGACAGTGGCAATGACAAATGGAGCCATGGACTGTGGGAGACAAGGCAAGAATGGTCCTCCGAGTTCTGACTTGGCTGATGGTGGGCCACTTGGTAAGGACACGAGATGGGTGCTAACAAGAGGGAGCTTGAGGAAAAGCAGTATAGATGGGCCACAAACCTGAGTTTTTCATCTGACTAAAATCATGAGTTGGTACAGGATGAGAAGTTGTGTTTACTGTAAAAAAAAAAAAAAAGCAATTTCTATCTCCATCTGCAGTCAAGAATTTGTAGTGATACCACTTCACCTGTTCATAGCAGTATTGAGGCTTAGGAATTGTTTCACTCTGCAAAATTACTTTGTTTTCTAAAGAGGCAGCCACATTCAACACGGGGAAAGAAAAGTACTAGGACTTAGCTTTGGTAGGACAGATTTCTTTCCCAAATCAGATACAGATATCTGCAAGAAAAGCTTTTTAATAATTCATCCAAGGCCTCAAGATATTATGTGGCTAATCTATTTTTAAAGTTTCAGCTGAAAGGTTGTGAAAAGCTTTTCTTGAATACCTTCCCTAAATAGTATCGTCATAGTAAGAGTGGGAACTATGGACTGCACATTTAGAGCACATCCATCAGCTTCAAATCCTGTTTTTTGTTTATGTATCTGTCCTTCTACCTAAAACGTCCTGAGTGCCTGTGTTAAACAGGTCTGTAAAATACTTTGACCATCTCCCATGACTACATTTCTAATTTGAGGTCAGAATCTTCTTTATGCTGGTTTATGATACATGGAAACCTTTAGAATTGGAGATTACCAATAGTTAACATGAACAAACTGAAGAAAAACCATAATGTCAGATATGGTAATTGGGCGCATCTGCATGTGTTATGGTCGGAGGCAGGGAGGTCTGTGGCCAGGGAGGATTGCAGAGAAATCACCCTTCATTTTAGATGAAGGACAAGGTTGCCTTGCTTTCAAAGAGAGCTGTATTGAGTTGAAATTTCTTTTAAAAAAAATTTTAAGGTTTATTCATTGAGAGACAGAGCCACAAGCAGGGGAGGGGCAGAGAGAGAGAGGGAGGGAGGGAGGGAGACAGACACAGAATCTGAAGCAGGCTCCAGGCTCTGAGCTGTCAGCACAGAGCCCGATGTGGGGCTTGAACTCATGGACTGTGAGATCAAGACCCCAGCTCAAGTCAGGTGCTTAATGGACTGAGCCACCCAGGCACCCCAGTCAAGCTTAAGTTTCTATGATTAAGTGAGAGATCCTGAATGAACCTTTCTCCAGAAGCTGGCTTAATTGGATTCCCACTGGGCAGAATGAGTTCTTAATCAGAACATATTTTATTTGCCTAAAATTAATATTGTTGAAGTTATCCCCTATTTATCAACAAAGTGGTCCTTAACAGCCATCAGTGGCTGACTGACAGATTCCATTACTGAAATAACGAAGTATGATGGGTTACTATTAACATTTGCTAATAGTTTGACTTTTGCAGAGCAGAACATGAGCCTGGAGTGAAATAGGGCTGCTTACTCAGGTAGGTTAACCCACAGGGAGGAGATGAGGAAGGAAGTAATGAAAAGCACAGACAGCTTGATGAAAAATGAATGGCTTGCAGGAAGAATTTCTACAAAAATGCAAATTCAGATCTATATCTTTTAATTACCATATTGGAAAGGTTGATTTAAAATTAGACTTGCCAGATGTTTATGTAGTAGGCAGGAATGGGAGCTGACTGGGGGGTGGGGAGAATAGGAATTTATCCTTTTAAAAGGTCCTAGTTATTTCATAACAGCTGGTAGGAAACTGAACTGAAACCAGGTTCAGAGGGAAATGGAGGAGAAAAGTTTAAAAGTGAGAGGGAGGATAAATCAAATCCTACAGAGCGTTAGCATTTCTGAAACTTGGAAGCTTGAGCTGCTGTACAAAAAAGGATGCGATTTTCTTCTAAGCAGCTTCCTTCTCTCGGACATACTTTGAGATGGCAAAAATTTTCTTTCCTTATCCCCCAGGCAGTTACTAAACTTGCATTCCCTCCAGGCACGTGACCTGCAACAACAAATGGTGATGTGGGTTCCCTCCTCACTCCTTCCCCAACCCCCAGCCAGCTGTGGGCAAAGGAGTGAACCTGCTTCTAGGATATAGTTTGGGAGACACTGGAAAGGCCTGTTCTCAAATTAGCTCTCCCACCTTCCTACAGTTTTTCAGATTCATTTATTGTATCTATCCAGCATCTTTTTTTTCCCCCTTCCCTTCCTAGTACTTTCTTCTGCCTAAACACACATTTCTGGAAGAGGTAGGAACTTGGAACCTACTAGCTTGACTAAAACCTTAACCCAAATAGAAGTCCTGTGGGGACTGAAGCAGGTAGAATGGATATCTGGAAATCAGCATATGAAAGGGGGAAATAATACTCTCCAAAGGGAGGAGAGCTGATTTTATTTTTCCCCCTCTTATGGTAAAGAGCATTTATACAACCAAAATCTTTATTGGTATTGTAAGCTATTAGCTTTTTTTTTTTTTTTTTTAATAGTTAGGGCATTCTCCATATACAGTATCTCAGTGTGGACCAAAATATTTAAATGTTGATTATATACTATTTAAAGGGTGTCTGCAAAAAACCCACAGTTAACATATTCAGACTGAAAGCCTTCCCCTTGAGACCAGGAACAGGACAAGGATGCCTGCTTTTACTGCTGCTATTCGATATTCATACAGAAGGTTCTAGCCAGAGCAATTAGACAAGAGAAAGAAATAAAACATCCAAATTGGAAAGAGTTAAAACTATGTTCATGGATGATAGGATTCTATATTTAGAAAATCCCAAAGAATCCACAAGAAAGCTGCTAGAGGGATACTGTTAGAACAACCCCAGAAAACTAAGTCACATTCTGAAGTTCTGGGTGGAGGTGAACTTGGGGTGGGGAGAGGCACTATTCAACCCATTACAGTGGGCTTTGAGATTCCTTTACCAATTCTTGTAGTGTGTGTGTGTGTGTGTGTGTGTGTAGAACGGATTTTTACCTGCTCTCCTCTTGGGAGGAACATCCATCTCTGGCTCAATTTCTATTGCCAGCTTCCCCGACCACTAATTGCCCAACTACAGTCAATTTCAGCGTGTTTTTTTTTTTTTAAGTTTATTTTGAGAGCTGGCAGGAGTGGAGAGGGGCAGAGAGGGGAGAGAGAATCCCAAGCAGCCTCTGCCTTGTCCAAGCATGGGGGCTCGAACTCCTGAACTGTGAAGTCATGATCTGAGCCGAAACCAAGAGTCGGACCCGTAACCGAGCCAGGCAGGCACCCCTGATTGCAGTTTTCATACCTTTACATATTATCAAAGAGCCTAAGATAATAAATACTGAATTTATTATGGAGACAACCTCCTTTATGACAAAAGATTCTGTCTTGCTGTTGCCAGTCCTCTAGTTTCTGGATCAGGGGTCTAAGATCTTACTAGTTTATTGCATAAGAAATTAGCTGTGGGTTTAAATGACCTCTATCCAAGCATGCTACATAGAATACCAGATGAGGATGAGTAAGTTCCTCGTCAGATTTGACTCTAATAAATTACTGTAACTTGTGAAAGTATACTTAAACTCAACAGTTATTACACAGCATGTAGGCAATATATCTAGAGTTCTGAACCCAGCAGCTCAAAGCTTAAACATACACACACTAGAAGAAAGACTCAGAGCAGTGGTGGTAGGGAGTTTGTGTATTAAATCATTACGAGCCTACTGTGGTAGGTCTATCACAATCAAAGAGTCGAGGTAAGCACTGTAAGATCAGTTCAATCCAAATGTGCTAGGGAAGATAAACTGTTTACAAAGTCTAATATAAACAAAATAAGGAAAATTAGCTGGAAAAGTATTGTAGAATTGGGATAGACCAAATTTGGCCTTTAGGGACATAGAGGCCCTTAGTGAGGAAACCCAGAAATCAGAAGGAGGAGGATTTGGCTGATCATCGATGGGAAATAAAGTTGTTAGTGGCTTCTTTTAAACTCTTAATAAGATGACTTATGTTGGGTCCACTAACTCCATGTCCTCTAACTAGTAGTGGCTCCAGTTGTAAAACCTATCACTTTAAAAAAAAAAAAAAACTTGGAGTCCAGATCTAAAGGAAGAACAGGAAGTGAGGTGAATAGTGGATGGGGGAGGAAATACTTCAACCCTGAAGCAAGAGCAAGACTGGTATGGGAAAGTCTGGGCAGACCTGAAGGGAGACACGGAACCAACTGGGTAAAAAAGAGGATGGAGAAATGGGCATGTGGATGGGGGAGGAAATACTTCAACCCTGAAGCAAGAGCAAGACTGGTATGGGAAAGTCTGGGCAGACCTGAAGGGAGACACGGAACAAACTGGGTAAAAAAGAGGATGGAGAAATGGGCATGTGTCTGGGGGCAGAATGGCTTCCTTAGCATCTAAGCTTAGTGAACACCTCTCAAATTTCTCCTAAGGGCAATGGCAAGCCATTGAAAAGTCACTAAAAGCTCTTCTATAACTCCTCCATTCTGATATACCTAAAATAATGAATCCAACCTCTGGGTGTTTAAACAGTCAGGTATTCAACCACAAATAACTGGGTTAACGGATAGATGTATCTAAAGAGTATATAAAAATCTTGGTAGTGTTCTGACCACTTGATTATCATTAAGACCTCTAGGAACATGAAATACGAACAGACCATAGTGGACTGCTCTTGAGATGAATGATGCTAGGACTCCTGACTGAACTTTATCAAGTACTAGAATCAACTATTAGAAAACAATACGGGGTAGTTTCAGTTTGCCTAAACAATGACAAAGCTGGTGAGAGTGCATGATTGTTAAATAGAACATTTTCAATAACACAATAAAAGACCTATAGTAAGGTCTATAATGCTACTCATCCAAGAAAAATTATGCTCTTCAGTTCCTATAATAAAACTTCATTGGAATATCACTACCTCGCACAAATACTTCTTATATGCAATCTAAAAATGACATTTCTATAACATCAAATAAGTTATTGGTGGAAATATTCAAGTTGTCTAGACTGCTTTTAGGTACGTGGTCGTTTCTGTGTAAATTCACTAATTATACAACTTGAGTTCAGTGAGAGAAAATATCAAGGACTTATGTTCACTGACCTTCTCTTTGGTATAACCCTAGTTTACTATGTGCACATCAGGGTAAAAATATGCACTTTAGATTCTTTAATTCAGATTTACTTTCCCAACAATTGTGTGAGGTTTCATTGTAAGTGATGATACAAATTTGAAATAGCCTCTTGCTTAAAAGACTTGTAGGACAAATAGAATGAAAAGCAAAAGGTTTAATTCCCCTTAATTAAAAAAATTTTTTTTAATCTTGAGTGAGTGACATAGCAGGAGTGGGGGAGGGGCAGAGAGAGAGGGAGACATGGAATCCAAAGCAGGCTCCAGCCTCTGAGCTGTCAGCACAGAGTCTGATGCAGGGCTCGAATCCACAAACTGTGAGATCATGACCTGAGCCGAAGTCGGCCACTCAACCAACTGAGCCACCCACGTGCCCCTCTTAATTCCCCTTAATAAGGGGAGAGACCTTCCCCTTCCTTTTCTTAGGGTATTTGCTTTGATCAAGTTGTAATTGTATATTCTTTCTCTGCCATGTTGAATTTTAATTCTCCTTATAAGCTTATTGCAGGTCTTAGAACTAGGAATATTTTTCTCAAGGACCGGAAGCCATCCTTTTGGAATGTAATTATTAAAGGAGATCTTACAAGGGAGATGGTACATCTACCAGGTTCTGTGGGAAGGTGGGACCTTAACTTTGGCCAATACCTCCCATTGGGTTGCAAAATGCCTCCTGTCATAAAGATGAAAAACTCCTATTCGTATACAACAAATTAGCTAACACAGATGGTCAGGTCCTGTCAGTTACCAGGTAAGTCTAGGATGAACTTTGTGTGACAAGTGTTGCCCACACAGTCTGCTTGAGGACTAGTTACTTCAGATCACATAGGCTGTCCCTGCCTAGCTAAATAAAGGAAAGCTCATCCTTGTCTCGGTGGTCTTAGATTGCCTGTGATGCAGAGTATGTGCTAACAAATGCTTTTTTTAAATTTTTTTAATGTTTACTTATTTTTGAAAGGCTGAATATGAGTGGGGGAGGGGCAGAGAGAGGGGGAGACACAGAATCTGAAGTAGGCTCCAGGCTCTGAACTGTCAGCACAGAGCCTGACATGGGTCTCAAACTCACAGAATGTGAGATCATGACCTAAGCCAAAGTCAGAAACTCAACTGACTGAGCCACCTAGGTCCCCCAATGGTTATTGGTGAATAAGTCTTGGCTATTTTGTGGAGAGGTTTTCTGGGTTGGGAGAATCTGGGTTTAATTTCTCAACAAGATCTAAAAATGATATAGTTCTATTTCATGCTGTTAAAATATTCTGCCAGGCCTCCAGCAGATGTGAATATGTCTACAAATGACAACAAGAGACTTGGAGAGAGGTTAGGAGACTGGCTTATGGGTTAACAATGAGTACCAAACTTGAGTTCTCTTACCTCCATATCTGGCCTATTTCTACTAGAATAGATTTTGCTACCCTTCCCCATATTCTGGCATTACAGCTAACCCTGTAATTTGGACACAGAGTCTTCTGATCCATCAAAGAATGAGAATAGCAACCTAGATTGTTCTATGCCTCACATGGCAAGGAACTGTCAGCTGGCTGACAAAAACTATGTGGGGAGCATGGAGGGAGGGAAGAGACTTGGCTGTTGAGGACTCCAGGTCAACAAGAAAAATATGATGGAAAATAAAACTAGTAGTGGCCCCATAAGACTTGATGAGACCAAGCAATGCCCCAGAGTTAATGAGGAAAGTGTTGAATGGCTATTAGGCATGAGTTCTAGCACCAGGGCTGCCCACAGACTGCTATACAAAACTACTATGGCTCTACCAGGTTGTAAAGGCAGAGTATACCTGTTCACGTGGGCTGTATCTGGAGTGGCACTGTCCAATGGAACTTTGTGTGATGGAGGTGTCTTATATCTGTGCTGTCCTGCACAGTTGTCACTGGCCATAGCGGTCTACTGAAAATTGAAAATGTAGCAATGTGAAAATTATCTCTTAAACTTTAAAGTTTGAATAGCAATACACAGGTGTAGTGGCTCCTTCATGGATAGCTTTATGGAACTCCTTGATTCAATGGAAATTGTGGGGTCACTTAGGGCATATGTGGATATATATACATACACTTGAACTATGAGGGGGAAATAAGTCTTAGCTATAGGATACTGATGAGTATTAATCACTGACAGGATGTGTAGGCACTGGAGTGGAAGTCCTAAAAATGGTTAGCAGTGATGGGAACATTTGGATGCTTAGACCGAAGAAAGCTCTTGTGGGCTTTCCAGCCATCTCATGAGGCCTATTTGCTGTCGTTCTCACTTCATTATTTTAAATTTCTGCTTATCTTTATCTTGTCTACATCCTGGGAATACTAAGAGGATTCACTTGGGAGAGTTTTAGAAATTGCTCTGTAGATTAAAATTCAATATCAAGTGTCTATTACTCTGGGCAGTTTTGACGTGGAGAGATTAGACTTCTGAAAGCTCCCCTTTATAGAGTTCAGAGAAGTGCCTCTGTTACTAACCTAGGAGGCCAACTCACACATACAGTTGGATCAGGTACTTGGTTTACCTGGAAATCTGGCCTATGCTTAGGCCTCCACCTAGCCTCCTAGTCCTCCCTTTTCCTGGGGGTCCTTCAGCTCCTAGGTGAAGTTAGCACTAGACCATGCCTAGAGGCCTGAGGACAGGGAGAGGCTAGGGAGAGGTGGAGATAATAACTGAGTTGGAAGATCTGCATCTGGGTCCCCATCCTACCTCATTAGGAAATCCTGTGGGGGTACTCATTTTCTTTGTGCCTCTTTTGTCTCCTTAAACAAACTGAGCATCAACTGGGGGTGGTTATACATTGTTGGGTGCTGGAGATTTATCATGTACTAGACTTAAAACTTCTACCCTCACGGAATATTCCAGTGGAGGAAGCTTAAGATTAAACATAAATACACATAAATAGAAGGTAATAAGCTGGGTAGAGTGGGAGGGGTAGACAGGACAGAATGTGAGAAATTCTCCAGGTGGAGTCAGGTAGGCTTCACCAGGAAACAAACATTTGAGCAAAGACATGAAGGTACACGTCCTATTGGCTCATTTCCTATCTGGGGAGAAGTTTTTGAAGTAATAGAGTTCTGGGTCCAGAAACAGAAAAAAATAAATCTAGTTTTTGGTATACAAATGAGTTATATCTTCTATATTTCTTATAGTTTAATGTATTAAACCACACTTACCTGGACCTAATGGCATTGACAATAGCTACTTACAAAAACACTATATGTGAGGCCCAGAGTAGACGAAGTATCTGGCATAGATTATATCTGAAACACTGTAGATCTACTTTACAAGTTGGTAGCAAATGACCTTCACCCTAGAAAGTGAAGGCAACTCTTATCTTGTCCCCTTCCAGGATACTGATAATTTGTCATTTTAAATTTGAAATCTGTCTTGTGTTACCATTTTCCGCTTGTCAACTTTAATCAACTTTGTGACAGCCTGGTATGTATATATGCAACATAGCGTAAAAAAGAAGAGCCAGTATAACACTGTATGTTAACTACCCTGGAATTAAAATTTTAAAGGGGAAAAAATAAAACTGAGGAGACTATTCTCCACAGAATTCTGAGTTGCTGTTCCTCCAGAGTATCTCTTCAAGGATGTGTGAATAGTGAACAGCCTTGGATGACAGCACTAACCTCTTCATCTGGAGCAAGGGGCTGGTTGCTTACTGCTTATGAAGGATTTCGGTTTAAGCTCCAGTTGCTTTCCTGTAATGCACTACACTGTGTGTGGTTGTGAGACAGCTCTCTGGGTGGCACACTAGAGGAATTGAGGCTCAGGCAACTAGTGGAAGAATATTCCGATCCTCTAGCTATGCAAGGAGTCTCTGACCCAAGAGTCTCCTATCCTCTGCCAGCATCCATAAAACTGGCAGGTTAATCTGTTAGCTTTGTATGTAGAGGTAAGCCTAAGATCCACCCTTAATTCTTCACATCTATTATTTGAATTAGATTTTTGCCAGAACATAATAGTTAAATCTAAGAAATAATAACCTTAAAGAAGTTACTGAAGAATCTAAACTTTCTTTGACCTGAGATACAAAATAACCAGATTATAAAGTAGATGATAAAAAGGATATTTCATTAATGGTCTCAGTATTACTGCAAAGAGAGGATAAATTCCTAAGTAGCTGGTTTCCTTAGGCAATTAGAAACCTAAATGACAGAAGTTGTTAATAGCTAATCAGTGGAAATCATTCCCGTTTTCAAACATTTTCTTTGCATCTCTAAAGCTATGGGGATGCCTTTTCCCTAGAGAGGTCAGACTTCAGGAAGCCCATAACCTTTGCATCATCTGAAACCTCAGGATCCTTGGACACACAAAGGTGCCAGAGGTGGGTCAGAGTCCAGCTGAATGGAATTCCTGAAGGCTGCTGTGTGGCTGGCAAGGCAATCTATAGATGAAATAGATGGCAGAGCTCTGACAGCTTGGTATTGAGATTGAAGAGTTGAATAAGGTCTTGGAGGGTGAAGGCATGGCCAAGACCAAATAACTATTTAGAAGATCATGTAATGGGAAGAGTCAACCATATGGCAAAAAGCAAACTCCAACTGAAGGAATTAGACTACCTAATGCTTGCCTAAAATATTAGAATATTTTCTTTTTTCTTTGTTTTTTTGTTTTACTTCTTAGATGAAGGAATTAGCACCATCAAATGTGTAATTATACCTCGTTCTTTTGAGAGTGTACTCAGGTGTAAAATATCTTAAATTCTCTATATTTGAGTGGGCATTTCATTGGGTATACCATATTTTCATTATGTGTCTTAAAGTACTTCACCAAAGAAGTCTAGGGCTCTTCACCCTTAAGGCATCCAAAAGTGCTCTATAAATGACATCAACACTTACCGGCTGCTGACATACTGCCATTTCTGAAAATCAAAGTGCCACACAAAATTTGAATAAATTTAAATGAGAGGGAAAAACATTACTGCATATCTATTTAAACCTTGATAACTGACTATCTAACAATAGTATAACTTGAGATAGACCTTAGGGAATATGAAGGTAGGAAGGAAACTAGATGAAAGGAATAAAAAGTGATTAAACCAGGACACTAAAAGGACAAGCAACAGAAGAAAAAGGTAAATTGGGCTTAATGTCCTTCTGAGCACAAGTATAATTTTGATTGTCAAGAGGACAACCTATAAGGGAGAATGTTTGCAAATACTACCTGGAAGGTTTATATCCAGAATATGTAAAGAATTCCTAGAAATCAACAAAGGAATAAGCATCCCAATTAAAAAAAAAAGGGGGGGGGGCAGAGCTGGGGCACCTGGGTGGCTCAGTCGGGTAAGTGTCCAATTTTGGCTCACATCATGATCTCACGGTTCGTGGGTTTGAGCCCCACATTGGGCTCTGTGCTGACAGCTCAGAGCCTGGAGCCTGCTTCACATTCTGTGTCTCCCTCTCTGTCCCTCCCTTGCTCATCCTGTCTCTCAAAAATACTTAAAATTTTTTTTTAAAAAATGGGCAGAGGACTTGCACAGTCCATCACAGATGCACAAAAACCAATAAACACATGAAACATCGGTCATTAGGGAAATACACATCAAAGCCACAATGAAATGCCACTTCACCCCTACAAGTATGGCTACAATAAAAAACAAGGTAACTTTGGCTGATGTCGAGAAACTGGGACCCTTACATCTTGCTGATGGAAATGTAAAATGGTATAGTTGCCATAGAAGAGAGTGTAGCAGTTCTTCAAAAAGGTAAATCTAGAATATGACCTGCACTTCTACTCCTTGGTAAATAGACAAGAATAGAGAATGGGACCCTAACAGATTGTTCTATGCCAAAGTCCATTACAGCAGTTTGCACGATAGGCAAAAAGTGAAAATAACCCGTGTCCACCATCAGACAAATGTGCATACAATGGACTATTGAGCTAGAAGGAATATAGTTCTAGATACACAGGTTTTTAAGGTTCATTACACTAAGTGAGCTAAGGTAGACTCAAAAGGACAAATACAATTCCACTTCTTTGAAATGGGGACTGATTCATAGAAACAAAGTAGATTAGCAGTTACTAGGGGCTGGGGTAGGAGGGAATGTGGTATAATTGCTTAATGGTCAGTTTCTGCTTGGCATGGTAAGCTTGGAAACCAAAAGCAGTGATGGTGGCGCAAGATTGTGAAGGTAACAACACGAAATTAGGTACTTCATAGTGAAATGGCACATGTGTTGTTAGAACTTGGTTTTTAAAAGTACATGCCTTTGTAACTTAAATAACTTGGTCAGATTTCCTTAAATAGGAAAAAAGTGAAGAAATCATTTGGACCGAAGTAATAATACCTGAAGGAATTATAGGCAAGTGAAGCTAAAAGTACTAAACTAAAATGTAGGCAACCATAAGGACAAAAGATAATAAAGGCTATTAAATGCCAAATGAATGTTCTAAATATACTACTTTTGGCCAAAACTAGAAACTATTGGGAAATGGCTAACAGAGTATGCTTTACCAACATAAGGGAATAATTTGGATCTATTAAAATCCTAATAATAGAGCCTGTAATGGAAAAACAGAAAAAGATTAATACAAGGTTATGAATGTATTAGGATGTAGAATCACATGAAGGGTATTATCTTTGCTAAAATACATTCTATGTGGGAGACCAATGAAAATAGTTCTAGGATTAAAATTGCTCATATTTTCAACTTTTTTTTTTTAAAGGAAAGCTATCGCCTGGCTCAATACCTTGTGTCTATTAATAAAGACCTATTAATTACCTATTGTAGTTTTGAGCTATATCTTAGTTATATCAGTTATGCTCAATTTTAATCTGATGCATTCTATCAAAATTGAGCTAAAATAAAGTACAGCCAAACCGGTGGCTTAGAGATGTTAAATTCCAATTAAGCTTTACTTGGGCTCTCCCTAAATGTTCTCCCTTAATACCAAGACTTCAGAGTTCAATTTATAGGCTCTAGGACTGTAGTCCAAACTTGGCACTTCACAAGTGAGGACATGGACACAGCCCACATGCTGATGAAAGCTGGCTGATAGCCCAGGTCTCCTGGGTCTCAATACCTGGCGCATCTTGCCAGGGCAGCTTCCTACCCAGTGCTGAGCTCCGAATGGCAACGTACCATGGATTGGAGGGGCTTGGTGCCACAGAACCACTCTAAAATGTTCAACTTACTGCTGTGAGCCACACACATCATCCTTTCTCTCCTCTCTTTTAACTTCGAGGGGTCTTTTACATGGTGAGAATTATTTCCACTTAGAGTAATTGGACTTTAAGCTTTCAGCATGTGGAAAAATCTTCCTAAAGAACTAAGAAAGCAATCTGATTCAGATTATTTTATCCTTGTGAAAAATCTGTTAAAAGCCCATAAAAAGGTCAGTTTTGACCTGAAAAACCAAGGGAAATCGATCATAAGACCCTATTCTCTTTTATGATTGCTGTCTACTTAGTTCTGCTTGAAACTGGGTCTGGGCTTAAAAAAAATCCTTTAGATTTTTTAGTCCTCACTTGGTCTAACTCTGTTTCTATCCTGTTGTTTCAGGCTGCTGAGCCACTGATCAGGATGCTAAATAAGTGATTGTCTTCTCTGCCTTCAATCATTAAGGAAAACAAATCATTCTGAAGCTAGGCTATTTAGCATCACTGTTTCGATAGGGTCTATAAATCAGTCACCCAAGAACCATCCCCATTTCAAAATAATAACGAAGAGCTGACACACTTTCTAGGTAGGGGAACAGATAGGAGTTGCAGGTAGCACTGTCCTTGGGTCAGGCCAGTAAGCGGCTTCAGTACTCTCCTCCGTATTTTGACATGCATCTTGTTCTGAGCATGATTCTGAAGGTTGAATGGACACCTAGAAATAGAATTCTCTGCTACTGAAACAAAAGTATCTTTGTTCAGAGGTTTGGTTACCATTCTACGTATTGAGACCCAAGAGTAGAAAGTGGATTTATAGAGTTAGAGAAGATTATCAAAATGTAATTGAATTCTAGACAAACCCCATGTAAGACTTAAGATTTTCTAAGCTATTTCAAAAGGGCTCCAGAGAAATTAGTTGTCTTAGTTGTATTTTACCTCTTAAATTTTGGTAATATTATTGATGGGTAGGGATATCTTTCAAATATCATGGTTTTCCTTTTAGATGTGAGAAGGTACCTTATTACCTTGACTAATTTGAAATGAAAACTGAGGAAATCAGGATTGGCTCCTTATTGGTCAGTTTTGCAAGCAGTCAGTGACTGTCTACTGTGAAGAACACAGACAAGTAAGAACTGACCCCGCACCCCGCCCTTAAGTTAAAAGCCTTAACTTCTCCATGGTTGAACAGCTGTGTACTACTAATGGAAATGCTTACATAGTTCTTTACAAACATGTACAAATCGGAAATCTTAAATCAATGTGATCCATGAGAGTATATTTTTAAAAAAATCTGAATTCTAAACTGATACTTTGGGCAGTGTTTCTTGAGGTATACCAATTCCTGGGCTTCTCTATTTCTATTGGACCAGATTATCTGGGAATGGCCCCCAAACATGTGCATTTTACAGTAATTTTAAAGTACTTCCATTGTTACCTTACAGAAAAGTCCTCCTTTACAGACACGAAGGAAGTTCTCATTCAAGTGTGGAAATGGTCTTGAGTTATGGGTTGTCATTTTTGTTTCACATGGTTTCAGAAACTGGTCTGAGAATGGTTACTAGGGATGCTTAGAGAAATACTTCACTTTCACAATTCAGTTTTCCTCTTTGAGTCTTTCAGTTTTCTCTAATACTCTAAATGTTTGGCTGAACTACAAAATATCTCAAAATATGCAGATGAGCAAGTGGTGGCTATGACAGTTCATGTAGAAAAGGGCTGAGTGGGGGGTGATTCTGATCACCATACCCAGAATCTGAAAGTTTTCCATTCCCCAGAGCAACATGACTGATTTACACTGTTCTGTGACTGCTCTCAATTCTATGAGAAATATAAACAGTAAAAAATGAAACCTCATTAATAAAATAACTATGTTTTGCTTGACTTAATAAGGCTCTCTCCTGCTGAGTTTAAAGCACCAAGTTATTGGAAAGACAAAAGTGTGACTTTTAGCTTTTGCCTGAAGTTAGTATAATTCTCATGGTAGGTCTTTAATTCTTCTATGACCAGTCTTGCCAAACCAGTTTCTATGGTAACAGACCTTAAATCTGAATACTGAAAAAGCTACTCCAGAGATGTGTATCCACACCTTCACTTGCTGTACTTGGCCAACTGAGGTTCTGTTTGTGAAACAGCTGGCACATTACTTTAAAGAGGACTTGCTATTAGGGAAAAATCTCAAACCCTATTTCTCTCCATCCCTTTGCTTCCCTATCCATTCTTCCAGGTTTTCCTCCATCCTCTGCTAGTTTCACTTAATTCACTCAAACATGATTGAGCTCCTTTATATGGCTAAATACACTCTGCCGTTGTCTCCTAGGTGTTTGATTCCTTGATAAATGGCTTTAGGAGACAAATTGAAAGAAATCAGGTCTTCACGTATATGTGGGGAGCATGTGTGTTAATCCAGACTGATACGGCAGGCTTGGTGACTTTTCATCATAAGCCTCCAAAAGGTAGGGACTCCACATACATCTAAGAATGATGCCTGAATAGAGTGGTGGGAGCCACAGTAGAATGCTGGTATGAATGTACAGGAAGGTGCTGGGAACTTAGGGTAGCTGGGAAATGTAAGAGGACCCTCTCCTTTCCCTCTGAGAAGAGAAACCACGGGTACATGGTTTATGGTACAACATGGGCATTTACGAGGGGTTCGTTAGCCAGTGCCTAAGACAGACACAATAACTGGTGGGCCAAACAAGACAACCAATGACAATCAAATTTCTTCCAGACAGTCTGGAGTATCTTTAATTGGATGAAATGAAACTTTAATAAGCAACAGCTGTTAAAAAAAAAAAAAACAAAAACCAGATGAGTTAACTCATGTATCAGAAGCAAAAAGTACCCTGAGTAAATACACTTCGGGCTCATATATCCTGGGTGGTTTCCAAAGTTCCTTTATCAAATGTGTAAACTAGGTGTATCCTTAAATGTGATGGGAATTGGTCATGTCTTAACCATCTGAGTGTAGCCTGTAAATACGATTCTTCATATAAACCTTCACAATGGTTCTTCTGGGAGTTAGTAAAGAAACAGAGGAATGTTTTGAAGGATAGATGAATCCATAGAATTAAACACATAAAAAAGTAGATAAGGAATGAGAAATCTCTTTGAATTCAGATAATACCAAGACATGTGTCTAGTAATTCACAAATGATGGACAGCAGATAGGATCAGGTTTAGAAAACCCAGAACTTGAAGAAAGGGCCAAAACCACAGCAACTTCAGTGAAGGTCAGCAGGGTTGGGAAGGAACAGCTTGAAGTGCAGGGTCAAGGATGTACAGATGAAAGGAGACTGAGGAGCATTCTCAAAGGGCTGAAATCTGAGCGATGTTTGCTTGCTACTACTCACTTGCTCCTCTCCTGCTTGTGCTCTGTACTAAATGTCAATGGTGAGGTTACCACAGTGGGTGCTGGTCAGGAAAGGCAGAAGAGATGAAGGTAACTTTGTATTCTCTGTAGTCTGAACTGCTTGACTCTCAAACTGAGAAGGTATTCACCTATTACTTGAGTGTAGATATGGGAAATCAGAAAGGCTTTGGTGACCTTGGGAACAGTTAAAAAGGGCAGCCAACGCTGGATGGTGCTTTGAGGGTGAACAAAGTGACAAGATGGAGCAAGCAAGGGTAGAATCTTCAAGGAGTTAAATCAGAGGATGAGGAGTTGAAGATACTTGGGGGAAGGACAGGAAGTACAAAGTACTGAAGAACATGGATGGTCTTAGAATACCTATTTGGAAATTGGAAATGGGAAGTAGAAGTAGGGAAAGGGGAAATATGCTTGATGGCCTTTTCTTAGAGGAGAAAGGGATGAGATCAACTGCTTGGAGAATGTCTGAATGTCTGCGGTTGAGAAAACTTAAATAGGAAGAGACTTGAAAGATCCACTAAGGACAAACCAAAGGACTGACCACAATGAGGGTCCAGACAAAGTTAGAAAGCAGGGATCTATGGCGCCATGCAGTTCAGTGGGCTACTTTCTCCAACAGCTCTTGGCTACATGAGTACAGCAACAGTAAGGGCTGGTGGTCTAAGTGATCCAAGGTTGGAGTTTTGTTAGGCCAATGAAGAAGTAGGTACTAGGACATTAAGGGTTCTGGTGATAATCTATCAATCAGATGATCTACCATAGTTTCTGACTTGAGGGTTCCTACCATCTAGCCTAGAAAGGATGGTTAGATGTGGAGAAAGTAGAAGCCTTTATAACCTGCAGTTTCCTGACACAGCCCATGGGCATGAAGGGACAGTATATGGATGCTAGTCCTCTGCTTTAAATTCCCAAAAGTGGAACACTTGGATGGCTCAGTTGGTGGAGTGGCTCTTGATTTCAGCTCAGATTATGATCTCACAGTTTATGGGATCGAGCCCCATGTTGACCTCCATGTTTGGGATCCTTTCTCTCCTCTCTCTCTCTCTCTCTCTCTTTCTCTCTCTCTCTCCACCCACACCTCACACACAGGCGCTCGCTCTCAAAATAAATAAAACTTAAAAAATAGTCAGAAGCAACAAAATCTGAGTCCTATCCCTCCTTTCCTTAATCCTTTTCCTTGAGAGAATGATCAAAAGAGCAAAAAAGTCCATAAAGTAAGCCAAAGTAGCAGACTGACAAAGTATAAGCCCTTCTTCTTTACCACCAAAATGACTTGTTAATTTTTCTCACCAGTTTCCAGTAACCCTGGAGAGTATTTGCTAAGTGCTGTTTTATTGAGCATATTGTCCCATAGCTATGGCTGAGTCTGCCATGCAGAAAGAAGTCAGCTGTCAGTCTGGCAGGTTTTGAGCTCTGTGGGCCATTAAATGGCTTCTTATCCATGGGCGAGCATCCTAGAGGACAACCAAGGACGCATCCTCCAAAAGCCTAGCCTTTCTGTGATGTTTCTAAATATGAGAAGTGCTGGTCAGCAGGGAAGAGGTCCCTAAATTCTGCACCCGTGGGCAGAAAAGTAAAGGACTGTGGCACTCCAGGGACAAGAGAAGGTGGGTTGAGTGGGTAGAGGCCCTGTGAGGCATTTGTTCCAGGGTAGTGACAGCATGGCTGGCCACTTGGCAGGTTGTCTGGTACTGTGTTCCTCTTGGGAAGGACAGCAATCTGTGTGTGGCTGTGCACACCCCTGTTCCTGGGCACTGGCCCACTCACCTGCAGGCTGAGATGGGGCCCAGAGCTCCTTGGTAAGACAATGCAGTATGGCAGAGGCCAAAAAAAAAAAAAAAGGTGGGGGGTCATTTCACTTCACCCAGGAGATAACATGGCTACAGAGACCAAGGGGAAGGAAGAATTCTATTAGTTTTTCAGGTTTGTCCTTGTGTCCTAGTAGGTGCTAGCCTACACTGTGATCTCCCAGCAGTGGGGGGAGAACAGGTAACCCATTTGCTTCCTGTCCTGGTTGCTTGGTGAGTCTCTGGACTCCACTTCCTAGGCTGACTCCTGGTGATAGGGAGTTGGGCATAAATCTGTCAGGTCCCAGAGGAGAGAATGCCAGGCGGACTCCTCAGATACTTGGTTTCAGGCAGTGGAGCTGGGAATTGGCTCCAACATAAAGGCCAGCAGAACACTGGTGTTGAGCTCATTTTATTCAGTTAATTCAGTTTGTATTTTGCAAGTATTTTTTTTTCAGGAGATAGGATATGATAGAAAAATAAAGCATAGTCCACTATTCCTCTTGGACCTATATGTGCATATGGCTTTTAAAAATGCCGAATGCTAAAATTTTAGTTATATTTGTTTCTATACATTCAGCTCATTCCATATAGAATTGGAGTCTGCTTACAAAAACACAGAAAAATAGACCAAAAAGGTACATAAGTATACCACTCAAAAGGTCTATAAAGTTGATTTATAATAAATTTTATTTTCTGGAGCTAGATGTGATTTCTAAAACTCAAAGCAAGTGAAAATAGTCATGGAAGGTCTGAAAGAATGAGGGAGTTGATTTAAGATAACAAATGCTATCATGTATTCTCAACCCAAAGTATACTGATCAATGAAACAAGTCCAGAAATAAACCCAAATACATATATGGGAACTTGGATTATGATAAAGTGGCTTAGGTGGAAAATAAATAGCATAAGTAGTGGGTATAGAGAGAATAAAATGACAGGTTAAACTCTAAATGGCTCAAAGACTTAATATAAAATCAATAAAAGTAATGAAAGATACTTTGATAACTTTGTAGTGATAAAGGCAATTTTAGTAGCTCAAAATTCAGAACCCTTAAGAACATACATAAAAATCACATAAAAACAAAAATTCCTAAGGAGAAAAACCACCAATGTCAAGTGACCAGTAGTAATGCATTGGGAATATCTAGATAAATTATGGAAAGTGACAAAAAGCTAATCCCCATAACTTGTTAGGGGAAAAAAATCCCAAGTACCTTACAGAAAGGTTTACATGTTGTAACACGTAAGACACAAACACTATATTTACTCACTAAATGTCATGACATAGGTACTATTACTATCATCATGTTTTGGGGACCTAAGTTACAGGGAGGTTAGTAAATTTACTCTGTCACAAAAATGAGGAGTCACAGAGTTAGATAGACTCCAGACTTTACCTTATAATCCAGATCTACGAACCAGCCATACAAAACAAGATAAAAATTTTCTAAAGATACTCAAAGTCCTATATAAAAAATTAAGGCTACACCAAGATAGTATTTTCACTGTCCCTCGAAGTTTCTTTATGAATCTGTACTAAGAAGGTAAATTTTTGACCTGCGTGAAGGCCAGAGGTTGTACCTAGTGGCCAAGGCCTTTAATTGAGGATTTATGCATGATGTCAGTTTGTGAAAACATAGGTTCTGAATAAATGTGACACAGCTTGCCCTTCTCCTATGACATAAGTAGTAATGTAGAGAATACATAGTCAGTCATAGCCTTGAGGAGTGGAGGAAAAAAAGCCCATGGATTGTATACAATCCATGTATTTGGACCCATGATACTAAAAAATTACTCCATGAGCTGCAAACAGATTTCTGAAATGCAAGAAAAAATGTAAACTGGTCTTTGCCTGTCATATGAATGACTGTGAAAAATAGTCCTTTTCACTTTTTCTATCTAACCTATACCTTTACTTGATAAAGATAGGGAATAAAGTATATTCTCTTCTTACATGACATTAGCAAGGCAATCGTTGAGGGGGAAAGGGTTTGCTTATTTTAGAGATTGTAGTGAAGTCATGATTGCCTCTAAACATGGGAATTGGGTTTATGAAAGGATGATGAAATTCAAAGAACCCTAGGATCATTCTTAATCTAATTCGTCAATCTTTTCTGTCATCAATTCTCTACTCAAAGAAGCTCACAAATAGAAAGTGCAATTGATTTGTAATTACGTTCATTTCCCAGAATTGGATGAAAGCCTTGGCAATGGTAAAATGACCAAGCTGGTAGCAGTAAGCAGGGGAGGCAGCAGCAAATCTCAGAAATGCCAAGTACAGGAAACCTCGAGCTATCTAGGCTGTGGTTCCCAAGGTTTGCTGTATGTTAGATTCGAGCAGATGTGGAAGGTCAGCCACCATCTCCATGAAGCCTCTCCTGTGCCACAGATGTAAGTGTTTCATTCTTGATCATCATAACAATATAGAGGACAAAACTATACAGAATAATACAAGGGAAAACATAACAATCATGCCATTTTTTTTTTCTAATTTCACCTTCTTGGCAAATGTGAAGTCTTCAGATTCTCCCTGCTAATAGATCTCCGTAAATTCCTACTTTACCAGAATGGGCTCAGATCATCCACACCACGCTGAAATCTTTTTTCACTTAGAATCATGGACACTTTTCTAGTTGAATATCTAATAACCTCACCTCAATATTCTTAAGAGCTACAAAATGTTCTGTAATTGGGAAAAAACAATACAGTGAACCATCATCCAACCTTCTTGTCTATTTCCCAAGATTTCTGCACCTTTAATATAGTACGCATAGATTCTTCTACTTGTTTTTCTGTAGAACAAATTACCTGAAGTAAGTCAACTTCTAATAACTTTGGCTAGACTGTCCAAGAGCAATTCATGTTCACACAAATAGGATACGACCATACATGGAAACACCTAGTGCGGTGCCCTACTCACTTTAATTTTGCTGATGAGACAGGTGAACAATGGCAATGCATTGTTTTTTCCATGACTGTTACAGAAGCTAAGCATTTTCCAGTCAAATTATCTCCCCCCCCCCTTTTTTATCATCTTTTATCATCTATTTTGTGTTTTTGTTCATATTTCTATTTTTCCTATTTTTATTATGGGTTGTCTTTTTGTTTATCAAAATGTAGGTACTTTCTGTATGTTAAGAATGTGAACCCTTGGTCTATTGATACCCACAGAAATTTTTCTTTTGACTGTTTATACTGATTTTTAGCCATAAAAATTTTCTCATGTAGTCACCTATGTCTAGATCTTTATAGTTTGTGCATTTTTGACTTAAAAAGCTATTGCAATACTAAGTCATCTTACAATTATGGGAAAGTCTGTGATTTGGGCCTCAAGGTGAATGAGGAAATGAAACAACCTACAAGGATTATTTGATATATTAATAGAAATATGAGTGCAATGATTTGGGATAATGAAAGGAATGGGAAGGCCAGCTAATTCAAACTGACTGGGATGGGGTGAAGGAAAGGAAGACATTTTACAATTCATCTACAATACATTTAGAGCAAGTAAATGTATGAAATAGGGAAATGAACTATTACAAAGAAAAGCATATGAAATAGATGAGAAGAATAAAATTGTCAATTGTGACAGTAACAGAGACTAAATTTCTTTATCAAAAGGCGGAGGTAGGCAGATGGTGTTTTAAAAATAAGTGGTGAAAATATAAAAGTAACAAAGACAAAAATGAGAGGAGAAAAAGATGGACTGGAGAATTTCAAATGAGGAAAAGGTACGGTAATACTAATTTCAAATAAAGCAGAACTCAAGGCCTGAAACCTTGTCTCAGGAGTTACGGAGATCAAAAATTGGAGCTAAGCTTATCAAGAAAGCCAGGATTTCAGGAATTAAGATTCTGGAGTGAAAGGACCAGCAAAGAAGGTATTAGCGTGAGCCACTTTTCCCAAGTAGTCATTGACCAGTTAGAGAAACAGACTGAGAGGCTGAGTAGCTGAAGAGTCAGCAGCAGTCCTTATGGTGCTCAGGAGATAGGAGTTCAGAGTTGTCCAGAATGGAGAACACTTGAGGCTTTCATTTGAGGTCATGAAGGAATACACCATAGGTGTAAGGGTAAACTAAAAACCAGTGCTTAAGAAGAGCCAGCCTAAAATAAGCTGAATCGCTGATGGGATTAAGGTGACTTACTGTAACTGCTGAAGCGGAACCCCTATCTGGGGAAAGAATATTCACAATTTTTTCCAGTGTCCAGTAGTCAAAATTACCATGCATACTAGCAGAGCCAAAGGGAAAAACCCCAGAAAATAGAAATCCCCAGGTAACTCAGCTATACAGACACATGTGATTCAATATTTAAGAAGACAGATAAAAAGAATTAAATGGAAATATCAAAACTAAAAATACAGTGACCTATTGAGGCTACAGTACATAGGTTGAACAGCAAATCAGAAGTAGCTGGTGACAGGATTAATAATCCAGAAGGAAAAGCAATGCTATCCAGACTAAAAAAGACTTAAAAATGAAAAGAGGTAGAAAAGTTGAGTCCTAACCATGAAAGTTCTATCATCCATGAAACTGGAGTCCAAGAAATGTGTTGGAGAGAGAGAGAATATGGCAGATGCAGTACTTAAAAGATAATTTAGCAATATTCTGGGCCATTAGCATAAGACATCAAGTAACAAATTTAAGAATGGATACAAGCACCATGCAGGACAAACCAAAGCTAAACCACATGTAGGCACATCATAGTAAAATTGCTAAGATACAAAGAAAAAATCCTAAAGCAGCAAAGGTTGGCAAGAGATGGTGGTTTCTAAGGAACACCACTAGGTCTGAGAGCTGAGTTCTCACAATCAAACGAAATCCTATAAACTAGACCTTGAGAATGCCACTTCTAAGTTGCTGAAAATCTAGAAACTTTGAATTATTGACTGAGCAAAAATTCTGCTTAAAAAGAAAACAAAGGTGTTGAGAATAATCTGAAAGAAAACTACATGGTTATTCTAAAAGAAATTCCTCAGAAGTAAGGAATATGAAGGCCAACAGAATCATGGAAATGACCAAAGCAATGAACAGCAAAAGAAATGGTCAGTGTGTGGGGAAATAGAGTAGAGAGAAGAACACTTAGATCCTAGGGGTTTTAAAAGGATTCTTAAAATTAGGACATAGGAAAAAAATAGGAAATCTAAGGGTAAGTGGAGTTAAAATATTCTAAAGGTTTTTTCACTATCCAAGAAATTAGAAAAGTAATTTGTGTTAGACTCTATTAGGTTAAAAAAAAAAAAAAACTAAATTACTAAAAGGATTTAGAAGAAGAGGTAACAAGCTTATCAAGGGGAACAACGAATGAATAATTCTTGACCAGGCCACAAGAAAGAAAGGATAGAAACTAGAGTATAGAATAAATGGAACAAGAAAAAGAACAAAAGTAACTGGGTAAATTTACACCCAAATACTGTATATCTGGGTTACATTAATAAAAATGGAGTAAATCCTCCAATTAAAAGGTAAAGATTGGATTAAAAAGAAAATTTTATTTGCTGCTTGAAAGCAATACACTTTATTAAATCAAAAAAGTGACAGTTATAAGATGGAATAAGAAATTCAGAGTGTGATAACCAAAAGGGAACTGGCATAGCTATACTAAGATCAAATCATGTAGATGTTAAGACAAGAAGAATTGCATTTAATAATAAAGAATCAATATAAGAGAAAATTTCAACTCTGTATGTAGCTACTAACCCAAGGCAAGGTAGAAAATGTAAATAACTACTGAAGAAAGGTTAGAGTTGTAATTAAAGATCACATTTGAAAAGGTAGAAGGATGAGAGATTTAGAACTAAAATCTATATAACCTTTAAAGAACATTCCTACTTAAATAAAAACCATGGGGGTGTGTGTGGGGGGGACACTAATGCCCCAACTTTATTTACGGTAGCTAGAAAAAAAATCTTTGTAAGAGAACTCCACTACAAGGTCCTCCAAAACCAATTTCATTTAGGAATGTACTGTGGGAATGCAAGGGCAGTTCAAATTCAAATCTATCAAGAAAACAAGATTTGATCAGTTTTTTCCCTTCAATTGATCTATTGATAGATGCTGAAAAGGTTCATTGGTACAAGAACCTGTTCTATTGTATACACAAAATTCCATCTTAACTAAGTATCTAAATGTAAAATAGAAACGGAAACACTACAAGAAAATTGAGAATATTTATGCTAAGCTCCTTGAGATTCTTTAGAATTTTTTTTTCCTTTCCCAACTGTCCTCTACTTAGCCTTGTATCTCAGACTTGTGGTATAGAACCTAGGTAACTGCTGTTTTTGTTTTCTTATCTGCCTTCTCCCACCACATTGTCGGAGGTCTCCAAATACATATCTTAGTATATTCAGTGCTAAGCACATAATAGCTATACTGTAAGTATGGTTTCATTGATGGTGATGCTTACTAGCACCCCCACAACCTTTCCAGCCTGCCTTCCTCCTGGGCTGATGGCTGAATGGAGCCATGTCCTCCTGTGTAACTTCTCGGCACCTTATTTCCTGTAAGGTGCTTTAAACACGGCTGGTCGGTAGTCTTTGCTCAGAAACAGCCCTTACTACTAGGGCTATTCAGCTTGACTCAGACAGGGCAAGGGCTGTTAGTACAGCAGAAGGTAAAAGATGGGGAATGCTCCTAGCATCTGTCTCCCCAATGGGACAGTGTACAAGGGTAAAACTTGACCATAGCATGGCTTGTTTTGCATTATTGCCTACTTTTGCTAATCATCTCTTCCCATTTGTTTCAATGCTCCTCAACCCTGGTTGCACCCTTAGAATCCCCCTATCATGGACCAATTAAATCACAGTGCCACCAAGGGTTCAGCTGGGATTGAGAGCCACTAGTCTTTGTCTTCAAATACAATGAGTCTAAGATTGCATAGATCCAGAAAACCACAACTTTTTTTTCTTAAAGCAAAGATGGTTTCCTAAAGAAGGTGGTCATTCAGCAGTAAAAGCAGGGCTTGGTGCCAGAAGGTGAGAGAGTCCCAGCCCTGTCACTAGTTGGAGAGCCAATCCGGCAAGCCACAAAGCCTTTCAGGGCTCTGGTTCCCTAACTGATCAAATAAGCTTAATGACATCTATCTCCTTCAAACTGCAATAGGAAGTTTAAAATGGAAAACAGAGGACTCTTTGCAACTTGGAAAATCACGCAGATTAACATTTCCATCATAAATTTGACCCTGTCCTACTGGCTGGCTGTGGGAGTCCTATTTGCTAGCTGTGCAGGAGTCTTTTCACTTGGTGAACCCCAGTTTGCTCATCCAGAAGATGGAGTTACCTACTCTGTAGAGAAATCTGTAGCAGCAAGGCAAACCATAGGAACTGAAAAACACAAAATACCCTATTGTGTTAGCTATGAACTAGGATTTTTATTACCCGCTGTGGGTGGACTCAAGATTTTGATATCCAGCCTGCCATCAAATCCCATAGTCTCTCATGTTAGTAGATGTGGGTACCCATGTGGCCATAAGCAGGTGCAGTGTTCTTGTAAAGCTTTGCAACTTTAAAGCAAACCCCAGGGACTGTTTGATGACAGACCCAGTCTGCTGCGGTGACAGGTGCAAATGACTCAGCTACCTGGGACCTGCCCCTTTGGCTTCCATTACCTGGGCTTTCCTACTTGTTGGGTGTGTGACGGAAGATCAATACTGGTGAGAGGTCAATGTGTGTGATCAACATAAGGGAGTTGAGATCCTCTGGTGTGTGGTGACCTAACAGGAGGAGCGTTTACAGAGGCACGGGGCAGGCAGAAATGCCTTGTCCCTGAGCAAGTCCTGCCTCTGCAAATCCTCTGTCCCCACCTTCTGCCTCTGAGTTACAGAATCTGGTACCTTTTTCTCCAGGCTCCAGAAGCTGTATGTTATCCAGCATGGGGCTCTGTAGTCTTTCGCTGACCACAAGTCTAGTGATAATAAGTATTGAGGTCTCTGGGGGAATTCAAGATTTAGAGTAGTGAATTTGAAAGTGTGAAATAGGGAAAAAGCATTTGGAAGTGGCTTTGGCACAGTTAGGTCCAATTTTGGCTCTGTAGGTGTAGATGGTCTAAACTGTGCAAACTTTGTTATCAGCCGGTGACATTCATAGACGTTTTCTTCCTAAAGCAAACCTGATAATTAGTACATTATAACTTTGCAACAACAACAAGAACAGCAAAAAAAAAACAAAAAAAACAAAAAAAACAAAAAAAAAACAACCCATAGATTCAGGGTGTCAGGTTTCAGTGCCACAAAAGAGAACAAGTCCCTTTGGAAGGTGTGAACTGTCCTTTCAAATGAGACATTTGAAATCCTGTACCCAACTTACCCACTGATATGGTCCAAACAGCAATGATTTTCAGGAATGCCTTTGTTCTGGAGTTGAATCGGCTGTGATGGATGGGATTCTGGATGGCAACGTAGCGGTCCAGTGAGATGGCACAGAGGTGCATGATGGAGGCCGTGGAGAAGAGCACATCCAGGTAGATCCAGACAGCACAGAGTTTGCTAGGTAGAGGCCACCGGTAACCTGTGATGCAGAAAGTTAGCGTCAGTAAGGAATCTCAGGCCTCCGGAGCATGGCACCTACCCTCCCAGAAGGGTTTCCATTCTGGGGAAAGGCACAGGTGGTGGCAAAGGGCAAAACAACATATTTTCAATACTTTAAAAAGCCTAAAAACAATTCTACTTAGCTACAATAATATTATACTCACTGATGAACACAAGGTTTGTAAGTTTCTTGGGGCTGGCATTCTGCCCGCGTGTCATGGTTAACGTGGGTTGTCTTCAGAGTTTCTCTTGCTCTAGCTTCTCCACCTAAGACAATCGACCTTTATTGTTTTTAATGAGCGAGCGGCCTTGATGTATTCTGAGCTCCTCTACTGAAGCCCCTCTTGCAGTGTACTGCCTTTAGTTCACCTCTTATACATGCTGTAGGTTCCCGGAGGTTCGACCCACCTGTTAGTCACTCACACTGCTCAGTCTTGCACCGTGATGGCATTTGGTGGTCTCCCAATAAATGCCATTGGTGTGAATGAATAAATGATTAAAAGGTCCGGATGGAGAATATTTTTATTTTGAAAAACAAAAATTATTACATAGTGTTTGGGGATGTTTCACTCTAATCTGGGACGTGGGTAGAGGACACATGCAGAAAAGCATGGTGTTCCTGTCCTGACCATTGTTTCAGGGCGGTGGCTCTCAAACTTGACAGAACCTCAATTTCCTAGATGGGGTCTTAAAATGGTACTGCCAGACCCCACCTGGAGGTCCTGATTATTTGACTCTGTGGTGGGGCAGAAGAAGTGTCGTTTCTAGCAAGTTTCCAGGTGGTGCTGCTGGTCCAAGGAGAACACTTAGGCAACAGCTGCCTATGGCCGTGGTGGTGAGCCCTCCCTGCACTTTACAGTCAGCTGGAGAGCTTTTCTCTAGGTCCCCGTGCCCAGGAGTGTGGGCAGAGGGGGGCCCCAAACAACCTCCCCAGGAGTGTGGGCAGAGGGGGGCCCCAAACAAAGTGTTGCAAAGCTGCCCCTAATGATAGCAATATGAAGAGTACTGCAGGAGGGCCCATAAGGCATATTCATTTGAAGTGCCCACTCTGTGTCGGAGAGGGAATCAAACAGGTAAACCCAAATTAGTTTTGATACCTGTATAAGCAATATGTTGGATCTGCGTGTATGTGAAAGGGCAATCCTTAGATTGCCTAAAGGGCAAACCCTAAAGGGCAAATGCAAACATTTCTTTGCAATGTTCCAGACCCACAAAGTTGAACAAGCTACATTCGCAAACATACTCTATGAAAATGCCACCTCCTATATTTAGGAAAGTAAAGGGTGCAGGACACCAGCCTAACCTAATGCCTTTCCCTCTGATTATTTGCAAAACAAAGGAGCTAAACCAGGAGCGTCTTCTTTTGCAGCGCCTGGAGTGAAGCCACACTCTGCCTGGTCGGAAGTGATGTCGGCCCTGTGGAGTTGGCTCCGCAAGGAGGAGGCAGTTGGGGCGGGCTAAGTCTGGTTTCCGAGACAAGGATAGGGAGAGGGCAATTCCTCACCCTGCGGTGACCAGTTCAAGGAGAGGTGCAACTCCGGCTGGAACCGCCTGCATGCGGAGTGGCCGCCGCCAGGGGGCGCAGTTGCACCCCGAGTGGGAGGCACTGGCCAGGTCCTAGCTTCTTAACCCAGCTGGCGGGTGCCTGCCTCCCACCTGCCACTGGAGTCACCCCCGTCCTCTTGCTGTGGTTTTGGTTCCCTGACTGAATCTGGGAGCCGTGCGCCACTCCCGGAGCTTGCCTTCGGGGGTGGGGGGTGGTTAGGAAGCGAGAACCTTTGCAGCCTGTCTGGGAAATGACAGGCGAATTTAATGAAATCATCCCAGTGTGACATTGGAGTGGCCAAACGGAGGCTGGCCTTGCAAGGAGCATTATCGACCCTGTGCAAGCCGGCATCTGCTCTGCGTTGCCCATCTCCTTCCTCCTCCACACTCAGTGCTGGGGTGATACATTTAGGTTTTTTTTTTTAAGCCCTTAAGACATGGCCAGAAAATCCCCTCTTAAAATGACCATAATGTATTTCTAGCTCTGGGTGACTGCTACGTGCCTGTGTCAGCAGTCTCAATATTCTTTTAAAAAGAAATCCGGCTGTATTACTCATAATTTGAAAAGAACATCACATTCTGCTTCCCGATGAAGCCGTCCCAGTGTTTGCTGACTTGCTAAGAGGTTTGACTCTTTGAAACTGTTGAAGACAGCAGGATTAATGTCTTCCGGTTTGTTTTCTACCCTCCTCCAAACCAGACGGGAGGAGTTGAGGTAGATGTGTTTTTACAGAGTCGAGGGTATAATTCAGAGGCATACTTCCAAATTAGCTTCTCTGGGTAGGGAGCAACTGACACTGGTGTAATTCATTTATTCTAAGGGAGAAGCTGCATATTTTAACATTAAACCCACTGCACCACTAAGATTCTCTCTGCACATGTTCTAAGGCAATTGGGAAGGTTTTTCCACTCTATCAGAGGTGCTGAAAACTGTGTGACAAAGATAAAATTGTGTTTTGTCCTGGAGGCTGGAATACTTGGGAATCTATAGAAGTGAAAATCGAGTGGATTCAGAATGACAGATAAGTTACTGCTTTATGATTTGTGTTTTGGGGGGCATTTAAAATTACCACATAAAATGTATGTGTTTCAAAGCCCCAAACTCTCCAATGATAATAGGTTGTCCGATCTTGTAAGATGTGTAAACCTCACTTTAAATTTAACAAGTATAATGCGGTAGATCCTTGTCTATAAATAAACCCTGGTGTTGAGTTTGTCCCTTGAGCCCCAGCTCATCTGTTCATCACATGCACATGCTGTCTGTTACCAGTGTGGGTACAGCTGGGAAACTAAGGCCACTCACCATATAGGATGGTTAACATGGACACGGGCATGACAAGGAAACCCAGCAGCATATCAGCTATGGCAAGTGACATCAGGAAATAGTTGGTGGCGTTCTGCAGCTTTTTCTCTAGGGACACTGCCATGATGACGAGTATGTTTCCAGCAATGGTTAGAATAATCACGACAGCTGTCAACAGAGCAGACCAGTGTTTTTCCTGTAGATGAAGTAAGGAGAAGCAGGGTGGTGAGAGACAGCCCTCACAGGAAAGGTTGGTTCGATTTTCCGAGTCCACTGTCCAGTTAAATGCATCTGAAGTGTTAGCTTCTCCGGAGTTAAAGTCATTATTGTAGAGCCTTGTGTCATCACTTAATTGCATTAAGGACTTTGTAGTTGAACTCAAAGAAGCATTTTCTTCAAAAAGAACATCCATTTCTAAGCCGGAATTGGTAGCAGGAGAAGTAAAGGAAAACTAACAGGTTAGAGCCTCAGCTGGCCATTCATCTTTCTGTCCTCACGCTCTGTCACACAGAAGCTGGCGTACATGCTGAGCTCCTTGGGTTGCCTTTTTTCCCTCATGATCACAATGGTAGTGGAGGAACTGCGGTGGCTCTTTATATTTCTTTCCTTCACAATGTTAGTGGAGTCTTGTTGGTTTTTTTTTTTCCCTTCAAAGCAAGGTCAAAAAAGCAGAATGAACTTTTTAACATAGAGGTTGCAGAGTTTTGAGGATTCAAGAAGAAAAATGTGCTCCTGGCCAGAGAAGAAAAGTTTGGTGATTACCAGGAATCTCACTGAGCTCTCATTCTCTTGGTTAGCTTGATCCCACTAGTTTAGCCATAGCAGTATTAAAATAACATGCAATCCAAAACACTGGGGCGGCATGCATTCTACATTAAGAAAAGTCAATTAAAAATACATCCAGTGTTAATCCCATAGTAATTGGATCTAGCTGGGGTTATAGTTCTAAGTCTTAGGCTGAATGTCGGGAATTTCCCAGCTGCTGTAGGGAATTTCCATTTGCATTATTCTTAGTTAATAAAAGAAGAAAAAAAGTCTTAAGCACAGATGAGACAACTTTCCACACTAGCAATTCTCATGGAAACGGTAACATTTTGGCCAAGCACGATTTCAAGCCAGAAAGAAAATTACATGGCAATAAAATACAGCAGCATGAGAACTTACATTTGTCTTCAGGGTCCACACGTTAGACATACTTTGCTGTTCTGTCACTTGCCGCATCTCTCATGGTAATTAAGCGAGTGTAGAGTCCTTTCTTCCTGAGCATCGACCAAGCATAATAGGATAGTAATTTGATTTCTGTTTTTGCTGACTTCAAAAACTGCATGCACGAGTAGAAGCACTTCCAGCGCTGTGCGGTCTGTCTGCTGGCTCTGCCCCCACTCAGCTGGGTCACTCCCTCCTTGTGCGGCTCGCCTGAGCCAGGCACACGTTTAGAAATCATTCATGAGCCCCTCTCAAAGTCACACAAAAGAAATCCCGCAGGAAAGTAGGGAGAGCTGCCTGTGCCAAGGGATTCGTGGTTTCCACGGGAATGGACCAGCTCTCCGGCTGCCTTGTTCACTTCACCAGACCTCCCTCTATCTGCATGTTATAAACTGCAAGGTAGCAACAGCCAGGGAGGGCGGACCAAACAGGCTTTTTTTTTTTTTTTTTTTCCTCCCCTCTTGTTTCTCCTTTTTGCTACATGTTAACACTGGGAAGTTTTCTATTGTTAGAAACTGGAGAAATCGCCTTCTGCACAGATGGCTAAAACAGGTAAGCTGCTCTGTGATGTTTTTAGGGTGAAGAGAGAACATAAATAAGGCTAGAAAATGGCATATCCCAGAGCACTGTAAGCATGCATTGCTTCCGTCTAGAGCCTGTAAGTGCTTAATGCCTGAAGTGCAGTTATTGACGTCAGTGAGTTGGGCTCAGTGTGGCCAAGCACCTCTTGGCGATACGCACACTATTAGTAGCATTTTTAGTTATTAAAAGCATAACACCGCTCAACTAACTTAGGTTCTCCAGAAATCTACCTCGAAGTAATTCAAAACCTCAGGTGTGGAAGACAGACAGTAAGTTTTTTGGAGAGAATTTTGAAGACCCCTGCTTTACCTGCTAAAAAAACAAAACCCCAGAAAAACAAAAAACCCTTCTCAGGTTTCTAAAAGTGGCTATACAGCAGATACAGAAGGGTATATGTGTGTACACAAGCTATCTCTTTTTTTTTACAGATGAAAACAGGAATCTTGTCTGAATAGCGTGGTTTTCTAGGTTTCTCTTCATTATTTGCACATTCTCTCTGGACACATTCCGTCACTTGGTTCCCTTTGACATGTCTTCGGACAAAAATGTACCTTGTTAGCAGATGATTTCTCTCAGCTCTTGACATAAACATTCAGCTGCCTACTGACCCCCTTCGTCTGTGCCCTAGAAGACCTTGACTCTGCATCTTTCTCCCTACCCATGCCAGCTTCTTGGTGCTTATCTCCACCCATTCTTAGTCATGGAATCAGCATCTCTTTAGACAGCTGGCTGTTAGCAAGACTCTTCATTCGTTCTCACTGCCGGGTCTTCGTCTGGAGTGTCACTTGTGTGGACGCAGATCTCCTATCCTCTGGCCCACCCCTTACAAGCTTGCTGGGCTAGAACACCTCCTTAGTGGGAGTTTGCCTTTCTGCCATCCCCTTCTGCCACCCTCCTGCCCCTCTGCATTCCTTGGAGAAGGAGGGTGTGATTGCTGGGCACCTAGAGCTGGGAGCTGAGAGCCCAGGCTCTGGGTTATGACTCCTTGGTTCTAAATCCCAGCTCCGTAACTCAAACCGCAGAACCCTGGACAATCTAGCTATCCTCCTTGAGACTTCGTATCCTCACTTGTAAAATGAGGTAACAGTATTACCTCCCTCAAGATGTCAATGAAACTAAAAGGAGGTCATGCATATAAATAATTAACACAGCATGCTTAAAGGATGTTCTTACTGTCAGTGGCTTCTATTAATACTCCTATTGATTTTATTAAAACAAAATGGACCTTACTCCCATTAATTTGTGCTTGCATTCCTTCAGTTTCTCCCTTGTGAGGCACAACTCCTGTCTCTGCCTGTCCCCCACCATTCCTACTTGCCAGGCTTAGATTCCTGTTTTCTTCTACAAGCAACCTAAGTGGGAGTGAACTTGTAGGTTTGATAATGTTGAAGCATTTGTACTTGAAGTTCTCTGTATCTGGAGCGCTCCCCACCCCCTCTTAGTATCCATCTGGCAAATTCCTACTCCATTGTCAAGGCTCAGTTCCAGAGGTAAGTCCTCTGAATCCCACTCCTGCCACTCACTACCTGCATGACCTTAATAAGCTGCTTAATCGTTGTGTCTCAATTTCCTCATCTGTAAATGGGGAAAAATAATATCTACTTTAGAGGATTGATCTGAGAGTTAAAATGTACCAGGCATGGGGTATCTGGGTGTCTCGATCTGTTGAGGTTCCGATTCTTGATTTTTGGTTCAGGTCATGATCTCTCAGTTCGGGAGATCAACCTGGCATTGGCTCTGTGCTGATGGTGCAGAGGCTACTTGGGATTCTCTCTCTCCCTCTTTTTCTGTTCTCTCCCTCAAATGTGTGCATGTGCGTGCTCTCTCAAAATAAACTAAAAAAACAAAAAAATGACCAGACACATGTGTAAACTTAAGAAATCTGTAAAGGCTAGTTGTTGGTTTATGGCTTTCCATGGCTCTCCTTCTCTCATATGTAGGCCCCTTCAACTTTCTATTTTATCAGGTCTCACGTGGCATGTAGGCAAAGACTATGCTTGCCTTGTTGATGGTTGTACTCATAGTGCTTAGCTCTGTTTGTTGAATGAAATGTGTGACTGAATACCTGTTCACATGTCTGTCTTTATTAGACGGTGGACTTCTTATCTCTCTACCTTCAAGACCAAGCATAGTGTCTCCTGCTGAATTTTGCAAGAATAAATGAATTGACAGCCTATATTAAAAAGCAGAATCAGGGAGAAACACAGAATCTCTTTTTCATTACATCTCTTGTTCAATGGGATATAACTTAATCTCACTGGAAAAGGTAAAGGAAAAATGTGATGGAAAAATATTTTGTTATAAAATTAAACCTTTTTGATGATACATTTTGTTTTATGGATTACTGTTTTTCTTAGAGAAATCTGGTCTCAGGCTCATGTCTTGATGAATACATCGGTTTCCCGTCATCGCAAAGCCACTCCATGAATTTCTTGGTGTATGGTTTATATTGTGAAATCATTATTAGTAGCCTTGGGGGTTATTTGCAGGTGTATGAATACTTGTTAGGGATAGAGCGCTTTGTGCAAAACTCAGGGTCTTGGCTACTAATGCCTAGGCAGAGCTTGTCTATTAATAGTGTGGGAGTGAGATTTGGTAGTAATGGTTTCTTAAAGGTCAGACACTCTTGATCTGGGAAGAGGGGTGCACGTGGCCTGCTGTGGTGAATCACAGAGGTGCAGCCCAGCTTCTCCTTCAGAGGCCCTCATTTTCCCTGTTTCTGGAAGTGCTGATAACTGATGGCTTTCAGCAGATGCCTGCTGTGAAAAATTACCCTCAGCCAAAGAGGCCACCTTGCCCATAGTTTCGTCTCTCCTCTAGGGTCTGCTGTGAGGATACAGAAGTCTAGCTCCCTTGCCTCAAGACTGGACACGGCGGAGGGACTCCTCTACCAGGGCCTCCGTAGCATGTGCTGAGGCCTCTGTTGGGACGACAGCATAGTTAATCTCCTTCCTCTGCCTAGTCCTGCCTCCCTTGTTGCCCTGCAGATATGGATCTGGAGCTCAGCAATCTCTGTTACACACAAGTGTGTCTGAGTTACTTCCTGGGGAGCATAAGGCTTATATTTAAAAAAAATTTTTTTTAATGTTTCTTTATTTTTGAGAGAGACAGAGTGAGCAGGGGAGGGGGCAGAGAGAGAGGGAGACAAAGAATCTGAAGGAGACTATAGGCTCTGAGCTGTCAGCACAGAGCCTGACGTGGGGCTTGAACTCACGAATTGCGAGATCATGACTTGAGCCGAAATGGGCTGCTTAACTGGCTGAGCTACCCAGGCACTGCCCCTAAGGCCTATATATATATATATATATATTTCCAATTTTTATTTTTTTATTCGTCCCACTTTATTTTTTCTTTTTAATATAATTTATTGTCAAATCGGCTTACATACAGCACCCAGTGTTCATCCCAACAAGTGCCCTCCTCAATGCCCATCACAACGTGGGGTGTGGGGGAGAGGAAAAGGCCTATATTTTTAAACCTGTGTTTCTAATGCTCATTCTGGATGAGCTTAGTGTCTTAAACAGAAAAAAAAAAAAAAGTATGTTGATGAATATATTATGCTCTGGGCACCTGGGTGGCTCAGTCAGTTAAGCCTCCGACTTCGGCTCATGTCATGACCTCAGTTTGTGAGTTTAGCCCCATGTCGGGCTCTGTGCTGACAGCTCAGAGCCTGGAGCTTGCTTTGGATTCTGTCTCTCTCTCTCTCTGCTCTTCCCCCTGCTTGTGTTCTGTCTCTGTCAAAAATTAAATAAACATTAAAAAATACATATTCTCATAAACCAGAGGTTCTTCATTGGACAATTGGCTTTACTATCTACTTCCACAAGGAATTTAAGGTCAATAACCCCAAAATCTTACTTGGGGCACAATTACTTGAGTACCTAATTGGACCTTGTTTAGTTAGGGATATGTTTTGCACTGTTTTATTCCGGGAGAGTTCACTGAAAGATGATTGCCTAAATCAGATGTTGATGGTTTTGTTTGTTTGTTTTTAACAGTTGCAGTGGTATTTGCAGCCCTTAATTTTTCTCCAGTCAAAATTTAGTGGCCTCTGAAACATTAGTGCCTTACAGATGTTAGTATATGTGTAAGGGAAATTGCTTGAGCAAGTAAATCTGGAATATAATGCATCCTATCGACTCCTCTTAGAGATCTGCAGTGCACTGTAAACATTAAATGCAGTGAGGGATGGTGCAGTGAAGAGATTTGCTCACATTTATCTTAATTCCTATCTGGCCCCCCCACAACTCATTTCAGGACCCTTTCATTTAATATAAAATTAAACTGTGAAGATATTAAGCATATAGTTCAAGTTTTGATGAGTATCCAACTCTGTAACCATCCCACAAATCAGAATAGCCACCATTACCATCACTTTTGAAATTTCTTTCATGTTCTTCTCACCTTGATTTAAATGGAAGCATGTAGTATATACTCATTTTGGTTCTTTTTGTGCTCAATAGTATGTTTTTCCGTGTTGCTGTGCATAAACTTTTTGGGGATCATAGTCTGAAAAACTTAAATGAACTGGATATGTGGGAAGTCATTTATTTTTTCTTGTTCAAAGAAACATAGGCTAAATCCTTGTTCTAATCTTCTTAGGTTTCTCTTCAGGGCCATGCCAACCTTCACCTCTGCTCAGTGAACTACATCTGATTTTATTTTGAAATGGCTGCCTTGAGTTCTTTAACTCTATGTTCTCTTTTAAGCATATGTCCTTGAGATTTAAGCCTGTCCAAATCATAGTAATAGTCTGAGAATGAAAACAATTTTTTTAATTTTTTAAATGTATATTTTTGAGAGATAACGTGAGTGGGGAAGGGACAGAGGGAGGGAGACACAGAATTCAAAGAAGGATATAGGATATAGAGCCCTGATGCAGGGCTCTAACTCACGAGCTGTGAGATCATGACCTGAGCTGGTCAGCCACCCAACTTACTGAGGTACCCAGGCACCTCGAGAACAAATTTTAACAGATTCACCAAATGATAATCCATCCCTTCCTTTGGATGATCCAGTTCTCAGGTTTGTAACAAACCAGATAACTTGATCACTGCATGCTTGAAAAGCAAGATCTTAAATTGTCTTCTCTTACACCATTGACTTATGTCAAAAGAAGCAATTACTTGGAGTTAGCTAATAACTGTTCGCTTTTAAATATTTTCACAGTGGTATTTAGTTTAACAATACTCAAAACAGTCAATCTTTGAGTGCTACGTCAAGCACTGTTGTAGTGCTGAGTATAACATCGAAGATAAGGTTCCTGCCTTAATTCATACACTTAAATAGTTGGTGGTAGCAAGTAGGAGTACATGGGTATAGGAAGGAGATAAAACTTTGTGGTCAATGGCATGTTGGTGGTATTTAAAGTGTGAAACTTGGTGAGAGCACCTAGGGAATGAGTGGAAATAGAGGAGGAAGAAGTTTGAAGAATGGACCCTGGATTATTCCAGTATTCTGAAGTTGGAGAAACCTAGAGGGTGCTACTCAAGCAGAAGGAGAGAGCACTCAGTGAGTTACAAGGGACAAAGAGTGATATCCCAGAAGTCAGGTAAAGAAAGGTGATGAAGGGGGAATATACTCAACTGTCAAATGAGCTGATTAGCAGAGTATGAGATATAAGAAATGACCATTGTATTTGTCAAAATGGAAGCCTTTGGCTTTGATTGTAACTGTTTGGAATAGTAGGAGTAAGAGCCCAACTATGTGGATACAAGAAAAAAAAAGGAAGAAATGATAAATATAGACAATAGAGGCAACTACTTGGATAACCTAAATGGAATTGTAATTGACAGGATAAGAGGCAAGGAGGATTTTTTTCAAGTTACAGTAAATCATAACATATCTTTGTGGTGATAGGAATGATCCAGAAGAAAGGGAGAAAAAGACCATGCAATAGAGGCATGAGATAATTGCTAGAATGATCTCCTTGATTTTGAGAGAAGGGATGGATTTTAAAGGTTTGAAGGAGGTAGGGGATTCAGCAAAAATTCGTTAGAGAAATGGTAAGACAACTAGGAGAGTCTGGAGTCCTAGAACCCAACAGAAGAAAGTCTTCTCACGAGGCTAAGAGGTCCACTAATACAGAGATGTCTATTAAGATGAGTGCACAGAAGAGGGACAGAAGAGTCCATTGGATTTAGCAACATAACTTTGGTGGTGACCTTGATAAGAGCACTTTCACTGAAAATGGTAAAATATACAAGAACAACATGGTGTGGTAGCAGGGGTGGGTGGGGTGGTGGTGGTTCTGAGAGTGGGAGGTGGAAGGATAGGATGTGACATGTGAGAAAAACAAGTGTCAAAGGTGACTCTGAGGTTTTAGATTGGAGCAACTGGGTTGATGGAGTTTCCCTTAATTGAAGCAGGGAAGGCTTTAGGAGGTATAACTTGTGGAAGTTTTCAGATCAGTGTGGGGCATGTTAAACTGGAGATGATTTAAAACACAGGTGAATGTAAGGGTCTGATGGAGAATGAGGATGAAGTTTTAAATAGAAATTCGATATTGTGAGTATATAAATGGTACTGAGAGTCATGAAATACTTGAGAAATCATCCTATCTAAGGAAAGTAAGAAGCTAAGGACTGAATCTAGAAATTCTTCTTTTAGAGGTGGGGGAGATGAGGAAGAACCCACAAAGGACATTGGGGTGGGGTTGATGAGGGGGGAAAAAGGCAAGAGTGTGGTGTCCTGGGAGCTAAGACAATAGAACATATTTTCAACAAATTTATTTACATCGATGTATAACATAGAGGGTACAACATGAGGATTTAAAAATTCTAGGGGCACCTAGAGGACTCAGTTGTTTGAACATCTGACACTTGATTTTTGCCTCTGGTTGTGATCTTACAGTTGGTGGGACTGAGCCCTGCATCAGGCTCCACACTTAGTGGGATTTTCTCTCTCTCTCTCTCTCTCTCTCTCTCTCTCTCTCTCTCTCTCTCTCTCTGTCTCTCTCCCCCCCCCCCACCAACTGCCCCTTTCCCATGCTTGCATGCACTTGTCTCTCAAAGTAAATAAACTTTAAAGAATACTTTAAAAATTCTGTATGTTACCCAGTGCTCATCATGATAAATGTACTCTTAATCTCCTTTATCTGTTTCACCCATCCCTCCCCCAACCTCCCCTCTGGTCTCTGGTAACCACCAGTTTGTTGTCTGTATTTAACAGTCTTTTTGTTTTTATGAGATTACACATATGAGTGAAGTAATATGGTATTTGTCTTTAGACTCACTTAGCATTATACCTTTAGGTCCATACATGATGGAAATGCAAGACCAGTTTTTTTATGACTGAGCAATATTCCATTGAATATATGTAACTGTCCATCTATTGTTGGACACTTGAGTTGCTTCCATTTGTTCGCTATTGTTAGTAATGCTGCAATAAACATAGGGGTGATACATCTTCTCAAACTAGTGTTTTCATTTGGGGGGGTAGATACCCAGTAGTGGAATTACTGGGTCATATGGTATTCCTATTATTTTTTTGAGGAACTTCCATGTTGTTTTCTAGAGTGGCTGTTCCAATTTGCTTTCCCACCAACAGTGCATGAGAGTTCGTTTTTCTACACATTTTCACCAACACTTGTTATTTCTTATCTTATGGATGCTAGTCATTATGCCTGGTGTGAAGTGATATCTCATTGTGATTTTGAATTACGTTTACCTGATGAGTGATGTTAAGCATCTTTTCATGTGTCTGACCATCTGTATATCTCCTTTGGTAAAACGTCTCTTCAGGTTCTGTGCCCAGCTTTTAATCAAAATGTCTTTGGTGTTGAGTTGTAGGAGTTCTTTATTTTAGATATTAATCTTTTATCAAATACAACATTTGTAAATATATTCCATTCACTATGTTTTATTTTGTTCTTGGCCTTTACTGTGCAAAAGCTTTTTATGTTGGTATAGTCCCAGTAGTTGATTTTTGCTTTCATTTCTCTTGCCTTAGGAGACATTTAGAAAAAGTTTCTGTTGATGTCCAAGAGATGACTGCTTCTTCAAGGAGTTGGATGGTTTCAGGTATTCAATCTATTTTGAGTTTATTTTTGTGTATGGTGTAGGAAAGTGGTCCAGTTTTATTCTTTGGCATGTAGCCATCTAGTTTCCCCAGTACTATGTATTGCAGAGATTGTCTTCTCCCCACTGTATATTCTTATCTTCTTTGTCCTAGATTGACTATATAAGCACAGGTTTATTTCTGGGCTCTACATTCTGTTCCATTGATCCATAGGTCTTTTTGTGTCAGTACCATACTGTTTTTATTACTACAGCTTTGTGGTATAGCTTGAAATCTGGATTTGTGATACCTCCAGCTTTAAGATTGCTGGGCGAGTTGGGGTCTTCTGTGGTTCCATATACAGTTAAGTATTCTAGTCTGTGAAAAATGCTGTTGATATTGCATTGAATCTGTAGATTATTTTGGGTAGCATGGACGTTTTAACAATATTATTCCTATCCATGCGCATAGATTATATTTCCATTTGTGTCTGTCCTCTTCAGTGTTTGCATTTTCAGAATATGTCTTCTACCTCTTTGGTTAAGATTATTTCTATGTATATTACTCTTTTAAGTGTAATTGTAAATAGAATTTTTTCCTTAAAATAGTAGATGAAATGCTGTGAAGTTTCTAAGAATCATGCACTTCAAGAATATTTCATTATGTGGAAAACTACTCATAAGTTAACACTAAACAAGAGTAGGATATAAAGATATCTCTAGAATATAATGTTACTTTTAAGAACATGTATGCCTTTTTTAAATTTAAAGGAAACACATTAAAATGATCAAAACCATCTAGGCCAAGGAGTTATGGTTATATTTTGGATCTTATAAGTTTCCTGAGCCATGTATATGCTCATAAACAAAAATACTTATTTAATGATTAAATGTAATAGGAAGAGATCTAGGGATGATATTACACTCTTACTATGACTGGGATACACTGGGTGAAATTAAAACAAATAGCTTGTAACTTTAAGGCATAGCACTTGTGATATTCAGGATTTTTGGTAAGTGGCAAATATCTAAGTCAAATCTCAAAAGGAGAGTCATGTAATTGACAATCCAGGAATAGAACTGGAACTTCAGGCATGGCAAGACCTAGGAGATAAAAAGATGCAGACAATATTTCTATCTCTAGAACTGGCTTTCTTCTGAGCTGAATTGATTTTCTTTTACTGAGATGACTTCCTTCATGTAGCTGGAAATGGCTGCTGACAGTGCCAATTCTTCCATTATTGAAGCTTGTGAAAAAGGATTTAACTGTCATAATCCCTTTATCACATGCAGGGAAGACCCTGATTGGACCTGATGTTCAGATGCCCATCTTTGAACCAATCATGGTGACTGGAAGAACTGAGTACTTGAACTGGCCAGTATGGGTCCTGCCTCCTGCCCATCCTTGTGCAGAGAGATCAGGGCCAGATGATTAACCACTTCATTGGGACCCCTTTCCTGAATAAGGACTTCTGCTCAGACTAGTGAAATGACTATCTAGTCTTTTAGTGGAATGGAGCACTTGATTTGCCAATTTTTGCTCTGTTTACTCAGACTGAGGTGCTTCAAGGGGCATTGCCTTTGTTTCAAGTCCTAAGGAATCCACTTGGTACATTCTTACTAGGTGTGCTTCCTGAAATACCTAATTTACTATCAGACACAATGGAGGTTTGGGATAAACAAATATATTATTTAGAATAATTATAGGGCAAGAGGATAATCTCTTATATGGAAAGCACAGAACTATTTAAGGCAAATATTTTTTCTAGTTCCAAAGAATGGCCTCGTGAAATTTTGCAGATGCTATTGAGTGAATCTGAAAGATATTTGGTCAGGATCCCAAATTTTGTTCTGGCACCAACTGTGGGTACAGCTACCCTAGTAGGTATCTGTGATATGTGCTGGAGGAATACTCCTGGCAAATAGGCATATTCCTAACTAGGGCATGTAGTGAACCAGATTTGGACCATGTGAATTGTGAGTGTTCTGTTGGTGTCATCAGAGCTGTGTGTAACAGCCTGTTGGACCTCTCCCGTGTGCCCTCATTCCATTTCCAATTGAACACTTTTGGGGGGGGATAAGGGATGGGGAGGCTGATGGTTGAGGTACTTTCCAAGGGGGAAAAACCCTTCGGGCCAATTTTACTCAATGAGCACTATGAGAAAAGCAGCCTATTACAGGAAATGTATCTAAAAAGCAAAACATGAGAGCTAATTGCTCAGAGGGTAGATTTTTAATGTCTTTGCTTCTTTCAAGGAATGCTGTAACTTTTAGCACTAGGGCCTAATTGTGCCCTTGGTCTTGACCCACATTGGATCTCTACCTCATCTTAGTTTTGATAGAATAAAGTAGGTAGACCATACAATTGGTTCCTCTGTATTCCAGTAGATTCAATAACCATAGATAAGTGAAGGTGAATAGTAAAGTATTGACTTCCTCAGGTGTAAAACTATTTATCAGAAACACCAAATTTTCACCTTCATGAGGCCACTTTTTATTTTTAAGTTTTTACTTAAATTCTAGTTGACACAGAGTGCAGTATTAGTTTCAGGTGTACAATATAGTGATTCAACACTTGCATATATCACCTGATGCTCATCACAAGTGTACTCCTTAATCCCCACTACCCATTTAAGCAATTCACCCACCCATCTCACCTCTGGTGACCATTGGTTTGTTCTGAATAGTTAAGACTCTAATTCTTGCCTAGACTCTCCTCCCCCATCCCACGTTGGCTCATTTGCTTCTTAAGTTCCCCATATGAGTGAAATCATAGGGTATTTGTCTTTCTCTGAGTTATTTTGCTTAGCATAACACACTCTAGCTCCATCCACATCATTGAAAATGGCAAGATTTAATTTTCTTTTTTTTAATGTTTATTTTTGAGAGAGAGAGAACCTGAGCAGGGGAGGGGCAGAGAAAGAGAGGGAGTCAGAATCCAAAGCAGGCTCCAAGCTGTCAGCACAGAGCCCAACTCGGGCTCAAAACTGAACTGTGAGGTTATGATCTGAGTTGAAGTTGGATGCCTAACTGACTGAGTCACCCAGGTGTCCCCAAGATTTTATTCTTTTTGATGGCTGAGTAATATTCCACTGTGTATGTATATGTATACATATATGTATGCATGTGTGTATATGTGTATGTATATCTTACATCTTCTTTACCCATTCATTAGTCAGGGTATACTTGGGCTGCTTCCATTAATTTAGCTATTGTAGATAATGCTGCTACAAACACTGGGGTGCATGTATATAGTTGAAATAGTATATTTGTGTTCTTTGGGTAAATACTTACTGTGTTTCTGGATGCTAGGGTAGTTCTATTTTTAACATTTTGAGGAACCTCCATACTGTTTCTCAGAGGGGTTGCATTCCTTGGCATTTCCACCAGTAGTGCAAGAGAGTTCCCCTTTCTCCACATCTTTGTCAACACTTGTTTCTTGTGTTGCTGATTTTAATCATTCTGACAGGTATGAGATGATAACTCATTGTAGTTTTTGATGTGTATTTCCCTGATCAGTGGTGATGAGCAGCTTTTCATGCATCTGTTGACCATTTGTCATCTTTGGTAAAATGTCCATTCATGTCTTTTGCCCATTTTTAATTAGATAATTTGCCACTTTTTAAATTGAAATATTCCTTCCATCCACCTGATGTTGCTGGTTCTGGCAGTTAACCCCCTCAGGGCCTTTTGTAAATATCTCCAATGAGGTCCCAGGAATGACTGAAATAGACAAGAATATTACTATACATGAAAATAAAACTACTGGTCCAGGAGAGAAGGGTTTAAGATGGCAGAGGAGTAGGGAGACCATAGATTTGCCTTGTTCCTGGAGCACAGATAAATATAAAATCATTTTGAATACCCAAGAAACTGATCTGAGGGCTCAGCAAAAATGCACACCTAGAGGTGAAAAAAATACCATGCTGTGGAAGGTAGGAACTGCAGGGAGTTGATTTGGGGGAGTGAAGAGCTATGGGTGCTTCGATGGGGAGAGAACCCTGATTATTGGGGGGGGAGAGAGAGAGCACATGTAGGAAATTTCACAAGGAATCTCTTCCCCGAGGCACCTGGGTGACTCAGTTATTAAGTGTCCTTCTCTTGATTTCGGCTCAGGTCATGATCTCATGGTTCATGGGTCTGAGCCCTGTGTTGGACTCTGCACTGAATGTGCAGAGTCTGCTTGGGATTCATCCCGTCTGTCTGTCTCTCTCTCCCTCTCCCTCTTTGTCCCTCCCCTGCTTGCACTTGCCCTCTCCCTCTCTCAAAATAAATAAAAAACCTCTTCCCCCAAACCATTAACTGTGAAAAAGCAGGGCTAAATACCACAAGTTTTTATAAACAGGAGTGGAGAGTTTGAATTTTGGAGGTTTGGGCCATCATCAAGGATGTACCTGTTGGGTTTAGTGGTGTTGCAGTGGGGAAGGGAGGGTAGAGACCTGGGAGTGGGTAGCATGGGCTGAGGATCCCCTGTGTTGCATGGGGGAGAAGCAGCTCCCCTGCTTGGGGTGCATTTGGGAGATGGGACACAGTCTTTTGGAGAGCAAAAGACCCTATTCTGCCATTGAGTTTCCCTATTCACCAACATAGGACCAAGGACACTGGCTGAAGGCAGTAAGCCTTCTGTGCTTTACCATAAACTGACCCACCACACAGTTGTACAACTGATTTCTTGGACAAGCCGACACTTGACACAGCTCAGCGAGACTCCCTCCCAAAGGATCAATGTGTTCTGTGCTGCAGGGATCTCTAAAACTTGGAGATTTGAAACCCAGATGCGCACCTGAGATAAAACACAGGTGTGTTGTGCCACTCCGCAGGTGGATAGTTCAGATGAAGGCAGGGATCTGGTGAAGATGGGGACAGAAGGGAGATGACTGTTTGGTCTTTTGTGAGGGTTTCCTGAAGAGTGGCACTCAAGCTTCTTACTCCAGGGACAAAAGAGCATGGGGATGTCTTTTTTCATCCTGCCCATCAGAACTGACCAACTTCATTGAGCAAAACCGTGCCACCAAGTGAAAGCCAAAACTACTTAAACCAAGTCCTCCCCACCTGCACCCTGCAGGTGCATCTCCACTGGGGCAAGTCTGCCTGAGAATCAGCAGAATTCAGGCCCCATTCCCAGAAGATCAGCACAAATCTCTCGCACTACTGATCGCAGAGTGCTGCAAAGCTACAGCTCTAGGGGAAATAGGACCTGGCTTCCTTCTCTTTTCTTTTTTTTTTTTTTTTTTATATTCCATCCTGGGATATAGAAAAAGCAATTTTATTTTTCTAATTTCCACTTTTTGTTTTTACCTTGACAATATGACAAAATGGAGGAATTCATCACAAAAGAAAGAACAGGAAGAAGTAATGGCCAGAAATTTAATCAATACAGATGTAAATAAACTGTCTGAACTAGAATTTAAAACAAGGATACTAGCTTGGCTTGAAAACTCAGAAGACACCAGAGAAACCCTTACTTCAGAGGTAAAACTAAGAAACTACTCAGGCAGAAATTAAAAATGCTATCACTGAAACACAAACCCAAATGGATGCCATGACAATGAGGCTGGACAAAGCAGAGGAATAAATCAGTGATATGGAAGATAAAATTATGGAAATTAAGCTGAGAAGAGGAGGAAAAGGTAATGAATCACAAAGGTAGATTTAAGGGAATCAGTGACTTCTTAAAGTGTAATAGCATTCGTATCATAGGAGTCCTAGATGAAGAAAGAGAAAAAGGGGCAGAAGGTTTATTTAAGCTAATTATAGATGAAAACTTCCCTAATCTGGGGATGGACTCAGATGGACATTGAAATCCAAGAAGCACAGGCAACTCCAATTAAATTCAACAAAAGCTGACCAACACCAAGACATATCATAGTCAAATTCACAAAATACATAGACAAAAGAATCAAAGCAGTGAGAGGAAAACTTTTTTAAGCTACAAGGGAAGACAAATCAGGTTTGCAGCAGATAGCTGGCAGGCCAAAAGGGAGTGGTATGATCTATTCAAAATGCTGAATGGGAAATAGATACAGCCAGCAAGTCTGTCATTCAGAATAGGAGGAGAGATGGAGTTCCCCAAACAAAAACTAAAGGAGTTCATGACGGGTAAACCATCTTCACAAGTAACACAAAAGCACCAAATCAACATCTATCAATAATCACTCTGAAGGTAAATTGACTAAATATGCCAAAAGATCTCTAGGGTATCAAAGGATAAAAAATAAAGACCTATGTGCTGCTTACAAGAGACACATTCGAGACCTAAAGATACCTGCAGATTGAAAATGAAGGGATGGAGAACCATCCATCATGCTAACGGATGCCAAAAGAAAGCTGGAGTAGCCATGCTTGTATCAGGCAAACTAGACTTTAAATAAAAGACTGTAATGAGATAAGGACATTATATCATAATTAAGGGGTCTATCCATCAGGATCAGACAATTATAAATTGGTCACCGACTTGGGAGCACCCAAATATATAAATCAATTAATAACCTAAGTCCATTGATAATAATACAATAATACAAGGGCTCTTTAAAAACCCACTTACAGCAATGGACAGATCAGCTAAGCGGAAGTTGAACAATGAAACCATGGCTTTGAATGACACACTGGACCACACGGACTTAGCAGATATATTCAGAACATTTCATCTTAAAGCACCAAAATACATACTTTCTAGTGCACATGGAACATTCTCCAGAATAGCTCATATATTGGGTCACAAATCAGCCATTAGCCAGTATAAAAAGAGATTATTCTATGCATATTTTCAGACCACAATGCTATGAAACTTGCATTCAACCACAAGAAAAAATTTGGGAAGACCACACATACATGGAGGTTGAAGAGGTTAAATTATTACTCTTGCTTTATTTTGTTTCAAACTATGCTCCTCTGCATTGTTCAGGATAAAGTGGTACATTGTACACCAACATAAGACCTCCACAATTTTGGAGTAAAAAAGATGGTAGCATACTTCATTTGTAGAAATTAATCATTTGAGCTCCTACATGTCCTTCAGCCAGGAAGTCCAATACCTCCTTTTTAAAACCAGTTACTATCCCCACATTCCTGCAAATTGACCAAGGACTTCACTGTCTTAGACCAAACATGTCAGTCCTGCTTCAAACCTCATGTGGACAGAAAATTGGAGCTGATAGGCCCAGTATTGCCATGGCTTCTTCCTGCCCTTTCCAAGGAAAGTTTATCTTGGGGAAGTGTTCCTGCTCCCTGCTCTTGAGCAATAGTATGTACAGTTGCTCATTCATATGTGGTGTGCATGGCCCAGAGTCATTCCTCTGTCTTAGGTGACTTGATTTTAGGGATCTTCCTTCCAGAATCACAAATACTTAGGCCCAAGAGATGGTGAATGCTCAGAATAGAAGGGTCAAAGTAAAGATTGGACAATTGTGTTCCAGTAATTTTTAAAGAAGACACATTCATAGGTAGAAAAAACACATTTCTCATTTTGAAACTTTTGTGTTTGGTTTTGGTTTTTATTTTTTTAGTATGGTTGACCTATAATGTTCTGTTAGTTTCAGGAGTACAATATAGTGATTTGGGGGCACCTGGGTGGCTCAGTCGGTTAAGCGTCCGACTTCAGCTCAGGTCATGATCTCACGGTTTGTGGGTTTGAGCCTCGGTTCAGGCTCTGGGCTGACAGCTTGGAGCCTGGAACCTGCTTCAGATTCTGTGTCTCCCTCTCTCTCTGCCCCTCCCTCACTCATGCTCTGTTTATCTCAATAATAAATAAACATAAAAAATTTAAAAAAGTGATTTGACAAGTTTATACATGATATGTGTTCACCACAGTGTAGCTACTATCTGTAACTAAACAGTGATATTAGAGTATCATTGAATATGCAGTGTCTTTTATTTCCATGACTTATTCTATGACTGGAAGCCTGTATGTCTCACTCCTTCTTCCATTTTGTCTATCCCCACCCCCTGCACCTCTGGCAGCTGCTTTTTGTGTATTCATTTTGGATCCCACATATGAGTGAAATCATGGTATTTGTTTTTCTGACTAATAATACTTTATATTATACCCTGTAAGCCTATCCATGTTGTAAAACTGGAACAATCTCATCCCCTTTTATGGTGGCATAACATTCCATTTACATTTATATTCCAATCCGTAACATTTTCCTTAGACATCCATTTGTCCAAGGACACCATGGTTGCTTTCATATCTTGGATATTGCAAACAATGTTGCAGCAAACATAGAGGCATTTATCACTTTAAATTAGTATTTTTATTTGGGTATTTAGTAGTGGACTTATTGGATCATAAGTATTTCTATTTCAGTTTTTTGAGGAAACTCCATACTGTGTTTTACAGTGGAGGTACCAATTCACATTCCCACCAACAGTGCCTGAGGGTTTCTTGTTCTCCACATCCTTTTATTTTTTTTCCTAAGTTTGTTTGTTTATATATTGAGAGAGAGAGAGAGAGAGAGAGAGAGAGAGAGAGAGAGAGAGCATGAATGAATGAATAAATGAATGACCATGAGCAGTGCAGAGGAGAGAGAATACCAAGCAGGCTATGCACTGCCAGCACAGAGCCCAATGTGGGGCTTGAACTTGGGAACCTGTGAGATCATGACCTGAGCCGAAACCAAGAGTCAGATACTTAACTGACTGAGCCACCCAGGTGCCCCTCTCCACATCGTTGATAACACTTATTTCTAAGTCTTTTGGGTCCTAGCCATTCTGACTAGTATGAGGTGATACCTCATTATGGTTTTGATTTGCATTCCCTTGATGATTAGTGGCATCATGTATTTCTTGGACATCTCTATGTCATCTTTGGTAAAATGTTCATGTCCTCTGCCCAGTTTTTAATCACATTGTTGTTTTGGCGTTGAAATATATAACTTCTTTATAAGGTAGATAGTAATCCCTTACTGATCATATCATTTGCAAATATCTTCTTTCATCCAATAGGTAGCCTTTTTGTTGATGGCTTTCTTTGCTGTGAAAAAGGTTTAAATTTTGACGTAGTATCAATAGTTTATTTTGGTTTTTGTTTCCATTGCCATTAGGAAATATACCTAGGAAAATGTTGCTATGGCCAATACCAGAGAATGTACTGCATATATTTTCTAGGAGTTTTATGGTTTCAGGTCTCCTGTTTTGGTCTTTAGTCCATTTTGCATTTATTTTTGTTATGGTGTTAGAACGTGTTTCAGTTTCATTCTTTTGTGGCTGTCCAGTTTTTCGAGTACCATTTATTGAAAAGACTGTCTTTTCCCCATGGTATGTATATTCTTGCTGCCTTTGTCAAAGAGTAATTGACCATGTAAGCTGGGGTCTCCATTCTGTATCACTTATTTGTGTCTATTTTTGTGTCAGTACAAAAATAGATTATTTTATTGTTGTATATATAGGATTGTAGTATCTATAGGTTTGTTCTTAAGATGGTTTTGGTTATTTTGGGGTCTTCTGTTCCATACAAATTTTAGTAGTATTACTTGTAGTTTTGTGAAAAATGCTGTCAGTATTTTGTAGGTGTTGCACTGAATGTGTAGATTGCTTCGGGTAGTGTGGACACTATAAGAGTATTTTTCCTATTCAGGAATATAGAACGTTTTTGAGTCATCTTCAATTTATTAGTGTTTTAGAGTTTTTATAGTATTGTGTCTTTAACCTGGTTGAGTTTATTCCTAGGTATTCTTGGTACAGTTGTGAATAGGGTTCTCTTAATTTTTTTCCCCACTTCACTATTAGCGTATAGAATGAAACCAATTTCTGGATATTCAATTTGTGTCCTGCAGCTTTACCAAATTTATTTATTCATTGTAGTCTTTTGGTGGAGTCTGTTGGATTTTCTACATGTAGTATTGTGTTGGCAAAGAGTAAAAGTTTAGTTTCTTGACCAATTTGGATACCTTTTACTTTTCTTTCCTGATAAGCTCTGGCTAGGACTTTCAGTACTATGTTGAATAAGAATACTGAGAATGCACATCTTGCTTATTCTTGATCTAAGAGAAAAAACTCTTTTTCTCCTTAGAGGGTGATATTAGCTGAGGGTTTTTCATATATGGCCTTTATCATGTTGAGGTAGGTTCACCTTAAAAATTTTTAATGTTTTTAATTTATTTTTGAGAGAGAGACAGCGTGAGCAGGGGAGGGCCAGAGAGAGAGGGAGACACAGAATCCGAAGACAGACTCCAGGCTCTGAGCTAGTTGTCAGCACAGAGCCTGACGCGGGGCTCGAACCCATAAACCGTGAGATCATGACCTGAGCTGAAGTCGGACTCTTAACCGACTGAGCCACCCAGGCACCCCAAGGTAGGTTCACTTTAAACTCACTTTTTTGAGAATTTACATAAATGGACGTTGAATTTTTGTCAAATGCTTTTTCTGCATCTATTGAGAATGATTTTTTTACCCTTTCTGTGGTGCATGATGTTGATTTGTGAATATTGAATCATCCTTGAATCCCTGGAATAAATTCCACTTGATCATTGTGAATGATCCTTTTAATGTATTGTTGAAAGTGATTTACTAATATTTTGAGGATATTTGCATCAATGTCTATCAGGGATATTGGTTTATAGTCTTCTTACAGTGTTTTCAGTTTTGGTACCAAGAATATGCTGACCTCATAGAATGGATTTGGGAGCTTCCTTTCCTCTATTTTATGGAATAGGTACGTTGGGGAGAATAGGTAGCTCTTCTTTATTTAAAAGAATTTTTTTTAAAATGTCTTTATTTTGAGAGAGACAGAGAGTGAGCAGGGGGGAGGGGCAGGGAGAGGGAGACATAGAATCTGAAGCAGACTCTAGGCTCTGAGCTGTCAGCACAGAGCCCAATGCAGGGCTCAAACCTACAGACTGTGAGATCATGACCTGAGCTGAAGTCAGACGCTTAACCAACTGAGCCACCCAGGCGCCCCTAGGTAGCTCTTCTTTAAATGTTTGGTAGAAAGCACCTGTGAAATAATCTGGTCATGGACATCGATTTTTTTTGGTAGTGTTTGGATTACAGATTTAATTTTGATACCAGTAATTGTACTAGATTTTCTATTAGTTTTGGATGAGTGTATGTTTCTAGGAATATGTCCATTTCTTCTAGGTTGTCCATTTTGTGGACATAGAGGTTTTCATAATCTCTTAAAATCCTTTTCTGTGGTGTCAATTGTTACTTCTGTCTCATTTCTGATTTTATTTGGGTCATTTCTCGTTTTTGTTGTTGAATCTGGCTAAGGGTTTGTCAATTTTGTCTCTTTTCAAACGACCAGCTCTTGGTTTCACTTATTTTTATTTTTATATATTTTGAGTCACTGTCATCTGTTTCTGCTCTGATCATTATTCCTTCCACTCCAGCTTTATTTTTTGCTTAATTTCATTGCTTTATGTGTCAAGTTAGATTGTTCATTTGAGCCTTCTCTTGATTCTCAAGGTAGGCCTGTATTGCTAACACTACCCTCTTAGAACTGCTTTTGCTATGTACCAAAGATTTTGGATGTTTGTTTTCATTGTGATTTGTCTTAATCTATATATATTTTTATCTTCGAAGGCTTTATTGACCCATTGATTGCTTAGTATCTTATTGTTGAGCCTTCACACGTTTGTTTTTCCTAGGACTTTTTTTTCCTTGTGATTGATTTCTAGTTCTATACAATTGTGGTTAGAAAATAAGAATGGTACAATTTCAAAATTCTTAAATTGATGTGTTTTGTTGTCTGACATGTGATCCATCTTGGAAAATGTTCCATGGTGCACTAGAAAATAATAAATTCTGTTCTTGGATGGGATGTTGTTTATACATGTTATGTCCATCTAGTGTAGTGTGCCATTCAAAGACATTGTTAGATTACTGATTTTCTGGCTGGGTGACATATTCATTGATGTAAGTGGAGTGTTAAAGTCCCCTACTCTTCATTACCATCAATTTCCCTTTATGTCCATTAATATTTGCTTTATGTATATAGGTGCTCCAGATGACTGTTAAAATGGCTGTATCTTCTTGGGGGGATCAATCCCTTTAATATTGTGTAGTGCTCTTTTGTCTCTTGTTACAGTCTTAGTTTCGAAGTTTGTTTTATCTGATAGAAGTATTGCTTGGGTCCTCTCCTCCCCCAAAGAAAAATCCAAAACCTTTCTGCTTCCATTTCGAGGGTAAATGGTTTCCCATCCCTTCACTTGTTGTCTGTATTTGTCTATAGATCTGAGGTAAGTCTCTTAGAGGCAGCACATAGATGGGTCTTGTTTTATATCCATTGAAACTGTTTTTTGATTGGATCATTTAGGCCATTTGCAATTAATTATTGATAAGTATGTACTTGCTGCCATTTTGTTATGTTTTCTAGTTTTGTTTTTTTTTGTAGTTACTCTGGTACCTTGTGGGGATTGACATTCTATAGTGTTACATTTGGCTTTTTTGTGTAACTATTAAAGGTTTTGAGTTTCCGGTTGCCATGAGGTTAATCTGTAATATCCTAAGTACATAGCAGTCTATATTTGACAATCATTGAAGTTCAAACACATTCTAAAAAACCTTTTTTTGCTCCTTTTATGTTTTATGTATATGCTGTCATATTATACACCCTTTTAATCATCATGTTCTTAGATCTAATTATGACCTTTTTTTAAGATTCTGTAAAGATTTTTGTAAGTATTCAAAATTTCTTAATTTGAAGTAAATAAATCCTATTAGTTTCAGTTGTACAATACAGTCATTTGACAATTAGATACATTCCAAAATGCTCACCATGATAAGTATAATTACCATCTCCGGATACAAAGTTATTGCAATATTGTTAACTATTCTCTATGCTGTAAATTTTAGCTTCATGACTTATTTTATAACTGGAAATTTGTATCTCTAATCTTTATCTGTTTCACTCAACCCTTCACTCCTACCCCTTGGGCAACAACTAGTTCTCTGTAGTTTTGTCATTTTTTTTTTTGTTTGATTTGATTTTTGGTTAGATTCCACATGTAAGTGGAATTTGGAAAGTGGAATTTGCATTTCTCTGACTTAATTCACTTAGCATAATACCTTCTAGGTCCATTCATGCCTTTGCAAATGGCAAGATCTCATTCTTTTATATGGCTGTGTAACATTCCAGTGTGAGTGTGAGTGTGTGTGTGTGTGTGTCTGCATATGTGTATCTATTACATCTTCTTGATCCACTTATCTATTGATAGGTACTTGGGTTGTTCCCATATCTTGGCTATTATGAATAATGCTGCAATAAACATAAGGGTGCTTATATCACTTTGAATTAGTGTTTTTATTTTTTCAAATAAATACCCAAAGTGGTAATGTTAGCTCTGTAGAATAAACTTGGAAGCATTCCTTTTCTTCCTTTTATTGCAATAGTTTGAGAAGGATAGATATTAATTTTCTAAATGTAGAATTCACCAAAACACAGTGTTCTATAATTGGCAGCTCTAACATTTTTCCTTTTTAAAACATTGTTTTTTACATCTTCTGAACCACCAGTTGTTAAACAAAACTTGTGCCTCACTGTTAACACACACAAAAAATTTAAGTGACACATAAAAATGTTTAAGAAATATTTATTGTAGCTACAAAATTGTTTTCGTTCATGTATAAACTTTTAAGGCCTAAAAATGTAGCGACTTGGGGAATCTACAATCTTTTTAACTGTGAAAAACCCTGACTTTCACTTGTAATGTTTCTATTCCTTAGTTTGGAATTTTCTGCTTTTACCATTTCCATCAAAGTTAATTTTAACTATGTTTTAGTAACTTGTTTCCAGACAACTTCTCAACAAAGATCAAATGTCTTTCTCTAGATCATTTTCCACAAAGAAAAGTCAAAGACTGTTAGGAGAAAATACTCAACCTACTCATGCACTGTAAAAATTTCACACCCAGGACTTTTGAAGGTCTGTGCCTGTGATGATGGTTTTTACATCTTTTGTGACTTGTAAGTATTTGTGTATACCTTTACTAAAGAGCTTTAAATAAGAACTTATAAAGAGAAAACCAGCATGCTTATATTACTACTTTTTTCCCTGGTTTTCCTTCTCATTTTGTTAACAATATTACTAAAAATTTCTGGGTTTCATAATATTAAATACTATTTTGTGCTGTAATCGCCATGTCTGATCTAGGCTTAAGCCTATGGTTTGCTGGGATGAATGCTTACCAACATGTACTTTATCATTTGTCTAGTTACCTCTTGGTTGATAGAAGATAGTTCTCTAGTGCTTTCTTCAAAAATGACACCTTGAACTATATGATCTGACTTTTAAAATTTCAAAAACAATTCTGTAAGTATACTTTAACAGTTGGATTCATGGCATTTTATTGTACCTAAAGTCTTTAACCACTCTATTCAGGTATGATTGACACAAAAATTGTACATACTTAATGGATACAGCTTGATGACTTTGGAGATAAGTACACATCTAGGGACCTATCAACACATTTTTGTCGTAAACATAACTATCACTTTCAAAAATTTCCTCACGGTTTTTTGGTAAGAACACTTAACGTAAGATATACCCTCTTGGCAAATTTTAAAGTATGCAATAAACAATTAACTATAGGAATTATGCCAGATAGTGGACCTCTAGGACTTACTCATTTTGCATAACTGAAAGTTTGTACTCTTGAACATCTTCCCATTTTTCTTTCCTTGCCCCACCCCAGGTCCTAGCATCTGTGATTCTACTCTTGGCTTCTGTGTTTTAGGTATTTTAGATTTCCTCACATAAGTGGTATCATCTAGTATTTCTCCTGTATCTGGCTTACTTTACTTATCCCAGTGCCCTCTAGGTCCACTTAAGTTATCCCAAATGGCAGGATTTCCTTCAAGGCTGAGTAATATCCATTGTATATATATCATTTTCTTAATCCGTTTATCCATCATAGACATTTAGGTTGCTTCCTGTCTTGGCTATTGGCAATAAAAGGACACCATGCATATTCTTAGTATCTTCTGTTGATTATGGCTGTGTAGAAGTATGAGTTTAGTGAGATTTTTTTTCACCATCTTAAGTGTTTTATTCCTTGTGTTGGAATGCTCAGAGGACTTATCTGTGTTTTTTAGTTTTTTTTTTTTTTTTTAAAGCTTTTGATGTCCAGTAAGTTTACCTGGAAATACACTGCTATTGATTGTTCTTTGTTAGTTTTTCCTGGAACGTATTGTGCCCTTTCAATGTGTAGATGAAATTCCTCTTGAAGTCTCTGAAATTTTCTTGAACTATATCTTAGTATCATTTTTGTGTGGCTTAAAACAAATTTTCTAACAGTTGTGGAAGCCAGATGCCTAAAACCAAGGTTCTGGCAAGGCCATGGTATTTCCAAAGGCTTCTGGAAAGAATCCTTAAAAAATTTTCCTTGCATTTAATTGTCCCGTAGAGACACCAATTATGAGTGTCGTATTGCTTTAATTTCTATTCATGGTCATCATTTTCTTTGTAATGCTTCTTTATTTATATTTAATTGTATTTACTTAATCTTAACTGTCCTGTGTTTTAGTGTTTTAGTAGTGTCTATTTGCTGTTTTTAGTATGTCTCCATTTCTAAAACTGCTTGGTATTTTCTGTTGCCATGAACCAGGTCCTGCTATACTTCTTGATTTCCCTGTTAATCTTACCTAAGATTGCTTGAGATCTTAGAATCACTGCTTAATGCTCTAGATTATAGAGGGGATGGATTTATTACTATCTTTACATTCATGACCTGTGTTGGATCAAAATTTTAATGTTCTCCATGGGAATTTTTTGAGAGGAGCATATAGTCTTGGTCGGCTAGTTTGTCCTCGCCACCGCCCTTACATTCTTCCCCTTTTCTTAAAGAATTTCTCCATAGGTCTAGTGCAACTTCCATCTTGTTTGCTCAAGGTCCTGATCATACACTGTGTGTGAGATTTACAGCTTTACTTCTCTCTAGCTGTGAGAGATGGATACTGCAGAACAGTGATGCAAACATTTGCTATAGATACCCTGCTCACTGGCAGCCTGCTACTTTAAGATTTTTTCATTCAGCCTTGCCTTCTCTAACCCAAATTGGATTAGGAAAGCTCATGTTAACATGCTTATTCTATCCTGTATATTAAAAATAAAAGGGGGGTTGTTGGTCCTCTCTCTCATAGTGGGTCATTTCCTGGGAACGTTTATGCTGCCAGCTTTGAGATATGAAGCCACAGGCATCCTCTTGGCATTTCCCACACCACTTTTCTCCTGAATTTGGCAGTCTTTTTTCATATATGGTTGCAATGGGTTGCAAGGTTGCAATAAGTTATAGAGCCTGTATTTGTTTCTAACTCCTGGAGTTTTTATGGTGCCATTGAACAGATAAAGGGGCAAAATTGTCTTAAGTACATATTTTGGAATTGTCTTTTTGTTGCACAGGATGAATTCTGTTTCAGTCAGACTAAATTTCATTTTCCTACCAATTCTATTGTGTCAAAGCCTTCTATTTACTATATTTTCTGAGCTTATGAAAACAGGTGAAATGTGTTTAAATATCAAGAAGAAAAGGTCTTCTAATTTCTCTAAGTTTAAGGAGATTTGAAGAACTTAATGTCTTCCAAAGTATGCGTGCTGAAGCTTTTGGCCAAGGCATTGAGAACTGTTACCTATTCATGGCCAGTTTGAGTAAAACGGTGGTTTGCTGTATTCTTTTTTTTTTTTTTAACTTTATAGTTTATTATCAGTTTGGTTTCCATATAACACCCAGTGCGCTTCCCCACAAGTGACCTCCACCATGACCATCACCCCCCTTTACCTTTCCCCCTTCCGCCCTCAGATTGTTTTCAGTATTCAAGAGTCTCGTGTTTTGTTTCCCTCCCTCTCCCTAACTCTCTTTCCTCCTTCCCCTCCCCATGGTCCTCTGTTTCTCCTGTTAGATCTATGAGTGAAAACATATGATATCTGTCCTTCTCCGCCTGACTTATTTCGCTTAGCATGACACCCTTGAGGTCCATCCACTTTGCTACGAATGGCCAAATTTCATTCTTTCTCATTGCCATGTTTTATTCCATTGTATAGATAAACCACATCTTCCTAATCCATTCATCAGTTGATGGACATTTAGGCTCTTTCCATGATTTGGCTATTGTTGAACGTTGCCTACGAACATTGGGGTACATGTGCCCCTATGCATCAGCACTTCTGTATCCCTTGGGTAAATCCCCAGCAGTGCTATTGCTGGGTCATA
>CM053574.1:78434872-78473833 GCA_028646485.1 Cryptoprocta ferox | reverse complement strand
GTCTGATTGCTGATGCACTTCCAGCACTATGTTAAACAACAGTGGTGAGAGTGGACATCCCTGTCGTGTTCCTGATCTCAGGGAGAAAGCTCTCAGTTTTTCCCCATCAAGGATGATATTAGCTGTCAGCTTTTCATAAATGGCTTTTATGATGTTTAAGGAAGTTCCTTCTATTCTGACTTTCTCGAGGGTTTTTATTAAGAAAGGATGCTGTATTTTGTCAAATGCTTTTTCTGCATCGACAGGATCATGGTTTTTATATTTTCTTTTGTTAATGTGATGTATCACATTGATTTTGCAAATATTGAACCAGTCCTGTAACCCAGGAATGAATCCCACTGGATCGTGGTGGATAATTCTTTTTATATGCTGTTGAATTCAATTTGCTAGTATCTTGCTGAGTAGTTTTGCATCTGTATTCATCAAGGATATTGGCCTGTACTTCTTTTTTTGCTGGGTTTCTGTCCGGTTTCGGAATTAGAGTGATGCTGGCTTTGTAGAATGAGTCCGGAAGTTTTCCTTCTATTTCTATTTCTTGGAGTAGCTTGAGAAAAATGGGTATTAACTCTGCTTTAAATGTCTGGTATAATTCCCCAGGGAAGCCATCTGGCCCAGGGCTCTTATTTGTTGGGACATTTTTGATAACCGATTCCATTTCTTCACTGTTTATGGGTCTGTTCAGATTTTCTATCTCTTCCTGTTTGAATTTTTGTAGTGCATGTGTGTTTAGGAATTTTGTAGTGCATGTGTGTCCATTTCTTCTAGGTTGTCCAGTTTTTTTGCATATAATTTTTCATAGTATTCTCTGATAATTGCTTGTATTTCTGAGGGATTGATTGTAATACATCCATTTTCATTCGTGATTTTGTCTATTTGGGTTCTCTCTCTTTTCTTTTTGAGAAGCCTGCCTAGAGGTTTATCAATTTTGTTTATTTAAAAAAAAAAAAAACCAACTCTTGGTTTCATCTCTTCAACGGTTTCTTTGTATTCTATATAGTTTATTTCTGCCCTGATCTTTATTATTTCTCTTCTTCTGCTGGGTTTGGGGTGCTCTTGGTGCTCCCCTTCTAGTTCCTTTAGGTGCGCTGTTAGATTTTTGTATTTGTGCTTTTTCTAGTTTCTTGAAATAGGCCTGGATTGCAATATACTTTCCTCTATGGACTACCTTTACTGCATCCCAAAGCATTTGGATTGTTGTAGTTTAATTTTCATTTGTTTCCATATATTTTTAAATTTCTTGTCTAATTGCCAGATTGGCCCAATCGTTCTTTAGTAGGGTGGTCTTTAACCTCCATGTTTTTGGAGGTTTTCCAGACTTTTTCCTGTGATTGATTTCACGTTTCATAGCATTGTGATCTGAAAGTGTGCATGGTATGATCTCAATTCTTTTATATTTATGTAGGGCTGCTTTATGACGCAGTATGAGGTCTATCTTGAAGAATGTACCATGTGCACTCAAGAAGAAAGTGAATTCCATAGCCTAAGGATGTAGAGTTCTAAATATATCTGTCAAATCCATCTGTTCCAATGTGTCGTTCAGGTCCATTTTTTCCTTAGTGATTTTCTGTCTAGTTGATCTATCCATTGCTGTAAGTGGAGTATTAAAATCCCCTGCAATTAGCACATTATTATCAATAAGATTGTTTTTGTTTATGATTAACTGTTTTATGCATTTGGGTGCTTCCGAATTTGGTGCGTAGATGTTTATAATTGTTACCTCTTCCTGATGGATAGACCCTGTAATTATTATATAATGCCCTTTTCCATCTTTTGTTATTGCCTTTATTTTAAAGTCCAGTTTGTCTGATATAAGTATGGCTGTTCCAGCTTTCTTTTGACTTCCAGTCGCAGGATAGATATTTCTCCATCCCCTTATTTTCAGTCTGAAGATGTCTTCAGGTCTAAAATGAGTCTCTTGTAGACAGCAAATAGATTTTTTTTTTGCAATTTAATTCTTTTTTTAATGTTTTATTTATTTTTGAGAGAGAAAGAGACAGCGTGAGCAGGAGCAGGTCAGAGAGAGAGGGAGACACAGAATCCAAAGACAGGCTCCAGGCTCTGAGCTAGCTGTCAGCATAGAGCCTGACATGGGGCTCAAACCCATGAACCATGAGATCATGACCTGAGCTGAAGTCGGATGCTTAACCGACTGAGCCAACCAGGCGCCCCAAGGATTTTGTTTCTTTATCCATGCTGCTACCCTATGTCTTTTGATTGGAGCATTTAGTCTATATACATTCTGTGAAATTATTGAAAAATATGGGTTTAGAGTCATTGTGTTCTCTGTAGGATTCATGCTTGTAGTCGTGTCTTTGGTACCTTGTATTCCTTGCAACATTTCTGTCATAGAGTCCCTCTTAGAATTTCTTGTAGGGCTGGTTTAGTAGTGACAGATTCTTTCAAGTTTTTTTTTTTTTTATTTGGGAAAGCTTCATCTCTCCTTCTATTCTGAATGACAGGCTTGCTGGATAAAGGATTCTTGGCTTCATATTTTTTCTGTTCATCACATTGAAGATTTCCTGCCATTCCTTTCTGACCTGCCAAGTTTCAGCAGATAGGTATGTAACTACTCTGATAGGTTTCCCTTTGTATATTTGGGCCATTTTATCCCTAGCTACTTTCAGAATTCTCTCTTTATCCTTAATTTTGCCAATTTCACTATGATATGTCGTGCCGAAGATTGATTCAAGTTACATCTGAGGAGAGTTCTCTGTGCCTCTTGGATTTCAATGTCTGTTTCCTTCTCTAGATTGGGAAAGTTCTCAGTTATAATTTGTTCAAGGACCCCTTCAGCGCCTTTCTCTCTTTCTTCTTCTTCAGGAATTCCTATGATACAGATATTGCTCCATTTGATTGTATCTCTCAGGTCTCGAATTCTCCTTTCGTGCTGCAGGATCAATTTATCTCTCTTTTTCTCGGCTTCCTGTTTTTCTATAATTGCGTCTTGTAATTCACCTCTTCTCCTCTCTGCCTCTTCAACCCATGCAGTGACCGCGTCCATTTTATTATGCACCTCATTTATAGCATTTTTTGATTCGTCACAACTATTTTTAAGGCCCATAGTCTTTGTAGCAATCGTTTCTCTAATGTCTTCCATGCGTTTTTCCAAGCTCAGCAATTAATTTTACGACAATTTTTCTAAATTCTTGCTCTATTATGCTGCTTATATCTGTTTTGAGCAGTTCTGTATCTGTGACTTCTTCCTGGAATTTCTTTAGAGGAGAGTTCTTCTGCTTCATCATTCTGGCTAGCTTTCTGTCTCTTGTCATTTTAAAAGCTTGTTATGCACTTTGCACCTGTGAGTATTGCTATATTAAAGGAGGCTCATTGACTGCCCAGGGCCTGTTCGTTCATGAGGCGTTCTTTTAATGGTGTCCTTTGGCCTCTCTTGGTGTGCCTTTGGTTATTTTATTTCCTTACTCGTAGTGATATTTGGGACTCTCCACCATGTGTACTTTGGCTTGTTTCTTGAGGTAGCCCTGAAAAGGAAAACAGACAGACAAACACACAGGGAACAAAAGCATGCAAACGCACAGACAAGTCAAACAAGCAAACCAAAAGGGGGGTGGAGAAAAAGGGGAACAAAAACAACAAAAGACAAAGGAGAGTCTAAAAGCATAAAACCATAAATCCCAGCTATAAATAAAGAGCAGGGTGGAGGCAGTGCTGATGGAAGAGCATATACAAAGAGAGAAGTGACAGGGATGGGGAGGAAGCGAAATTGAACATTGACCAGGCAGAGACTAAAAGGCTTAATTCAGAGAGACAAAGAGAATAATATGGTAGTAGGTGAGGAGAAAGAAACGAAGATAATGTTACCCAAAGAAACTATACAGTCTTAATATTCCAGAGAGAGAGAGAGAGAGAGAGAAAGGAAGATAGTGATGGAGGTGTAGAATATGCATCAAGAGAATGGAATAAATGTGACTGTTTAAGCAAACCAATGACCAGAGTGCCCAGTCCAGCAGAGGGGAGAGATAAGAATGAGATAAGGGTAAATATATTTGAATAGTAAGAATTGATCTAGAGTTAATCATGGCAATGCATCAATGTTGGTCTTCCCCAGGCTCAGGCGGGGGGGGGGGGTGGCGGGGAAGCAGCTCTCCAGTACGGATGGGCGTGGTTTGGTGTAGGCAGGTCTTGCCTCCACTGTGGGTCCCTTGGGCTGCTCCCTGAGGCCCCGTCTTGGTGGTTGTGGGGAGCAAAATGGCAGCGCCCCAGTCCCTTCGTGAACCAAACATTGCAACTCACTCTTTTGGGTCCAATCTCCCTGTGCCTCGGGCGTAGCCAAGGTGTGCCGAGTTGTATTTCCCATGCACCACCTCATTTCCAGATCTTAGTCCATGCACTTTAATGATACCACCCAAAATGTACTCCCGCAGGCCTGGCAGCTTCTTAGCTAGGGATGGAGTAGGGGAGCAGTTTCTTCTGGGATAGGGGTGCCTAGCCCAAGGAAAATGCCACAGCTAGAGAAAAAAATCTGTCTGAACACCCTGTGGTTACAGATGGGATGATAAGATCTCCCTCTGTCCCTGGCCGAGGTTTTTCTCTTCTCCAGAGACAGTTTGTAGCAGTTTCAGCTGCTCTTTCTTTTCCCCTGGTCTCTCCATGGCTCTCCATGGAGGGGGCTCCCTCCCCTCTGGGCCTCCAAGTCCCGGCCTGTTTTTATCATCCCCAGTTCGCAATCACGCACCTATGAGGCTGTTTTCTTAGTGGACTCTGTCTCTTTTCCTCCCAGACTCTTGTGGTTCAGTGTCTTATGGCTTCAGTCCTTCCTGGTTGTAGAGATGCAAGTGGGCGAAAAGTACAGAGCTCCCTACTTCTCTGCCATCTTGCCGGAATCCTAATTCTTCTTAAGTTATTATAAAAGGAGGTTGATTTTTGCTGATTTTCTATTGCTTAGTTTTATATGAAATTTTCTTAAACTCTTACTTACTTATTTTACTTTTTAAAGTTTATTTATACTAGGAGAGACATAGCACGAGTAGGGGAAGGGTAGAGATAGGAGACAGAGAATCCCAAGCAGGCTCTGCACTCTGAGCATAATGAAGCCTGACTCAGTGCTCAAACCCACAAAACCATCAGATCATGCTGTGATCCGAAACCAAGAGTATGATGCTTAATTGACTGAGCCACCCAGATGCCCCTGAAATGTTCTTAAACTTTTAGAGGGAGTTTTCTTACTTGACACTCTAAAGGTGGATCTTCTATTCTGTGTAACATTAAAATATCTGGTTTACTTGGCTCTGTTCCTACATCCAACTTGTATGTGAACCACCCTTTTTCCTTTTTCTCTTACATGGGTGTTTCTTAATTTGGATTTTATTCCTAGAACTTCATTCTCAGTGTGGGGCTTTCTCCTGAGAGGGAGCTTGGCAGCTGGTTTTGAGAGTTAATGGTGAACAAACTGCTCCAGTCTCCCCAGAACCAATTGCAAGGTTCATCACACTGACGCACTACTAGTGTATGCAAAACCCACTAAGTTCTAGCTGATGTTCTCACACTGGTCCTCTGAAATGTCTAGTGACTTCCTCTTAGCTATTTTAGGATTCTTAGGACTATAGGATACCTAGTTGCTTACTTGTGCTTTCTCTGATGTGGATGCTATGCATGCCATAGCTATTAAATTTGTCCACACCTGCCTATATTATGGGCTGCATAGAGATACTTTGTCACTTAAATGTGTTCAAGACATGGGTCATTTGCTGTTCTAGCTTCCTACCTGCTTTGTATAGTAGGATATAAGGAGATTCAAAAACTAAGCTGCCACTGCCACCATCTTCCCCAAATCAAACTTTATTATTATATGTTCAAGAATATGTAACAAATGTAGTAGATAGTTGAGTCATTCATGGAATTAGTTTCAACACACAAATGATTTCATAACATTTTTTATGATACAGGAGTATGTAAAAATTTCTTTGAATTAGGACTGATTATCTAGCAGTATGATCCATGGACTCATATGAAACTGGCTGAGTTGTTTCATAAAACACTGGCTTCTCTCTCCATTCACTGCAACTTGAATCTTTTCAAAGAAGAAAATAAGTGTTAATTGTCTATCTAGGACCACAAAGATTGATTTCCCACTATTAGAGTAATTTTCCTTTCCAAAATCATAAATCCTATTCTATTTCCTAATTTGCTTTACTTGAGGGATAAGCTTTAGCTTTTTTGAAAAACTCTGCTACTCTGGGTTTCAATAGGTAAATATTCTTGGGGTGTATAAGCAATATAGAATCTTAAAATTTGACTTTTTTAGAACTTCTTTGTGGAACCCATTGAGGTTTTAATGCCAGTATAGAATAAAATATCAGTGGTTTATGAAATAACATAAGGAAAACAGGGAGCAAAAACGTAGAAAACTGGAAAAGTTAGCTTTATGCCATACTCTTAAATATACATACAATTTTCTAGGTTGGACACTAAAAAAACTCACATTCATGTCTTTTGCCCATTTCTACAGTGTACGTTTAGTGTCCAGATACTGCTTGGTCTTGAGTTTTGTTCTCTACATAAAAAAGACCAGGTCTCCTTGAAGGTATTTGAAATGTTATGCTTTATGGCTGGAGAGAAAAAAAAAAAAAACAAAAAAAAACAGGATATGTCTGGAATACCCCGTTGTCAGAAAGCAAGAATCCTTTCAAAGATGTAAGGAGCAATAAAAAGAATGATTAGATATGCTCAAGGGGATTTACTATGAGCACCAAATAATAGCAATAATAGTATTTAGAAATTTGCATCTGTAACAATACCTGAATTCCTAATACACATGAAGCAAAAATTAAGTATACGGAGGTGGTCCTATAAAAGAAGCTTTTGTATGTGGATGCTTAAAAATGGATTTTTACCACAGAGTATATTATATTTGGTATTTGGCTTCTATTACAAATGTGCATACATATACTTGTTTCTTTGTAAGCAGAAAAGAAATCCTGTATAAAGTTTGAACTCTACCAAGAACAAGATGTAGTGATTCACATTTGTGGTTATTTATACAAAATAACCTATTTTAATGGTCATAACCTATAATAATGCAAAAGGTAATCAGACCTGTTGGTCAGTATAATGGATATTTCATAAGTTATTTTCAGTAAAATATCCTAGTCTCTCATTTTTAAGCCTAACAGCCTAGAAGGTGAGCTGTTTATAGAGATTAAATTTTAGGTGTCTCCACTAATTAAAATAAAACTGGTAAAATATATATTTGAAAATGTCAGTAGTTTAGGTTCCTACATCATAGTGACAGAATAGTAGATGAGAAACACAAGTTTAGGAATCTATCATTTCCAGAATAGTCACCAAGTTCCAAAAAAGAAGAAACTTAAACATTTATTATATAAGAGGATTCAGCGTACCATACGCTGTTTGAATCACTGTGTTTGAATCACTGTGGCCCTTGGAGTCACAACCAAGGTCCCAACCCAGCGTCGCCTAGCCAGCAACTCAGAATCTGCAACCTTGATGTATTAGACCAATCTTCTTCCTTTGTGTCTGGTAAGACTAAAAATTCCTAAGAATATCTAAAAATAGGAGCACTATCAATGTTTCAAAATAAAGGTAGGAATAAGACAAAGTTAAACATGTTTGAGCATTTTGATAACTAGATTTAATGTATCATAAGTTCTGTAATCCTTTTACTTGTATATGATTTGTCTGCTGTTTTAGATGCTTGATACGTTCAAAGGAATTAACCACACTCCATTTGTAATTACAGTTGGAATTGAAAGGGTTTAATCGAATTTATAATCGATGTGTAAGTCCTCAATAAATCTGATTTTCAAGTTTTTATCAGATAAAAGTTGAATAAACTGAGTATTAAAAGGCAATAGTAATGTATATTCCTCTCCTTGAACACTCCTTAGTCATAATTACTGGTTTTCTGTAAGGATATTTTTAATTTAAAACCGATCTTTTTTTCATGATATAACTTAAACTTGCCTTTCAAATTCCTTTTCTCTGCATTTAATAAGCTGCACTAGTCAAACCCAACCAGCATTAAGACTCACTGCATTGTGATCTATCATTGTGTCCACCACCACGCATTCATCTTCTATTTCAGTCATGGCTGAAATGAGAGAAGAGAATCAAGCACAGTGACCAGTTGGTTATGTAGGAGTAGAATTGTTGCCTTGCGTATTGAATTTGCAGAATTCTACCTCTGTGCTTTGTTCACAGGGTCTGAAGGAGAGAAAAGGGAGGCATAGAATATTTTTGAAGTACTTGTAGTAGACAGTTACTGTTTTGTCTTCTCCTGCCCCTTCTTTTGGGGGAGATCACCCATGTGCTTTTGGTGGAAGTTGCAATTATAGCTCCTATTTCCTCTTTACAGAGATAAACATGTGTCACATAAAGTTTCAGACTTGTACACCCTCTTGGTCACAGAGACTCAGTGAATGACTCAAAACTTCTTTGGAGTTTTTTATAATGGAGCTCTTAACCTCTACTTTGGTCTTGACTTGAAAAGTATGGTTCCAAAGGGTGACAATATCCATGATCTCAGATTCATAAAAGAGCTCATCCATGGTTGAATGGTGGAATTAGGAAGATTCTTATATAGAAGCAAGATGGGAGTTGTACAGGAAAGATGCTTAGAGTGTGGGAGGCTCGGCTTCTCACATCAGAAGTATCAGGTGCTATCCTGGTTTTTATAACGCTTACTCAAGTTGGGGAAGTATCAGTTATTACTTTGAAATCCACTATTTTTTGTCTTACTGTGTAATAATGAATCTGGACTTGGCAGAAGTCATTTCTGCTTTACCAGCTGGCTTAATGTTAAGCTCTGCCAGTAGGTGGTGCTGTAGGGAGATAGCAAGTTGGGAGAAAGAATACCAGGGACTTTCTTAGTTTGCTCCTTGTTGCTGTCCCTGTATAGCATGCAGATTGGGGCTCAGTGGGTCCTGGCAACCCTTGCACAGCAGCAACCAGCTCTCCTGGTTCTGGCCAGTAGCCTGGAGCCTGTTGCCTCTTCACCTTAATTAATAGCATATTTCTACAGCAGCCAATTTCTCCTCAAATGTCAGAATGCCCATCTTGTGGTGGGAAGACCCCTACTTTAAGTTTCCATGGCCCTTATTTTTTCTCAGCCTTATGGTGGCAGCCACTTTAAAAGTTCTTTTACAACTTTTTAATCATTAACTACCTTTTACCTAGTTAACCTTTTATTAATATTTTCCTTATTCAAATTACTGCTGTGGTTCTGTCTTCTAATTAGATACTAATGGATACAGAGTTTTCAAAGTTTGTTACTTTCTAATAAATGCTAGTTTTGCCTAAGGGAACTTGGTTTGGGTTTCTGTCACTTGAAAGAGAGCCCTGACTAATCTTCCCTTACACCAGCCTTTCATAGCTATTCTTTGGATTCATTTGTTAAATTATCATTCACTAAAACATCATTAAGTCATTAAAAGTATGTGAGGCACTGGGTTAACACTGTATTAGAAACTTGGGGTTATAAAGATTAATATGCTAAGCTACTCAAGATAGCAGATAGTCATGTAAACAAATAATTATGATACTCAAGGTATTGGATAGACAGAGATGTAAATAAAGAATTAAAAAGAACAATGTGATAGGCATTTCAATAAAAGTGTGCACAAAGGCATGTGGAAACAGAGAAAGGAGTGATTAATTTTGCCAGGAGGGAAGGTTGAGAAAATGGCCAGGGAACCACTTCACAGAGGAGTCAGTTTTGAGCAGGAACTTAAGGGATGAGTAGATATTAAATAGGGAGGAAAGTGGTAGAGTGAATTACAAACCAAGGTAAAGAAGTCTGGAGTTGCTTAGCCTGTTGAGGGACTCCTAGCTGGTCACTGGGCATTAGGGGGGGAAGAGATGGGGACTGTAGTATTCCAGTGTGATTAGAAAGGACCATGTTCATTATGTTGAGGAGTTTGGGCATATTGGTAGTAAGAAGAAAAAGCTTTACATTTTGAGCTATATGCTGGACACCGTGCCAAATGATTATATGCATTGGTATATTCTTAAAAAGATAGGGTAGATCCTCCTGTTACTCCATTAGCATTTATGAAAGCAAATTCAAGACCACTGAAATAACTTGCCCATGTGTACACAATAGTAAATGGTAAAGGATTCTTGAACACAAATAGACCTGACACCAAAAGCTAGATTTTTGCCACAAGCTGTACTGTTTCCATGGACAGTAAATACGTAGTAGGGTTTTTTTTTTTTTTTGTCACTAATGCTCATTATGACCTATTATTCATTGCCCCCTAATTCAGTGATGCACCAGAGCTGGCTTTTACCAGTTCATATGAGCAAGCTGTACACAGCTTTCTCCAATTTGGGTCAGCTGTATTCTGTGGGTAGCTTCAAGTTGGTCATAGAGCAGTAGTGTTTGTGCCATGGAAATAGACAAACACTACAAATTAGACTCCTTTTCTGTAAAACTTGCTGTTAAATGTACACCAATACATCTTTGCTGCAAACTCTGAAATTTAAAAAAATATATATATGTGTATATATGTGTGTGTGTATATGTGTGTGTATATATGTATGTGTGTATATATATTGAATTACAGATTTACTGCTTTTCTACCCATTTTTCTTTCTTGTTAATGAAATGATATTTTGATGTAATGCTTACAAATCCTTACAAGATACTTTCTTAAAACACTTTTTAAATGTTTATTTTTGAGAGATAAAACAGGGGAGGGGCAGAGAGAGAGGGAGACACAGAATCCAAAGCAGGCTCCAGGCTCTGAGCTGTCAGCACAGAGCCCGACATAGGGCTCAAACTCAGGAACTATGAGATCATGACCTGAGCCTAAGTCAGCCACTTAACTGACTGAGCCACCCAGGTGCCCCAACCCTCCCAAGATTCTTGTTCAGGAGAATAAAGTTAAAACATCCACCTAAAGCCCTAGTTTTCTCTTTAACACTTTGATCATTTTCATTTACAATTCATTTATAAGAAACCATTAAGAATTTTCTATCACTGTAAAATTAATCTGGATTGCTATGGCTACTTATTTTTGATGAATTAATATGCAAATACTTTAAATAACTAGGATTATATTTACTCTCCCTCATTTTCTGTCCTTTAAGCTTGTTAAGTACATAGTTAATATTTTCTCTAATTATGCTCATGTTCTCATAAGTGTTCTTAATGGGCTTTTTATAAAATATATAAATAATATATTATGTTCAAAAATTGGTCAGGAAGGAACCTCAAACTCAAAATGGACAGCAAGGAATAATCCACGATTACATAAGTACAAAAGTTGAAAATAGCTTGAATGAGACAGATGACTATTTACAGCAGGAGCAGGAGTGTCCATGCCCCCAAGTCTTACAGGCAATGCAATGAACACGTTATGGGGTAAGTTATGCCACAGTAGAGGGATATAGGGCCAAGGGCTCAGGGTCTTTTAGAGCAAACAGGAAATAAGCCAGTACCAATAATTACAGAGAGCAACAGATGGCCAAAAAGCCATCTCTGTCCCAATAGCCGACAATCCATGACCCCCTTTCCATAACATATGAACATGTAACCTGAGGGGTACATACAATGTTCAGTATGATTCAGATCATCCTTACATTGATCTGGTTAAGACTTACTGGAAGTGTCTCCGAGAGATGTGTGTGGGCTTGATTACAATACATGGCATAACCCAAGGTTGCTTGGGCCTCAGGAGCAAATACATATTTGTATCAGTTGTGTTGAAAAAAAAATGTGACAGTCCGTGTTTTCCTATATGGGAGAGGGGAGATCCACACTGGGAGCTATGTGTCAAGCACAGACAATGGTGTCAAGCACAGAAAAATTGCTGGACAGTCATGCCTATACAAATTTTCCTGTTCCTTTAGCATATGAATGAGAACCATAAAGCCAGCAGAGGATCAGATGGCCAGTTCAGCTGGTGCTTGACTCAAGCCATGTGCTTGTATTGTCAAGCTGTGGTGTTAGGTCTAGGGGCAAGAAGATCATTAATCATTTCTCTCTCAATACTTTTCGGGATCTAAGTTCTTCTCTTCTTAGGTGCAAGAGTTTTTTTTTCCTCCCTCTACAGCTACATAGTTTGTTCTAGTATTAGCCCCTTCTCCCCTTTGCCCAGCCTCATGGGTCAGGTATCAAGTGGGCTGGGGTACAGTTGTAGACCTGTGATAAATTATGCCCCTGTCACTTCCCAAGTGGGCCAGCCCAAGTAAAGATTGTCTAGAGTTTACACATTATTCCAGCTGCTCAATGTGCTCATGGTCTGATCTGTCATACTTGACAACTAAAAAAATGTAGTCGAAGCAACAGGTGAGAGTCACTCAAACCCTGTTATTTAACTGCCACGCTAAGATGAAACTTTTCAGACCTCCCAGATAGAAGAGTCAATGGAAAAAAATAAATAGGTATTATCATATTGTTGGGATCATAGATAAATAGTTAGTCTGTCTTCTACTCCCCACTTCTGTCCTGAGTTTGCCAAAGGCAGGTTCCCTCGTAAAGAACAGCTGCATCTCATGACTTGACTGTCTCACTACATGTTAGTTCACAATGATGGCAAGGTATTCTGTCTAGTGATCTTTCTCAGTCAGGTATTTAAATGTTCATCTCACCTTTTGGTTATGCCAGAAGCCTCAGAATAATAAGGGTGTGAAATATCTATTGAATGCCATGCCCATTTCCCCACTGTGGAGTCCCTTCTTCCATGAAACAATGTCACTGTCTTATTGTAAAAGGCCCAGATGCCCCAAAACCAGGTATAGTTGGGTCTGCAGTGCTACTGTGTGGTCATGGTGGGAGTATTTGTCTATGGTTTCCAGATAATATTGGTAGGAATAAGAAAGAGATTGATGTAGTCTCTTCACCAGGAAGGGGCAGAATCTTTGAGCTATGCACCCTCCTTGGGGTATGAAATTGACAGTTGCCCCTGGGGATGGACCTCTTAGGCTCACCCCATTTCTCTCTTTATGTTAAGTTCTGTCAAACAGGGCAGGGTGCCTGGTCATGCAGCATGGAGATACTGAGGGAATAGTTTGTTTTAAGGGAGCTACCCAGATCCCAGCTTCTTAAGTTTTCCAGTGGAACAACATCCATCTCCAAGGAGAAAACAGGTTCTGTAGAGGCACTTTTGTGAAACGTGACTTTGTTTCAGCCGAATTGTCTGTATATGTTGGAATAATGGTGTCAAGTATGAGCTGGGCTAGGTGCTGTCATTCACCTAAGAGGATAACATCTCTAATTTCCTCATCACAGAAATACACTAGCCATGTCCCCAACAGATCCTAAATTTGTTGATGAAAGTGGTTCTGCATTTCCCTCCCCTTCTCCCCTGTGGGTCTCCATCTTGTTACTTTGTACTGGAATATGGTGCTCAGTAGGGAAAGTTCTGGTAGATATTAAAACAGGGTATGGTCTGCTTTCTTAATGCATTATCCCACAGAGCAAGAATACAATGGCACTTGGTTGGGCAGCTTGTTTCAATCCTACTTTTCAACATTCATTGCCTCAACTCTTGTTTGTTAGCAACTGGGACAGTGTGTGATCATTGCTTCCCTTCACCCCCAGCCCATCACTTGGATGGGAGTATTTGCTCCTAGTCCCTGGGAGTTTTCTTATATCCTAGAACCTAGCCCATGAGGCTCTTGCCTTTTTTTTTTTTCCTAAATATCGTTGTTTTGGTACCCAGTTTGCTGTTGTAGAAGAATCACAACCCTATAGCTATGTCATAAGTTAAGTACAAAAAAGCCAGTAAGACACAATGGATCAAAGCAAGACTGTTTACCGTTGACAGTAGTACATCAGAGTAGGGGCATCAGTATAATAGTGCTGGTTTCACAGTTCCTAAATCCCATAGACCATGGTGGTGAGTCCAGACCAGGGCTATGCACTTGGTTGGCTGTGAGAGGAATACGGGGACAAGGGTGTGGCACTTTTTGGAACAAGCAGCAAACAGAACCATCTCTTCTGTGGGGAATTGCATAGTAGCCACACTGTGTTCACCTTAATTGCTTGTGTGACCACAGAAATTGTGAGGGGATGGTCAGGTCTTGCAGTTTGGCAGACTCTACAGGGACCTGTGGGAACGAGCACCTCAGGGCCTATAGCAGATGGTCTCTCCTAATGCTTATATGTCTATGTTTTTAGGACCATCTGTATTTACAAATGATAAAATTTTAGAGGACTTTTATGTGAGTAGAGGTACAGTTGCATGTGACGGTCCCTAAACTGGCAGTTACTAAGAACATCACCTATGTTGATAAGCAGGTTGTTTAGAGGAAATGTGAGATAGATAGTTAAGGAAATCTTTCTCCTATTCTTGGACCATCTTTCTCACATGCCTGATGACAAATGTAAAAAGATCAGCTGACTTTGAATCTGTTGATCTGAGAAGCATGGTTATAGGTATGCTATTACTTGGACCATTGCAGTATTACTCAGCTTTTAGATAGGCCATTACACAAACGTTGGTCTGATCTTCATGTACCTCTTACAGCCACTCTTCTGTTGTGGCCTTGCTATTCCCTTCAAGGAAGTGTACAAACTTCCAATCTGAACATTCAAAGTTCTCTAAAAAGCTAGTCACATGTAGAGAAGCAAGGGGAGAGAATTCCTTACCCTGAAAAATTGGTTTCTGTTCCTTTATTCATGACACTACCTAGAGCTCATTTGTACACTCATTTATTTTCCATTTCCTCAGTTGTTTCTTATCCTTTAGTATCTAGCACATGCTCTACTTCATGACAACAAGTGGAAAAGTAGCTTAGCACAGTCAGTTTGCATATCTGGTACTTAACATTACTTTTCAACTTGGCCTTTACTTGTCACTAGATAGCAAAGTCCCTGTGATTTGCATATTGTGTTTACCACATGGATTGCTTACCATGGTAGCTTTTATAGAGTGGTAAGTATGTACTCAGTGGCGAATGGATTTTTTTTCTTTCTCAACAATTGAGGAGTTTCAGGTGAGATAACTATGTGTTGGTTTTAAATTAGAGTTATTTAACATAAAGTGTAGTCTTGGCTTCAGGAGTAGAACCCAGTGATTCATCTTTGACATAAGTAGCCAAGTGCTCATCCCCAAAAGTGTGCTCCTCTCAATGCCCATCACCTTCTTACTTGACATGTCTCTGAATACCAGGGAAATAAAAGCAAAAATGAAGTACTGGGACCTCATCAAGATAAAAAGCTTCTGCACAGCAAAGGAAACCATCAACAAAACTAAAAGGCAACTGATGAAATGGGAGAAGATATTTGCAAATGACATATTAGATAAATGGTTAGTATCCAAAATCTATAAAGCACTTACCAAACTGTGTTTCTTGATAAGTATATCCTAAATTCTATCTACTTTAAGAGTATTCTAGGACAATTTTTGATATTTTCCTTTAGTGGATTTCAATATGGTGGTTTTTCATGCGAAATTTTGACAACAAGTCTATCATATTTTCTCCATGTATCTTCTGAATATAAAATTCCCAGTTATTCTAAACTGGGTCCATCTGGTCTACTAAACTGGGTCCATCTGGTCTACTGATTGAATTCTGTGTTACACTCACCTTGCTTTGAGTGATTCTCAAAACTAACTGGTACAGCTAAGAGAAAGGGAAATGAGCTGTGGGAAGAACTCCAAAACTGACTTGGGTGTGTACTAAACTTAGAGTACACATTGTAATAGCTGCCTGAGTGGTGACTATCACACTGCACAATAACCCCTGTCTGGCTGATTATTCACTAAATAGAATATTTCTTCTTTTGTCAAGATCAGGCACCCTCAAGTATTTATTTCAGAAGGAGAAAAATGGTTTATTCATTGAGTTCAGAATTGTCTGATCCCTTAGCAGCCTTGAAAGTACTATTTTTATGATGTTCAAAGCCCTAATGTCCTTAGGACAATAGTAAAAAAATATAGACTATGTACCATCAACAAATCAAAAAATATTTATAGACCTTCTTCCTACACAGAAGAGAGGAAAGAGAGAAAGGCGCTCTGCAGAGCCAAAGATTTACTGAAGTGAAGGAGACGACTGGTAAAGAGATCCCACAATTTTGCAAAATCGCAAGGAAGCAGAAAGGGCACCTATGTGATGTGTGGAGGAGAGGTGGATGAGGCTGGGGAGTTTCTGTGGCAGCTTCATGAGGAATTCTTAGAGTTTGTTATTTTTTTCCCCAATAACCTCTATACCCAGCGTAGGGCTTGAACTCATGACCCCAAGATCGAGTCACATGCTCTACCAATTGAGCCAGCCAGGTGCTCTCCTCATGAGGTATTTTTTGGCTCCAAAAAAGCTAGAATGATTAAAAGATGACAAATTGGATGAAATAGCCATTCTTCCTTGAATGTTACAGCACCAATACCAACACATTAATATAAGTTTTATTATATTAATATATATTATATTAATAATATATATTAATAAAATTTACCTTGTTAAAATTGAACTAATTTATACAAATGTCATAATATATACAAAAGTCTCTGACTCTGGGGTGTCAAATATTTAATATCTGACCATGTGTGGCCAGTGACTAATCAGGATCCTGGTCATAATAACCCTTTTATGCAGCCAGGTGTTAATCTTCTTAATGGGCAGTGGCTATTTCCTAATATGAATACACTGTAATAGCTTACAAGCCAATATTGCTATACATTGTGTAATGGCTGAATATTAAATCACTGTTCATTCTAAAATTCTGCCTTGAGAAATTTTTCTTAGGAAGTGAGCTCATATGTTCAAAAAGCCATATACATCCTGATAGTCACTGTGATAATTTAAGCTATTCCATAGGGGACTGTTTAAGTCTTGATGTATTTAATAAGAATGTTATAAAGTGTATAAAAGGGTTATGAAGGCTTGGTAATAACATACACATGCTTATCATACATTGTTGAGTTATGATGTGTGTTGCATATAAGCATTTAGAAGGGACACAGTAGGAACTGTTCTCTGTTACTTGCTGTCCAGGGTTCTATCAAGTATGCAAAACTTTCTTCTTCTTCTTTTTTTTTTTATAACATTTATTGATTTTTTTTTAAAGAGAGAGGCAGGGTATGATTAGGGGAGGGGGAGACAGAATCCAAAGCAGGCTCCAGGCTCTGAGCTGTCAGCATAGAGCCTGACACAGGACTCGAACCTGTGAACTCCGAGATCATGACCTGAGCAGAAGTCAGACTCTTAACCAACTGAGCCACCCAGGTGTCCTTCAAAACTTTTTTCTAACACAGTTGAGTTAAACCAAATGTTTCTAAACTTGGCAGTGTTTTTTTTTTTTAACCTAAGGGCAGAATTTTAAAGTAATTATTATAAAAGTTGATATTTAATGCTTTGGTCCACTGTTCCAGATAGCCACATTCTATTAGCACATGTAATTCCTCCACCAAAACCAAAAGCATAGGATTCATTCTTGTTTTCTCTTCCATCTCCTCTAACTGATCAACAAATACCTATCAGCCGCATTTTTGAAAATGTATCCTTAACCTGCTCTTTCCCCCAGCTCCCACTGCTATCATCTTCTTCTAAGCAGTCACCACCACCTTTTGTCTGAATGCCTATCATAGTCTAGCAGCTTCTACCCCCACCTTATTCCTAGTGCCCACAAGCTATTTTCCACATAATAGCTGTAGTAATCATTTTGATGCCAGCCAGATCATGTCACTCTCCTTAAAATTCTGAAACGTCTTGCTCCCCTCATGGAATAAAATTTGTACTCCTTTCCAGAGGTTACATAGTGTGGCTGACCCCACTCCTGTCTACATCTGCAATCTCATCTTTATCATTCTCCCCTACATGTGATGCCTCCTGAGCCTCTCTTCCTGACTTTTCCCCTAAAGTGTGTTAAGCCCGATCCTGCTTCCAAATGTGTGTCCTAACTACTTCTGTCTCAAATGCTTTGTCCTGATGCCGTCAAGAACAGAGTCCTTGCCATTTGGTTCTGATCCAAAATAGTATTACTATATTTGCTAAAATTTATAGGTACTTTTTAATGTAGGTCTCTTCACATTCTGCTCAATGTTAGGAAATAGCTATTTTTAACAGAAAGGAATTCAGTGAATAGCATGAAAAACCTTTGCCCTCATACGCTTGATATGTATATATTTTTTCCTGGCAAATTACTTCTGTGGCTGCTCGTTTTAGGAACAGTTGGAGGGCAGGAAAAACAATTTGTTCATGGTGCATTGTGGTTGTATTTGTCAACAAGCATTCATTTACTGCTAGATTTTATTTAATCTATTTTAAAAGGGGCCAAACTGTGTGTATAATAAAAGACAAAAGAGGAGTGAAATGTGTGCAGCTGTTTGACATTTCATATTGCTGAGCTTCCAGCAGAGAAAGCTTGAGACACATGCTTTCCTATTGAAGAGGTTGCTAGAATAGTGACCACAGTAGAAATTGGACCAAGATAATGGATACAATTACAATTTTGCATCTGTGATTGAACATTTTCAATTTACATATATATACCATGGTTGCATTGATCTTACTAATCAACAGTATAGCTGTTACTGTTACCATTGTATTAATAATGCTATAATTGCTATATTTCAAGTGAGAATATTTTTACTCTAAAAGTCCATTTTCTAACTTTGTAAAGTACAAAATAGACATTTGGTCTAATTTTTTCCTATTTTTTGTCATTTGTATATGTAAGTTGAAAAGGCACTTAAAAAGGGTAAGCACACTTAATTCTGAGGAGAAACTTAAAGGACGTTTTCTAAGTTTGTCATACTTAAAATCTCACAAATCTATTTGGCAATGTGTTGCAATAGCTTGTCCACCTTCATTATAAACTGCTTTTTGTCTCTTCTCCTTAACTTAGGTCATAGATCTTAATTTTTAGGTTGTTGGGATTTTATAGGAAATCATAGACTGTAGGCTTGAATTTCATAGGTGAAGAAATGGTAGTTGAGCATGCAGAGTTATATCCACAGCTCCATTGGAGTCCATAGGAGTGACATTAGAAAGATGGTAGAAGATGCTCCAGACTTCATTTCTCTCCAAAGGAGACCTGGATTGTGCCAGTTTTCTTTGTGAGACCTCCAGAAACAAGTTAAGAGGCACCTGTGTCCCAGATGAACATGAAACCAGCTGCATCAAGGTCTATAGAATTCATGGCAATCCCTTGTCTTCCATTCCCCATAGCTCTGTGGTATTACCAGGAGAAAATTCCCAGAAGGTGGCTTCTTGGATAGGGAAAGAGAAGACAAGACTGTACATCAAACATACAAATATTTTGAGGAGCTACTGGAGGAACTGGCTTTTGTTTTGCCTGAATCTAAGTATTGACAGGAAAGGGCCCAAGGTTGGGGGCAGCTGAGAACAAAAGTGATGGTTTGAACTAAGACATTCTACAGTCCCTCCCCCTGCCTCGCTATGGAATGAAGGCTAGAAAACTTACAACTCCTGCTTCTTTCTGGGGAGAGAAAGAGTTGGCACATGTGTCCAACATTTAAGTATTTTAGAGGGATATATGGGGGACTGGATTGTCTGAACTAGGAGCATGGGTGGAACCTGGCATACTTAGCATATCTAGATGCCACTGAGAAGAAGAGCACTATGGAGCTAGTTGCTGCTTGAGATGATGTGAAGTAAAGCAAACAAACTAATGGAACTTGACCTCTCCTTGGTGGGAGAGGAGGAAGAAAAGGGTAGATCGTGCATTTATTACTACAGCTTTTTAAGGGGCTGCCTGAGGGACTGATGATTGGTGTCATGTGACTTGGAGCACTATTGGGGCCTGGCATACTCTAGAAACTTGGGGGCCATAGAAACACAAGATTTCTGGGTGGGTAGGGGAAGCTCCAGAGAAACTGCAACTGCATAGACACCAGAGGAAGGAAGAGCTTAATGAGTTCTTGGCAGACTAAATCAAAAACTTTCACAAGGAACAAAAATACATTGTAAGAGTCAATTCACTAGGAAGCTATAACAAGTATAAATGTACTCCACATTAAATTATGAAAGCAAATGACAGAAATAGAAAGGAAATCTATTATTGTTTGATATCCTATAGTTCACTTCTGATAATGGCAGGAGCATCCAGACAGATCCTTAAGGAAATAGAGGGCATGAACCCCCCCGCCCCCCATGCTATAGGTGAAATAGACCACATACACAGAACATCCCACCAATGAAATATTTTACAACATAGTTGATACATTAAGTCACAAAATAAGTACTAATGAGAAGACAAAAACCATACCAAGTACTTCTCCCTATTGCAATGGAATGAAACTAATAATAGCAGAAGAAAACTGGAATATACAAATATTAGGAAATGAAACAACATACTCTCAAACAACAAATGAATGAAAGAAGGAATCAAAAGAGAAAATAAAAGATACCTTAAAATAAACACAACATAACAAAACATTGGATTTCAGCAAAAGCAGTACTAAGATGAATATTTATAGTGATACATGCATAAGTTGAGATCTCTCCAGTATTTCAACTGGGCACTTCAAGAAAGAGAATAAGCTGGAGGCACAAGGAGGAGTTAGGATGTCAGAGCATCAGAAAAGCCTGAGCTTGTCTCGTCCCTGAAATGCAGCTAGATCAACACCAAACCATTTTTGAACACCTAGGAAATCTGTCTGAAGATGAACACAACAAATCTGCATAACTTGAACCACAGAACTTAGCAGGTACGTGGTACAAGGAGGTGAACTGGGAGAGAGAAAAGCCACCGAGGGTAGGGAGTTGTTATTGTGAAGAGAGGACAGAGGAAGGAGGAGAAAGGCACATTGGCATTGTGCAAGAAATGCACTACCATGAAAGGAGCTGGAGAGAAATAATGAAGACACTTGCAGGGGGACTGAACAGAAAATCTGTTTTCCAAAACTATTGATGGGAAGAAAGGAGAAGGTTTCACCACCACCAGAGTTCTATAAACAGTGGAGGACAGAGTCAAATTCTGGAGCTTAGTGCCTGGTGATGCTCTCATGAGGAAACAGGGCGAATCCCCAGAGGCAGGCAGTTGGGTCTGAGGGGCCCATGTGCCACATAGGGAGAAGCAGTTCTGCTGGGAGAGCATTTGGTAGAGACCATATGGCCTCCCCACGGCAAAGGTTCCAGTGACCCCAGAGAGCAGCTACAGTTGTTGCGATTAGGACAGAGTGTGGTGAAACCTGGTGCTGGTTGTGGGTTGTGATAGGCCACAATCTCCGAACCTCTGCCACTGTGTGATCTAATGAACATTTTCTGGGGCAAGCTGGCACCAGGCCTTTGCTAAGCGAGACCCTCCCCCAGAGAGTTGGTGTGGGTCCAAGCTGCAGGGTCTCTGAAGTGTGTAGGGTTTTGAGCTACAACCTCATCTGATATAAAACTCTGGATAAAACCGTATGGCAGGCAGATAGCTTAGGCATGTACAGCGTAGAGGTAGGGAGTAGACAGAGGTCTGAGATAAAAGAGGGATGCTTGATAGCAGATAAGTGAGAGTGTAAAATTCCTGTGCCAGACACTAGGGAGCTGGATGAAGCCATTTCCATCTCTCCCACACAGGCACGTGTGTATGCCTGCTACACTGATCCACCCCAGTAAGCTAAGTGGAGAATGGAGCTGTTTTACAACAAACTCTGCCCAACTGCACCCTCCAAGCACATCCCCTAGAAGACTAGCACAAGGCATATCATAGTCAAATACATAAAATACACAGATAAGAAAAGATTTATCAAAGCAGCAAGGGCAAAAAAAAAAAAAAGCCCTTCTTTAGGGAAGACAGATCAGGTTTGCAACAGACCTATCCACAGAGACTTAGCAGGCCAGGAAGGAGTGGCAGGATATATTCAACGTGCTCAATCTGAAAAATAGACAGCCAAGAGTTCTTTATACAGCAAGCCTGTCATTCAATATAGAATATGAGATTAAGAGTTCCCTGGAAAAAAACTCAAGGAGTTTGCGACCATTAAACCAGTCTTGCAAGGAATTTTAAGGAAAGCTCTTTGGAGAAAAGACAAAACCAAACAGACCAAAAGCAACAAAGACTAGAAAGGACTAGAGAACATCACCAGAAACTCCAACTCTACAGGCAACACAGTGGCACTAAATTTATATTTTTCAGTACTCACTCTTAATGTCAATGGACTAAATGTTCCAATCAAAAGACCTAGGGTATCAGAATGGATAAGAAAACAAGCTCCTTTTATATGCTGTTTACAAGAAATTAATTTTATATATAAAGATACTTGCAGATTGAAAGGGGATGGAGAACCATCTACTATGCTAATGGTCATCAAAGCTGGAGTAGCCATACTGAAGCAAACTAGACTTTAAAACAAAGACTGTAAGAAGAGATAAATAAGGGTATTATATAGTAATTAAGGGGTATATCCACCAAGAAGATGTAACAATTGTAAATATTTATGCCCTCAATGTGGAGGCAACCAAATATATAAATGAATTACAAATGTAAAGAAACTCATTGATGATAATATAATAGGGGACTTCAACAACCCACTTACAGTAATGGGCAGATGATCTAAGCAGAAAATCAACAAGGAAACAATGGGTCTGAATGACACACTGGACCAGAAGGATTTAACAGATACTTTAAGAAGGTTTCATCCTAAAGAGGCAGAATACACATTATTCTGGAGTTCACATGGAACATTATCCAGAATACATAACATACTGGGTCACAAATCAGCCCTCAGTACAAAATGATTGAGATCATAGTTTCCATATTTCAGACTACAATGCTATGAAACTTGAAATCAACCACAAGAAAAAAATGGGAAAGACCATAAATACTTGGAGATTAAAGAACACTCTACTAAAGAATGAATGGGTTAACCAAGAAATTAAAGAGGAAATTAAAAAGTACATGGAATCCAATGAAAATGAAAGCACAAGAACCCAAAACCTCTTGGATGCAGCAAAAGCAGTCATAAGAGGGAAGTACATAGCAATCCAGGCTTTCTTAATGAAGAAAGGTCTCAAATACACAAATTAATCTTACACCTAAAAGATCTAGAAAAAGAACCGCAAATAAAACCCAAAAACTGTAGAAGGGAAATAAGATAAGAGCAGAAATAGATATAGAAATAAAAAAAGATCAATGAAAAAAGGAGATCGTTCTTTGAAAGAAGTAACAGAATTGATAAACCCCTAGCCAAACTGATCAAAAAGATAAAGGAAAGGACCCAAGTAAACAAATTCACAAATGAAAGAGGAGAGATCACAAAACACTGCAGAAATACAAACAATAATAAGAGAATATTATGAGCAATTATATGCAACCAAATTGGATAATCTAGAAGAAAGGGACAAATTCCTAGAAACATATAAACTACCAAAACTGAAACAGGAAGGAAGAGAAAATTTGAAGAGACCCATAACCAGTAAAGAAATTAAATCAGTAATAAAAATCTCCCAACAAGCAAGAGTCCAGGGCCAGATGATTTTCCAGGGAAATTCTACCAAATATTTAAAGAAGAGTTAAAACTTGTTCTTGGGAAGCTATTCTAAAAAACAGAAATTGAAGGAAAATTCCAAACTCAATCTGTGAGGCCAACATGACCTTAATTGCAAAACCAAAGACCCCAATAAGAAGAACTACAGACCAATTTCCCTGATGAACATGGATGCAAAAATTGTCAATAAGATAATAGCAAACTGGATCCAATAATACATTAAAATAATTATTCACCACGACCAAGTAGGATTTATACCTGGGATGCAGGGCTGGTTCAATATCTGCAAATACATCAATATGATACATCATGTTAATAAAAGGTTGAGAACCACATGATTCTCTTAATAGATGCAGAGAAAGTATTTGACAAAATACAGCATCCTTTCTTGATAAAGTCCCTCAAGAAAGTAGGGATAGAAGGATCATACCTCAAGATCATAAAGGCCATATACGAAAGACCCACTGTTAATATTATCCTTAACAGGGAAAACCGAGAGCTTTCCCTGTTAAGGGAACCCATTCATTCTTTAGGTCAGAAAAAGATAAGGAGGTCCGCTGTCACCACTGTTATTCAACATAGTGTTGGAAGTCCTAACCTCAGCAATTAGACAACATAAAGAAATAAAAGGCATCCAAATTGGCCAGGAGGAAGTCAAACTTCCACTCTTCACAGATGACATGGTATGTATTTGGAAAACCCACAGGACTCTGCTAAGAAACTGCTATGAATTTAGCAAAGTCGCAGAGTATAAAATCAATGTACTGAAACTGGTAGCATTTCTATATACAAATAATGGAGCAATAGAAAGAGAAGTCAAGGAATTGATCCCATTTATAATTGCACCAAAATCCATAAAATATCTAGGAATAAAACTAACCAAAGAGGTGAAAAATCTATACACTGAAAACTATAGAAAGTTTATGAAAGAAATTGAAAACATACACAGAAAAATGGAAAAACATTCCATACTCGTGGATTGGAAGAACAAATACTGTTAAAATGTCGATACTATCCAAAGAAATCTCTATATTCAATAACAGTAGCATTCTTTACAGACCTAGAACCATCGTAAAATTTGTATGGAACTAGAAAAGACCCTGAATAGCCAAAGAAATCCTGAAAAGGAATATCAATGCTGGAGGCATGACAATTCTGGATGTCCAGCTCTATTACAGAGCTGTAATCATCAAGATAGTATGATACTGGCCCAAAAACAGACACATAGATTGATAGAGAATCTAGAAATGGACCCACAAATGTATGGCCAACTAATATTTGACAAAGCAGGAAAGAATAGCCAATGGAATAAAGACAGTCTCTTCAGCAAATAGTGTTGAAAACCTGGACCACTTTCTTAGACTATACAGAAAAAAAAATGGGTAAAAGACTTAAACATAAGACAGGAAGCCATCAAAATCCTTGAAGACAAAACAAGCAACAACCTCTTTGACCTCAGCTGCAACAACCTTCTTACTTGACATGTCTCTTCACTCAAAGGAAGCAAGACAAAAATGAACTATTGGGACCTCATCAAGATTAAAAGCTTCTGCACAGCAAAGGAAACAATGAACAAAACTAAAAGGCAGCCTACAGAATGGGAAAAGATATTTGCAAATGAACTATCTGATAAGGGTTAGTATCCAAAATCTATAAAGAACTTACCAAACTTAACACCTAAAAAACAAATAATCCAATGCATAAATGGGCAAAAGAGATGAATAGACACTTCTCCAAAGAAGACTCATCCAGAGGGCCAACAGACAAATGAAAAAACACTCAACATCACTCATCATGGAAATATAAATCAAAACCACAATGAGATACTACCTCACACCTGTTAGAATGGCTATAGTTAACGACTTAAGTAAAAAGCAATGTTGGTAAGGATGAGGAAAAAGAGGAACTCTTTTGTATGGTTGGTGGGAATGTAAACTGGTGCAGCCACTCTGGAAAAACAGTATGGACTTTCTTAAAAAAATTAAAAATAGGACTATGTTATGACTCAGCAATTGCACTACTAGGAATTTATCCAAAGGATAAAGGAGTGTTGATTCGAAGAGGCACATGCACCTCAATGTTTATAGCAGCACTATCAACAATAGCCAAATTACAGAAAGAGCCCAAATGTCCATTTACAGATGAATGGATAAGGAAGATATGGTGTGTGTGTGTGTATGTACGCAAGTGTATGCAATGGAATATTACTCAGCAATCAAAAAGAATGAAATCTGGCCATTTGCAGCAATGTGGATGGAACTACAGTTTATTATGCTAAGTGAAATAAGCCAGATAAAGACAAATATTATTTCATTCCTATGTGGAATTTAATATACAAAACAGGTGAACTTAAGTGAAGGGAAGCAAAAATAATATAAAAACAGAGAGGGAGACAAACCATAAGACAGTCTTAAATATAGAGAACAAACAGGGTTGCTGGAGGGAGGATGGGTGGGGGAATGGGATAAATGGGTGATGGGCATTAAGGAGGACACTTGTTGGGATAAGCACTTGGTGTTATATATAAGTGATCACTCACTAAATTCTATTCCTGAAATCATAATTACTTGGATTTAAATTATAAAAAAATATATAAAATAAAGCTAAGCTCAAAGTTACTAGAATTAAGGAAATGATGATCAGAGCATAAATAAATGAAACCAGGAATTAAACAATAGAAAAGATCAGTAAAACTGAGTTCATTCTTTGATAAAAATGAACCAGGAAAATAAGAGAAGACTCAAAATCAGAAATTAAAGGCATAAAAATGCATAGAAATAAAAGAATTAGAAGACTTATGAAATATTATGACAGGAAATTAGAAAATATAGAGGAAAAAAATAAATTCCTGTAAATATGCAAACTACCAAGACTAATTTATGGAGAAAAGAAGATCTGAAAAAATCTATAACTAGTAAGGAGATTATTTCGGTAATCAAAAATTTTTCAACACTAAAAGCCTGGGACCAGATGTTTTCACTGGAGACATATACCAACCATTTGAAGAAGCATTAATGCCAGTCATTCTTAAACTCTTCCAAAAAAAGAAGTCATTTTAAACTCACTTTATAAGGCTATCATCCTGCTAAAAAAGCCAAATATGTGTGTGCATGCATGTGCATGCATACACACACACACACAATCCCTGATGAAAAATGGTGTGAAAATTTTCAACAAAATACTAGCAGATTTCAATAGCACATTTAATGGGTCATACAGCATAACCTTGTGGGATTTATTTCTGGGATGCAAAGATTCTTGAATGTATGGAAATTAATCTTCTATACCACATTAACAGAATGAAGGATAAAAAAATCACATTGCAATATATACAAAAAAGTAAATGACAAAATATACCACCCTTTTCATGTTAAGGCACTCAAAGTAGGAATGGAATAAAATTACTTCAACCTAGCAAAAGCCATATATAAAAAGCCCATGAAAATTGTGTACTTGGTAAAAAACTGAAAGCTTTTCTTCTAAGATCAGGAACAAGTCAAGGATGCCCACTTTTGCTAGTTATATTCAACATAGTACTTACCAAACTGATGAGTATAGCTATCATTGTTCACAGATGACATATGTAAAAAAACCCCGAAGATCTAATAAAAAACTGTTGGACCTAATTTAGCGATGTTGTCAAATATAAGATAAACATACAAAAATTATATTTCTATACACTAAACAACAATCTGTGAAGGAAGTTAAGAAAAAAACCTCAATTATTATATCATAAAAAAGGATAAAGTATTTAGGAATAAAGTTAACCAAGGAGGTGAGAGACTCCTATATTGAAAATGCAGAGAATATTGATAGAAATTTTAAGATGCAAATAAGTTATCCTGTGTTCATGGATTGGAGGACAGAATGTTAAAGTGCCCATACTCCCCCAAAGAATCTGCAGATTTAATGCAATCCCTATCAAAATCCCAATGGTATATTTTGTAGAAGTAGAAAAAAAAATCCTAGGGTACCTGGGTGGCTCAGTCAGTTAAGTGTCTAACTTTCGATTTTGGCTATGTTATCATAGTAAAATTGATCCCCATAATAGGCTCTGCTGTGGCAGCATGGAGCCTGCTTGGGATTCTCTCTCTCCCTCTGCGCCACTGCTCCCCCCCCCCCCCACTGTCTTTCTCTCAAACATTTAAAAAAAATCCTAGAAATCATATGGAACCACAAATGTCCTGAATAACAGGATCTTTATTGTAAGAAACTCATTCAACTCAATAGCAAAATGAAACAGAACCAAAAACAAAACAAAAAACCCTTACAAAACTTGATTGATAAAAAAAGAAAGACACTGAATAGGCAGTTCTCCAAAGAAGACCTACAGTGATTAAGAGGTATATGAAAACATACTTAACATCACTCATCATCAGGGAAAACACAAATCAATACTGTGAGCTGTTATCTCTTACCTGTTAGGGTGACTATTAGAAAGCATGTAAGAGGTGCTCTGGAGTTCAGTGGATATGGTTTGTCATGCAAGAGGAAAAAGTTCTAGAGATCTGTACATCACAGTGCTCATAGCTAATATTGTGCTATATATTTAAAAATTAGTTGGAGATCTCATACCATGTTTTTTTTTACTATAACAAAAAATATAGCAATAAATACCATCTTTGTCATCTTTATCCCACCCAATCTACCAGATTTCTGGAAAAATGAGAAAGAAAATGAAACAAAAAGAAAATGTTAAATTTTGGGATTGAAGATTGATAGATGTGATCTGATTTCTTAAAGCTCCTGGTTTAGGCAAAACTGATTAATGACTCAGGAAATAGCATTGCTAATGTTAGTGACACTATTTTTAAAACAAATCATCTTTGCTTTTAAAAATAAACCCCAAAACTTTAATAATAAAGAAATATATAGAAAATATACTTTGTATATAATTAGACATATAGTTTGTACATAATATATGTTACAACATAGAAGATATTCTCTGGGGACAATAAGGGTAAGTTAAAGAGAATAGATGGAGTTAAGCCTGAAATTAGAAAGAGATGTTCTTCCCCTTTACTTTGGAGAGAGAGTGACAGGCTTTAGGATGGGAAGAGGAGTTACAGAGCTTCTTTAAGAGAGCATTCCTAGCTCCTGAGCATTCTTGGCCAGGAATGTTCACCATCCCTCGTCTTGAGGAGCAGCAGCATGGCAGAGCAAATGTTGGTACTAGGCACTGGCAAATGTTCTTATTCTGCAATGGGTGGAAATTCCTAAGCCTGCTTCCTTTATATGTAAAATGAAGATTGAGTGTTTCTGAGTTGTAGATTGATTTCCTGGTCTTTTTATTACAGTGCCAATTTCAAAAATGTTTCTTTCTCAAACTTTGCTTGATACTGACTGGGTAAATACGGCTGTCAAACTTCTTGGATCTGTCCCAGACAATCTTTAATTTTGGGTTTCTTCTGTAAATAAAACCAAGGAAACTCTTTGCTCTTGTGGTTTCATATATGCAGGTTTGGTCAGAAGAATGAAGGAACAGATAAGTGATGAGCCACTTTGAGCAGATTTCCGTTCAGGTATCAGGCTCTGTGTCTTTGGTGACAGCACATCCTACGGAGTGCTGGCAGCATGAATGGTCTATTTCATTAAACACCAAATTCATCCATAGAAGGAAGGATTCTGCCATTTAATCCCTCACTTTGGCTGAACTTTCTTGGGATATAATTCATTAGTATTCATTGTTAATCCCTTGCGGGTCATCATACCAGTTCCCCATGAGAATGTGTCTTGCAGTCATGGGCAGAGGCAGAGAAGCCTGTATGGGATTTTGTAGAAATGCAGGGCCTCTGGTTGTTATGAACTATAAAATCATCATTAAAAAACCAAACTTAACATGTATCAAGCACATACTATAAGCTAGATATTGTACAGGATGCTTTCCCATACATCGTCTCTCTTATTTTGGTCACCAAACTGCGTATTTATCAATTCTGTTTTGTCCTGTAAGTTTTGACCAACATTCTTTTTTTTTTCTTTTCAACATTTAATTCATTTTTCAGAGAGAGACAGAGTATGAGCAGGGGAGGGGCAGAGAGAGTGGGAGACACAGAATCGGAAGCAGGCTCCAGGCTCTGAGCTGTCAGCACAGAGCCCCATGCGGGGCTCAAACTCACAAACTGCGAGATCATGATCTGAGCTGAAGTCGGAAGCCGACTGAGCCACCCAGGCACCTCATAATTTTGACCAACATTCTAACGTCCTGACCTATTTCAGATCCTATATGCCTTGTTTCTATCTTTTGCATTTCTTGTTTCTATCTGACAGATAGTCTCCTCCTCACTATACTACCTCTGTAGTCCTTCTACCTCTTAGACATCTCTGTGACTGCCATGGATTTTCAGTTTTATTTGATGGCTGGACGTGCAAGCACATTTACCCCCAGGAAGGCCTTCAACCTCTGAGGACCCTTTAGATATAGTAAGGGGAAGTTTGTATTGTAGGTATACCTTCTGTGTCAGCGAAGTTCTGTTAAGAAGCCAGTTGCCGATACTACACCTATATGTCAAACTGAAACTGTGTGTTTACTGAGTATATTCTTATGTGCTGAGATTATTATTGTAATGTTTTAGATTAAATATATATTGGTCTCTCCAAAACTCTTGAAATAGTCTATTCTTGCTGAAAGAAAGAAAACACAGTTAACTCAGAAATCTATTAACTGGCTTATATAATACTTCAGTTCCGCCCGCCCCCTTGGTAACTGTGAAATTTTACATTGATGTAACTGATGGCGTTTTTCTTGGTGACCATAAGTGTAAAACTAGATTAAAGATAAAACTAAGTTTTAGTTTGTGTATTGGTTTTAATTAGTTAGGAAATGAATTTTAATCTTATATTGTTCAGAGAGAAATGTATTTGTTCATTAAATATAGGCCAAATGATTGTTTTCTTTGTTTTTCTAGAATAAGGAACAAATGATAATACGTAACTTTTATGTTCTTTTTATAGTCATCAGTGTTTTCACAGCTATAATCTTATTTAGATATGATGTGTGTTCTCAAAAAGCTTAAACAGCAACTTGGAGAAAAACTAAAAGATATGTAACCATTAAAAAAGTATTAAGTGGTTGTGAACCTAAATAGGAGAGCAGAAAGGTCAGTATTGGTTGAATAAATCCCATTATATGAGAATTGGCCTATTCTTGCCTCTGATTGGGTTTGCAAAAGAGTATCAGTTGAACTTCCCTACACTTGCACAATGGAAATGTTATCTTAGCTCCCTAATGTTAGATTGTAAGAATGACAGAGGTGCTCATCTTCTACAGATAAAGAACATGTCTGTCTGTACCTAATTACCTTTGATTAATTCATTGTGAAAGTCATAGATGTGCAATTATAGAATAAACTCATTATCAAAAGAAACACCAAATACTATATTTTTGCTTATATTCTTAGGAAAACACAGATGAATTGGTGTCCTTGCATTATATTACTGTGTTGCTGTTTGCACAATGAGACTGGGTTCTCCCCAAAGAGACACTTGAATATCTTGCAATTTATGTTTTCCATAAGGTTCCTAACTGTAAAGCCTCATTACCTCAAGTTAAACCATTTATCCCTTCTGGGAAATGCAGGCAGAAGGAGGAAAATTCAGTTTTAGAAGTAGCTTAATTTTGCATTAGGAAAAATGGGAATTCATTTATGAACTCTTTTTGCTTGAACTGCATTCTGTTGGTAAGCCTTACGCTGAGACTGTTGATGATACAACAGTCATCCTACCCACTACAGCTCAAGGGCTAGAGGGAGAACGGTGCCCCAGGAAGGCTCATACTTGTTGCTCTGGGTGTTGTATATGCATAAGATTAATTGTGACAGCAGTGCTTAGGTGTTTATTAGGTGTTTAGAAGCTAGTGTCTTTAGAAATGAAAGATTTATCATAGAGTGTCTTATAATTTTGTATGCAACAAAGGTCATTGATGCTCAAACATGTATAGTATGACACACTTTGGATCCCTGGGCCTCTTAAAGATTCTGAGTCAACAAAGCTGGGATGGACTCTGGGCATGTACATTTTTCACAAGTCCTTCAGGTTATTTCAGTACAGTTGGTTCACTTTTCTTTAGAAATGCTGGCTTGAGTTCATTAAGATTTGAGGAGTGAAATGATTTACTGCAATTTACTGAAAAATAAATTCTAACTTATTGAGGATAATTCAGCCCACATTTTTCTGATGTATTAAAAATGGTTACTTGGAATTATTTTTTTAAAATGTGGTTGCTATTACTTGCTTCTGAGAGGTGTTCCACTTCTTGGAAGACCGCTTTTACACTGTATTACCATTAATCAAGTGCTGCTGCTTCCAAAGTAAATATCTGATAGGCATATGAACTTTACCTCTTGTAAATCCACATTATCTTTTTTTAATTTTGTGAGATTATTTAATCAATTTATTAATGTCAGGAGAAGGAAATTCTTCAGTAGTAACCTCTAATTTCATTTTTTTCCCAAGAGCCAATATAGATACATTATTAACAAAGTCCAAAGTTCACATCAGGTTTATTTTTTTTTATCACATATTGTGTGGGTTTTGACAGCTGCACAATGACTTATATCCACCATCACAGTGTTCTACAGAATAGTTTGCCCTAAAAATTCCCTGTGCTCCACATATTCCTCTCTTCCCCCTTTTCACAAACCTCAAGCAACAATTGATCTTTTTACTGTCTCCACCATTTTTGCCTTTTCCTTTTGTATGATAATACAGTAGTAATCATAGTCTATAGACTTCACATTGGCTTCTTCCACTTAGTAATGTGAATATAAGATTCTTTGATGTTTTTTCATGGATGGCCTGATGGCTCATTTTAAATAATACCCCATTGTCTGAGTATTTTGTCGCTTATCCATTCACTTAAGAACACCTTGGTCGCCTCTAAGTTTTGACAATTATGGTAAAGATGTTGTAAACATTCATGTGCAGGTTTTTCTGTAGATAGGTATTTTCAACTCCCTTAGGAAAATACCAAGGAACATGATTACTTCATTAAGGCAAAATTTCAATATTTTAAAGCAGAAAACTTTATTTTTGTTAAAGCTATATGTTCATCTTGAATTGTGTTGGGGACTCTTCTTTATTCTACTCACTCAGACTCAGACTCAAAACCACATCCCTGTCTGACATGGACTTGCATGATCAGCTTAGAAGGAATGGGGGGGAAAACTTGGGAGGATCATACATCAGCAATTCAATAATATAGCCTGGAAATGACCCACATCACTCATGCTCCCTGTTTTAATGGTTTCACCCCCACAGATGGGAGCCTGGAAATAAATAAATTTATTATTTTTATTTTTTTAAATTTACATCCAAGTTAGTTAGCATATAGTGCAACAATGATTTCAGGAGTAGATTCCTTAATGCCCCTTACCCATTTAGCCCATCTCCCCTTCCACACCCCCTCCAGTAACCCTCTGTTTGTTCTCCATATTTGTCTCTTACGTTTTATCCCCCTTCCTGTTTTTATATTATTTTTGCTTCCCTTCCCTTATGTTCATCTGTTCTGTGTCTTAAAGTCCTCATAGGAGTGAAGTAATATACTTGTCTTTCTTTGACTAATTTCACTTAGTATAATACCCTCTAGTTGCATCCTAGTAGTTGCAAATGGCAAGATTTCATTCTTTTTGATTGCCGAGTAATATTCCATTGTATATCTATACCACATTTTCTTTATCCATTCATCCATTGATGGACATTTGGGCTCTTTCCATACTTGGGCTATTGTCAATAGTGCTTCTATAAACATTGGGGTGCTTGTGCCCCTTCGAAACAGCATATTTGTATCCCTTGGATAAATACCTAGTAGTGCAATTGCTGGGTTGTAGGGTAACTCTATTTTTAATTTTTTTGAAGAACCTCCATACTGTTTTCAGAGGGGCTGCACCAGTTTGCATTCCCACGAGCAGTGCAAAGAGATCCTCTTTCTCCACATCCTCGCCAACATCTGTTGTCTGAATTATTAGCCATTCTGATGGCTGTGAGGTGGTATCTCATTGTGGTTTTGATTGGTACTTGCCTGATGATGAGTAACTTTGAGCATCACTTCATATGCCTGTTGGCATCTGGATGTCTTCTTTGGAGAAGTGCCTGTTCTTGTCTTTGGCCCATTTCTTCACTGGATTATTTGTTTTTTGGTTGTTGAGTTTGGTAAGTTCTTTTTAGATTTTGGATATGGGAGCCTGGAAATTTAGTCCATGTCCCCAAAAGGAACAGATAACTGGATTTTAGTGGGTAGTTGTGATAACTACTACATTCTGCACATATGTTCATCAAATAGTTTACTCTCCTAAACACTTAAGAAGTATACTCTCCTGTCTCCAAGGATCATGCTCCAAAAGTCCCTTTTAGTCATGATATGAAGTTCAAAGGCCAACATCTCTGGATCATGTGTATAAGTCTACACACCTGGGAGAGGAAAAGGGCCACTGTTTCTAGATGTGTATCTGGGAATAGACTATTACTAGTTATGATTGCTGGGTAGAGCTCCCATTCCATTGTGCTCCATAGCCATTGGCTTCACCCTTTGGGAGGTGTCCTGTTTTTCTACTATCCTCTTTGGTCCCATATGAAGTAGGGATTGGAAAAGACATTTTATTGTGGTCTGAGCAGCCCTCTCAGCCCACTTCTTACCTATAGACGTTTGAGACCATCAAGTTCTTTATACGTGTCATAGTTTTGGTTTGTTTTGGCAATTCAGTTCTCTCCATATCTTTGTTCTTTTGGTCCAATCACCAAAATGCCTAATGGCCACACTCAGATATTTGGTAGGTATTTTCCCTAGACTTTTTTCTGTATCTCTGTTTTCTTACCCTCACTTTCTTGGCTTAATTGTGGATGCTATCGGGGCCTATCATGCTGCTTTGGCACAATTATTTCTTCAGTGTACTTTTTGCTGAGCCATTGTTTCCCCAACTAACAGAATTGACTGGATGCTACTTAAATGTGTTCAAAGAATTTAATTATGAGTGAGGTAGCTAAACTCGGATTTAATTCTTTCTGCAGTGTAGAATTTTAGCGGGCATGCACTGTTGAAGATGTTTCTCATTTTTTCGTTTATATGTTAGGTTTAAGAAATAGTTGTCTCTTCTAAACTTAGAAGTTCCTGCAGCATGGGCTCTATTACCTGATACTTCTGCTTGAGGCATGGCTAATTTTCCCCCTGACTTTATCTTTCTTGTAGTACCTATGTTATGGGTTAAATTGTGTCCTCCTTGAAATATCTGAAGTCCTAACCCTTGATTACCTCAGAAAGTCACCTTATTTAGAAAGTCTTTACAGAGAGAATGAAGTTCAAATGAGGTAATTAGACCAAACTCTAGTACAATATAATGTATGTCCTTATAAAGGGGAACTTTAGAAAGAGAGGCATGTACACACAGGAATAATGCCATATGAAGGTGAAGACAGATTAGCGTAGTCCATGTATAAACCAATGAACACTGAAGATAGTCAACAAAACATCAGGAACAAGGAGGGAGGCATGAGACAGATTGGCCTTCATATGAAGTCCACAGAAGAAGCCAACCTTGTTGACACCTTGATCATGGACTTCTAGCCTCCAGAACTGAGACAATACAGTTGTATTTTTTGGTGGTAGTCTATTATGGAAGCTCTAGCAAACTATACACCCTTCAAATGAAGCCAACAACATTAGGAGCATAGTATACAGTTCTGGTTCCTAACCACTTCTAGAGATACATGTTCACTAAGTATATCTATCTGTTGACCAAATCATCATAGGTAATAACTTTGTCAAATATGTTTTCACTGTATAATATGGATTGCCATATTCCAGTAGCAATGTCTGCTTCATTCAGGATAGGTTAATATCCATTGCAGGCTGACTGGCAAGCTCTGCTCTCTGCTGTCCTCATCCAGGGAGTCAAGCTGATTGAAAAGTTCACTTAATTTTTTTTTAATTTTTAGTTTTTTTAAATTTTTTAAATTCATATTCAAGTTAGCATATAGTGTAACAATGATTTCAGGACTAGATTCCTTAATGCCCCTTACTCACTTAGCCCATCCCCCCTCCCAAAACCCCTCCAGTAACCCTCTGTTCTCCATATTTAAGAATCTTTTAGGTTTTTCCCCCCTCCCACTTTCCATACTGTCTTTGCTTCCCTTCCCTTTCCTTGCGTTCATCCATTCTGTGTCTTAAAGTCCTCATATGAGTGAAGTAATAGGATATTTGTCTTTCTCTAATTTCGCTTAGCATAATACCCTTTAGTTCCATCCACATAGTTGTAAATGGCAAGATTCCATTCTTTTTGATTGCTGAGTAATACTCCATTATACACACACACACACACACCCCACATCTTTGAAAAGTTCATTTCAGTGTGATCCCAGGATCACCACAGAAATCAGAAAAGAATAAAGGTTTCCTACTTACAGTTGAATGTTTCTTAGATCTATAACCTATAAGCCAGTACTATTACATGTCCTCACCCAACTATAAGGGTAACAGGAATTTTAGTCTTTGGTGTGCTCAGAGAGAAAGGAGAATATTAGTGTCACGCTGACAGCTACCACAAATGGCCCCAAAATACTGGTCTAAAAATTGCCAGTGTTGCAATTTATTCATTCAACATTTAGCAATACCTTATGTACCCAACATTACAATAGGTACTGGGGATAAAGAATAAAATTGAAAGCTTTCTCTGTCCTTAAGAGATTTTTAGTCTGGTGGAAGAGATAGATATTTATCAAATGTAAAATGGCAACTAGGGTGATGGTTGGGAGGTCAGAATATATTCCTTAAGGAAGTGATGCTCGAGTTCAGGTTTAAAGGATGAATAATAGTAAACCAATGAAACACAAGATTTTTCAGGAAGAAGAAACAACATATACAAAGGTCCTAGAGTAGGAGGAAACATTAGATGGCATGGTGTGAGGATGGTTAGGGACAGTATCCTTAGAGGCTGAAGAATCCTTAGAGGAACTTGGTCTTCTCCTCAATATAAACTAGAGTAAGTTACAGAATTGTATCCAGAAATATAGCATGGTTCTCTGCAGTTGATGGCTGATGGTTGTCTGCAGCAAGCCCTTCCTTGACAAAGGACTGGACAGCTCATCTTTATGTCTACTTTACTCAACTACTACGTGGTCAGAACCAGGATTAGAACCAAATGTGCTGAGTCCAAGTTCATTGTTTCACTACTGGGAACCTGGGGATCAAGGTCAGAAGCAGGAAAAACAGCAAAGTATAGTGGAGAACTTGTAAGAATAAGATAGTAAGAGAAATAAATACAGACCATTCTTTTCCCCAAAACAATGTCTTTAGCAAATGAATCATTTTTTCTCCAGGGCTTTTCCCTCTTTCTGTAAACTTTGATATAAGGACATTTGACATTTTTTCTATAATCTGACTATTCACAACCTATTTAAAATTGATTTATAGTCTTACAGTTCTCAAATTAATTCCAAGTATAAGCCAGGAGAAGGTCATCTTCACAATTTTACAGGTGGCCAGGGTTTTTTCCCTGCCTGGTTTAAAGGGACAGCTTCAATTTCATTGCTTTGTGGCCCCTACTTTTAATATGTATTATCTCAGGCTAATTGCCCCAACCTGGTTATCACACACCTTGCTATGCTTGGGATCATTAACTCTGGAGGCCACTAAGGCAATGGAGGCAAAGACCTATAGCCAGTTGCTCAGTGTCATGCCACTAATTGGCCTGAGAGTTTCCCATGGGAACCAGATGTACTGTCTTCTCATCCTAGGGTTTTGCCATTATGGGCCTCAGCCTTGTGGTTTTCTGAGGCATAAAGAGCTTCCATGAAAGTGCCACCAGCTGAGTGGTGCATTTTTGGAATGATCTGATTTGCTATAAAGAGATGGTGGATATGGGTTGTTCCCCTCACCCCCACTCTCTAGGCCTCCAAACAGCCCCTCTGTTTGCTCCTACTTAATCTAGTTCTTAAACTAATGAACTCTGGGGACCATCATTTTTATTTTTTGCTAAATCTCTAAGGTTTAGAAAACCCTTAGGCTGAATTTTACTCTAAGTTGAGATGTCTGCTTCTCTCCTATGGTAGTGTCCTGCAGACTGTGCCTTGCAATTGTCTTGTTTCTGTATGTATTCCTTAATTTTCCTAGGTGATCAATCATCTTAGATTAGTGGCTTTTGTCCTCCAGGTAAGTGAGGTGCTATCTTTTGGCTTGGAAATACTGATTGTATCTATGTTGATAGAAAGTTTTTGAAAATGCTATATATATTTAAATCTATAATGTTTAGAGAATATTAAGTATCATTGATATTTCACAGGATTGAGAGTGAGGTCAAGATCTTCTATTCTGGTTCTTGGAACTGTCCTTACCAGGATGACATAGGGAAAAGTAAACTATAGAGCAAGATCATCTGTGTGTGAATCATGATTTTTCTTTTTTTGGCATCTATTGATAACACGGACAAATCATTTAACTTTTCTGAGCCTCTGTTCACTTGTCTGTAAAATAGACATAATAAACCATGTCACAGGATTATCCTAGAATTTTATGAGATAAGGCATGTAAGGGACTTAATGTGGTGCCTGAAACACAGATAGGGTTTTAGTAAAATGTAGTATTTGTTGACCATCTTCCACATTCTAGGTATTATTTCTTACATAATCTCTTAAAATTATTAAGTTTTACTAAAATATCTATGACTTACTGATGAAGAAACTGTGTTTAAATTAGTCATGGTCATGGAGCTAGTAAATTGGGGAGTTGGGGTTTGCATTTATATCACTCCAGAGGGTCAGCTGGTTTATACTGTACTGCAGTGCCTCAATAGTACTGTTTATTGTAGTCATTGTACAGTTGTGTAAAATGGATTCTCTTCAAGAGCTCTTGGGATGTTGTATGGTATGACTTATTTCTTACTGGATTCTGTAAATAGCTGTGTGGTTCCACATGCGGTTTCTAATACCACCTCTGTTAGGGACTTCATGTTTATGTCCTCAAAATTAATAGGCTGAATTCCTATTTCCCAATAGGACGGTATTAGGAGGTAGGGTTTCTGGAGAGTAATTAGGTTTAGATGAGGTGATGAGGGTAAATCCCTCATGGTGGGATTAGTACCTTTGTGAAAAGAGGAAGAGCTGAGATGCTAGAGCTCCTCCATCTATCATGTAAGGATATAGCCAGAAGGTGACTGTCTGTAAGCCAGAAAGAAGGCTCTCAGCAGGAACCAAATCTGCCAGCATCTTTTTTTTTTAACTTTATAGTTTATTGTCAGGTTGGTTTCCATATAACACCCAGTGCTCTTCCCCACAAGTGTCTTCCACCATGACCATCACCCCCCTGCCCTTCGCCCCCTCCCCCTTCTACCCTCAGTTTGTTTTCAGTATTCAAGGGTCTCTCATGCTTTTTCTCCCTCCCTCTCCCTAACTCTTTTCCTCCTTCCCCTCCCCATGGTCCTCTGTTAGGTTTTTCCTGTTAGACCTATGAGTGAAAACATATGGTATCTATCCTTCTCCACCTGACTTATTTCGCTTAGCATGACACCCTCGAGGTCCATCCACTTTTCTACGAATGGCCAGATTTCATTCTTTCTCATTGCCATGTAGTATTCCATTGTATAGATGAACCACATTTCCTAATCCATTCATC
>CM053574.1:78399188-78434372 GCA_028646485.1 Cryptoprocta ferox | reverse complement strand
GGCGGGCGCAGATTACAGAGTTCCCTACTTCTCTGCCATCTTGCCCTTCCTCCTGGTTTTCTGTATTCTATCTCATTTTTTATTTAAGTTTTTTATTTTTGAGAGAGAGGAGGGGAGGGAGAGAATCCCACTGCCATTGCAGAGCCTGATGGGGGGCTCCAACTCACAAACCGTGAGATCATGACCTGAGCAGAAATCAAGAGTTGCATGCTTAACAGACCAAGTCACCCAGGTGCCCGTATTTTTTGTTTTATTTCAATCCTATTTAGTTTATAGACCATGCTAAATTACTTGCAGATGAACAGTATAGTGCCAGCACTTCCATACATCACCCTGTGTTCCTCACAAGTGCATTCCTTAATCTCAGTCACCCACTTAACCCATCCCCCCATCCATCTTCCCTCTGGTAACTTCATCTTCTTAATACCCTAAAGAAAGGGTTGGGCCACCTGTCCTGTCAGCTTGGGATTCTCTTTCCTTCTCTCTCTGCCCCTCCCCTGCTTGTTTGCCTGAGTGTTCTTTCTTTCACTCTCTCAAAATAAATAATAAAAATAAAAAATGGGTGTTGTCAAAGTATGACTCTCAGGCTAAATACTGCCCCCTGCCTGTTTGAATCAAGGCTTATGAGAAAAAGGCTATGCTCATTTTCTTCTATGTAGTCTATGGCTTCCTCCATGCTACAATAGCAGAATTGAGTAGTGGCGACAAACCATTTGGCTTACATACTCTAAAGTGTTTGTCTTTTTTACAGGAAATAAAATTGCTTTTTTAAGAAGGGGTCTATCTTAAAATTCTCAATGTCTATTTTTTCTATTACAGTCACTCTAAGAATAAACCAACTTTCCATTTTTCATCTCCTGAGTAGAGAGCATGTGAAAGTTTGGCATATAAACAGAGCTTTTATTTATTTTTTAATTTATAGTTTATTGTCAAGTTGGTTTCCATATAACACCCAGTGTTCTTCCCCACAAGTTAAACAGCTTTTAAACTATTTCTTAGCCATAGGCCTGATCCCATTTTTGTAAGCCATCAATGCATTTGTTTGGGACAAGACAGAAAATTAGATTTTTAAAAGTTTAAAAGTAAAGAGCAAAGTTATACTATTTTACTGTTGTTTCTAGTTATCCTTTGTGATATTCAGGTGTGTCATAGAAAAGTCTTTCATGGCTATGTAACATGCCATAACTCCCTCAATTTAGTTAGTATCTATTTTGGGGTGGTCATGATTCATGATGTACAGAGCCATTTGCAATTGCCCTAGTGGCCACGTAACATAAAGATAGTGGGATATAGGGGCACCTGGGTGGCTCAGTCGGTTAAGCGTCCGACTTCAGCTCAGGTCATGATCTCACAGTTCATGGGTTCAGGCCCCGCGTCAGGCTCTGTGCTGACAGCAGGCTCAGAGCCTGGAGCCTGTTCAGATTCTGTGTCTCCCTCTCTCTCTGACCCTCCCCTGCTCGTGCTGTCTCTTAAATAAGTTAAAAAAATTAAAAAAAAAAAAGATAGTGGGATATAAAACCACTCTATTCATCCAGCCACTCCTTTCTCTTCTGTTCTACTTATTCCATTTCCAGGCATGGTTTCATTATTGCAATCAGAAATTAAAGTGATTATATCCTAACTGGATGTACTACTCTAGAACAAGTAAGGCCAGTGAAGGAGCCATCATTTTGTCTGGGAAGGCAGAAAGGGAGTCAATAGGCATGGTGCTAAAAACATGCAGTAAGATTGAGTGACAAATGGGTTTGATCTTCTTGACCACGTACTTCTAACTTCCCTCAATCTGATCTTCTCATTCAAACATAGACAGTTGAATTGTCCCCTGCTTTTCTCTTTGTGTGAATAATGTTGGTCAATTGTAAGTTGTGCTTCTATGTCCTAGTTATCAACCTTTGCCCTTGTTAATCATCTTCAACACTTCTCTAAAGCCCAGATGAGAACTGGGTGGTGAGGCCAGAGGCTCCATACACAACAAACATTCTGTCCATGTGCTATGACTGACAATATGCCAGTTATTGCTGCATCTGATGATTTGCCTTTTAAATGGAAACATGCTAGTCAAAATCGTTCAATACCCACATACTTTTTTTTTTTTCCTGCTGCATTTGAATTTCGCTGCTGGAATTTGATTTTTTCCTTTGATGACACATTTTAGTGATATCCCACTGAGTTAGAATCACAGCTTCTGGTTGGTGAAAACTGTCACCAACATTCTTTCAGATAGCACATGATGCACTCCATGGATTTGGTTACTGGAAATGTCTGTCTGGTAGCTTAGTCATCACCTACTGTTTGTTTTCTGACCCCAGAAAAGCCTACAAAATTAGAAGTACAGTAAAACCTAGGAGTGTGAGTAACTTGTTCTGTGACTGTTCTGCAGGATGAGGTAATGTTTCTAATAAGTTTTAACTTGAGAAATGAGCGATGTCTTGCAATATGAGTAGTGCATGATGCCGAAAGCCACATGATCACAACCGAACCAATGGTTGTTGAATTTGCTTTGATATACAAGTGCTTTGGATTACAAGCATGTTTCCAGAACAAATTATGCTCGCCAACCAAAGTTTTATTGCATCTAAAAATCCTCTGGAATGACTTACTTCTGAACTGGCTTAAAATTTCTGGGTAGTCAAATGTACATTGATAGTACATTTAAGAATGGTAACAGTTGATTTTTATGAAGCCTACATTTTGTTCTAAAATCAAGGAAGGGAGAGAAATGAATGTGTACTAAGAACCATGTGCCAGATATTAAGCTTTAAGTTTGTGTTAATTAATCCTGTAAAAAAAACTGTGCCAGAGGTGAAATATGTGACATATAGTCTTCAGAAGTTCAGGAATGTATGGACATTTTATATTTATTATTGAAATGCTGTATAATATAGCAAAGTGCACATATCATCACTGTACCATTTGATTAATCTTTCGAAACTGAATGTACTCATGTGACCAGTTGGAGGAACAGAACAGTAGCAGCATATAAGAAATCCTCCTTATTCTCCCTTTTTGTCATTCTCCCCTTCCTGCCGCCTTACTGGTGGCTGCTATCTAGACTTCTGAAAACAAAAATGAGTTTCATCAGATTTGCATTTTAGGGTAATGGCATTACACACGGTGTACTTTATTGTGTCTATTTTCAACATTTTGTGAGATTCATACTTAGTGGATGTAGCTGTTGACTGTTTTACAGCATTCCATTGTGTGAATAGCCCACAGCTCTTATTTATTCTGTCACTAGGCTTTTGGTTACCTTCTAATTTGGGACTATTGTGAATTGTCCTGTTACTCATCTACTACATGTGTTCTGGTAAACATGAGTATTCCATTGGGCATATGCCTAGGAGGAGGGATTGCTGAGTTTATGTAGGGATTCTGAGTCACTGGTCCATTTAACAGATATCTGGAGATTGTTCAAAGTGCATATGCCTGTATTCTACTTTAGATTTAGATTCAGATCCTCTGGAGTGGAGCCAAATTTTTTTTTCACTAAAACGAAGTCCATGAGGATGCACTTGTGCATTGGAAGTTGAGAATCCATCATATTCATGATAGAACAATGTTAAGTATTATTTAGGCACATTAACTATATTTTATATAAGGGTTTATGTATATTCATATAGTCTAATGATAATTCATAAATGATAAAGACATTTTTAGTTGAATTTCTGTGTATCATTAAGTTTTAAAAGAGTAATCAATTTTAACCCACTTAATTTCTACCTAGTGTTTACTCTGTCCCTGCTCTGTGTTCAGCTCTCCAGGGATTTGAAATTTTTATACAGCAGGTGTTTTAACAGATTAAAAAATTCAATAGCTTATATTACAAAAGATATCTATTCTCCTTGTTTAAAAAAAAAAAGCAGCAGATACAAACTCTTGTTTAGCCACCATTTCTCAGGCTCAGTTCCCAGAAGCAACTACCATCTTCATTTTTCTAAGCATACATGAGGTGTTGGACTTCTGGTGGTCTTAGGCTAGCCAGAACATTTTGAGCCTCAACTTCTTCCACTATAAGATGAGGTAGTAATTCCTTTGAAGATTGTCGTGAGGAATAAATACAGTATCTGAGGAGTACGAAGTATGGTACCTGGCATGTAACAGACAATAAATTGAACAATTAGGATTATAATTATGAGAGTTAATAAGTGCTTTGTTGGAAAAGAGATTAAGGTAAGGAAGATGCTTCAGATTTTACTATCAGGCAGGATTTGCTCACTTTATTTTATATTTATCGTATTTCCACATAAAGGGAACAAGTTTTAAAAGCTTGACTCATTCACAGAAAATGATAAAGACCAGATTTTTATAATTTACTGCATTAAAAATATGCCAAGTTGCTTTAAGTTACATTTTCTGGGTCTAGACCATCTTTAACTGTCAGATGTAATGATGTTTTCATCCTTAAATTCATAGCTTGTGTAGGCATAATGCGTCTTACTTTGTATGTCTCCATCAGAAGTGCTTTTTTAGTGTCCAAAGTATCTTATTTCCAAAATGTAGTGTTGATTTCAGGTTTGAGTTTTTCGTTCTTCTTAGCAATAGTTTGATACTTCTGTAAAGGCCCCACCTTCCCTTTAGTTGCCACACAGCAAGGTAGGAGACAGGTCCTCGGAGGCTCTGTGCTCAACTTCATAATGTGCTTACATTTACACACAAAATCAAAAGTCTTACTTTGGATGGACTAATTTCTATTGACTATTTTGGTACCTCTCAGAATATGCTTACTAGAAATTATGAGATATTCTGAAGTTGAGGTAGGTTGTAACTCTGAGTGCTCTAAATGGGTATAGATAACTAAGTGGATAAATGGGTGGGTGAGTGATCCTGATTATAATAAATGTGTTCTAACACAGTTACAGCTAACATTACTAATCCTGAATTTTAGGAGGTGGAAGGGTAATTGCTACTTTAAAGAAATCTGAGACCAATGCTTTTTAGAGGATTATTTAATTGAGTGATTCCTCTGCTTTCTAAGAAGGGATCTGAATCACTTGTTGCATTTAGTGGTTGGGCCCATTAAGAGCATAAAATGGACATAAGCATAATGTTTCACTCATAGTGCACACAGCCCAGTAGTATAAATTGATGACTGCTTATGCTATCCAGCTTGAAAAATGTCCTGCACACCGTGGTTTCTCTTAAACATGCCTTTGTTTTTAAAATGATTGAATATGAGCTGATTTAAGGAGAAAGAGAGGTAGGATCAGAACACCTTGGTTTACCAAATGGAAAAACAACTGGAAAATTTCCCACTGAAATGGGACATTGAAATAACATATGGTGATATATAAGCTATGTAACTGGGCAGATGCCTTTTTACAATAAATGCTTATAACATCAATATGTCCATATACTTAATACTTCACACTATATTAGCCTTAAAAAATTAAGTGCCTGGTGCAACCAAAACAGAAGGAAACTTATGTCGTGTATCCTTATTTTTCTTACATCTCTTTTTGTTTTGAGAGTTGAAGTAATTTGAACCTGGCTGTCTTGTTAGGAGTTGTTTGGCAGCAAGTAATACAACCCATCCACACTGGCTTAAGCCCAAAGGAACTTGAATTGGAATGACACAGGACACCTGTCTTATACATCTCAGAGTGGGAAGTGCTGCTATGCCTTCCAGTAATGTGGAACCAAGAACTGAACTGTCAGGAGGAATCAAGGCAGTTGTCTATTTAGAGGGCTCCCTTTTCCTAGTTGCTCATTCTTACCTGCCATGTTTGTTTCATTCTCCAATCACTTAATGCAAACTTCTTTTCCTGCTCTAGCTGGTCCAACCTTGCCTCCCAGCCTCCATTTTAAATCCACTCTCAGCTTAAGCTCCCAAGATACTTGCTGTGTTTTTTTTTCTTTTTTAATAAAACTCTTAATTTTGAGATGATTGCAGATTTACATGCAGTTGTAAGAAATAATAGATTCTGTGTACCCTTTACTCACTTCCCCTCAATGATAACCTCTTGCAGGACAATAGTACAATGTTACCAGGATATTGACATGGACAAAGTCAAGATACAGAACATTTCCATCATCACAAGGATTCCTTGTGTTATCCTTTTATAGCTACACCCAATTTCTCCTGTCTCCACTTCCTCCTTATCCCCTGACAACCACTAATCTGTTCTTCGTTGTAATTTTGTTATTTCAAATAGTACATGAGTGAAATCATGCAAAATGAGATGTACTGAAAAGGGCTTTTGCACTCAGCTAATTCTCTGGAGATAGATCAGGATTTTGTGTGTACCGGCAGTTCATTTTATTGCAGAATAGAGTTCTATGGTAAAGGTGTACTGTAGTTTACCCAGTTACCTGTTGCTCAACAGGTTTCCACCTTTTTGCTATTTCAAATCAATTATAAACACTGATGGACAGGTAGCTGTGTAAACATAAACTTCCATGGGATAAATATCTGGTAACACTGCTAGGTTGTAAGGTTGTTGCACATTTAGATTTCTACAAAAGGCCAAACTAATGTTTACAGTAGCTATAAAATCTTACATTGACATGAGAAAGGTGTGAATGGTTTGGTTTCTGAGTTTTCCTCCTAGCATTTGATGCTGTCACTATTCTTTATTTACTTGTGACAGGTATGTAGTGATCTCATCGTTTCAATTTTTAGATGTTCATGACATTGTTCATGACATTGTTCATGACATCCCTAATTGTTCATGACATTGAATATCTTTTCCAGTGCTTATTTGCCATCAGTATATCCTTTTCAGTAAAATGACTGTGGATATCTTTTGGCCATTTTCAGTTTGTGTGGGGCTTTTAAATTTTAATTTAAAATTTTTAATTTTACTCTACTCTTATTTTACTCTTAATTTTACTCTTACTCTTAAATTACTCGTTAATTGACTCTTAAAATGTAAGAGTAAATTTTCAATTTACTCTACTCTTAAGAGTCATATACTCCTAAGTATATGATTTACATACTCGTATAGTATATAGTTTACAGATGGGTCCTTGGTCACATATGCGGCTTATGAACATTTTCTCTCATACCACAGACTGTTTTTTCATCCTCTTAATCTACTCTTTCACAGAGAAAGCATTTTTGGTATTGATTAAATCCAATTTATATGGTTTTCCTTTCATGGGTTGTTACTTTGATGTCAAGTTTAGAAACTCTGTACCTAGCCCTAGACCCCAAAGATGATTCTGGGTTTTTTCCTCTAGAAGTTTAATAGTTGTATATTTGTGATTCCTTTAAAGTAACTTTTGTATAAGTTGTGGAACTTAAGTCGAGGTTCATTCTCTGGCTATAGATGACCCAGTTGCTCTATTACTCTTGAAAAGGCAACCTTTTCTCCATTGCATTGTCTTTGCACCTTTGTCAAAAATAAGTTGGGCATAATTGTGTGGGACTACTTCTGAGTTCCTTATTTTATTCCTTTATTGGTATGCCTCTTCCTCTATCAGAATCACACAGTTATGATTACTGTAGATAAATTCTTGAAATTGAGTAACTTGATTTTTCCCACTTGATTCTTTTTTCAAAAAAATTTACAGCTATTCTAGATCCTTTGCCTTTCCATTTAAACGTTCAACAACTTCACCTATATCTATAAAATTCTTGTTGAAATTGAGGATGGTGTTAATTCAATTTGTTTATACATTTGGAGAAAATTGACATCTTTAATATGTAGAATCTTATGGTACTTTACATTTCTCAAGGAATTGGTCCCTTTCCTCTCAATTGTCAAATTTACGTGTGTAGCTTGTCATGTAGACACTTTTTTGATATTTGCAAGGTTTTAATGATACACTGGATTTTTTCCCCTTGATAGTGGTAATTTGTATCTTTTTTTTTCGAGTCATGATGGAGGACTGTGCAATAGTTTATTTTCCAAGAACCAGTTCTTTGTTTCATTGATTTTACTCAATTTTTTTCTGCTCAATTTTCTTGATTATATCCTTTATTTCATCACTTCATTCTTGTCTTGTGATTTACTTTTGCTCTTTTTCTGGATCCTTGATATGGGAGTTTTGATTATTGACTTGAGACTTGTCCTCGTTTCCAACCAGTGCCTTTTAATGTTACAAAATTCTGTGTTCACATTGACTAATTTCTATTCTGTCTTTCCATTTACTGCCCACTTGCTCCCCCTCCCCCCACCTCCATATCCTCTCTGTTCCACTGTTGAGACCATTCAGAGTGTAAAATTTTTATTTTAGTTTTCAGTTAGGAAATTCTCATTTATTCTTTATATCTTCTTTGAAATTTGCTACTTCTCATTTGTTGCAAGTATGTTTGCGTTTCTTGGAGTAATATTATAATGGCTGCTTGAAAATCATTGTCAGAAAATTCTAATACACTATTATCTGAGTGTTTATTGATTATCTCTTTTCATTTTGAGATTTTATTGCTTTGTTTAATTTTTTTTCAATTGAAATCTGACATTGGGGTATTCTGATTTGAGATTCTGGATCTTTATTAAACCTTCTGTTTTTGTTGGCTTCCTCTGATACCTACTTTTGCAGGGAAGTGGAGGGGAGTGCCTCTTTGTTACTGCCATGTGGGCCTTAGGAGTCCAGGATCCAAATGCTGTTTCTAGTGACATTGAGTTAGGGTTGTTTATCACTCAACAGAGGTAAGTGTTCTGGCAACCTACTCAGCCTTCTCTAATAACACCTTTGGTAGGTCTTCTAGGTACCTCAGTATAGCCTGGAAAGAGTGGAGGTATAGGATTGCCACTCTGCTTTTGCTGGATGAGACCACAGTTTAATTTTTTGATGTCTGGTTGGAGTAGTGTGGTTATTAGTTAAAAAAAAAATGATGGATTTTCATAGGCTTCCCTTTTTTTGATCCTTGGGCTAGAGAGGATTTTTAAGTTTTTTTTTTTTTTTAATTGTTGAATCCTATTGGTATTTCCAAGTTATCACCTTCTCTAGAAGTCAGTCTGGAATCTAGTAGACCAAAAGAAAACCCAAGGAATTCAGCACTGTGGTGTTCCTTGGATTCCAAGGGCTCTAGCTGGTCTGCCTACTTTCCACCATTTAGAAAAGTCTCACACTCATTTTACTTAGAACATCTAGGGTTTTAGTTGAACTCCATGGAGAAAATATGTCTCTACTTTATTCCTAGAAGGAGATGTTCTCTTGCTGAAGGATTTTAAAGGCCATCTCAGAATTAAAGACCATCTGAATGGCCCAGTTAGGGCCAGTTATGCAATTATTTTCTATTTATCTATAGGCAGAGCAGCAGTGTCATGGATTTAGTACCTACTCCACTGGCATGCTGGAAGCAGAGCCTGAAAAAGGGGGATTGGAAAATAAGCTGATGTTCTAGGAGATAGCTACTGTATAGATTTTTAAGGGTTGTAAAAACCATTATCTGCCTTCATTGTGTGCTGTTTGTGAGAAAAGACGCCAGTTAGTTTAGCATCACTTGGGCAGCCTTAAAACTGTTTATAAATGGACAAATTAAATATGAATGGATATAAGAAAATGGACTGAATATTTTAGATGGAGATGAAATTTAAATTATAGATAAATCATAGATCTTAATTGCCTTTAATATTAAATGAAATGCCACACAACATGGATTTACAGAGATAACTGGAAACTATCAAATTTCATATACTTTATTACTTAAACATACTAGTTCTAAGATGCAATTTATTAATCAGAGCCTACTTAGAAGATGTTCATTATGTATTCCTAACAAATCTCAGCTGTCATTTTCCTGTCAGAAGTTTGACATTCTCAGTGTTGGTACTTTTTTAACAGTATTTAAAAATCGCTTACATTCCTGCTAACATAATTGGGTTAGTGATGTTCTGTCACTATTAAAAACTCTTTAATTAAACAGAAAGATGTTTTCTGTAATCTCTTTCCAGTTCCAGTTATCTTGACAGTTAACATTTTCCTCCAGTTTCTCTACGACAGCCTTTGACATTTGCCCCACTTATTAACTATTTATTGTGAGTCTACCATTTTTTTACCAGTGCTCTACTTGCTGGGTATACAGATGTATATAGAGTGGAATTATGTTTCTCCCTTGCAGAGATTCCATTCTACTTGGGAAAATAAATCACAGTATACAAATTAATATATAATATTTGGCCAGGTGATGATCAGTGCCAAAGACAATGACACAGTGTTGGAAGATAGAGAGATGAGGTGGGAAGTACTTTAGAAAGGGTTGTTAAGATCTTTCTGAGGATGTTACGTTATAGCTGAGATCTGAATAACAAGGGGAATACAGCTCTGAGAATTGGGACAAGAACTTTCCAGGCAGAGGAAAAAGTAAATGTGAAGACCGTTTGAGATGGATTTGGGATATTTGAAGAAGAGCATAATGTCCAGTTTAGCTAACAGTGGAAAAAGTGAGAGGTGGATGGGTAAGGAGGTTGGAGAAATAGACCACTATCAGATGATGTAGGGTTGCATGGGTCATGGTAAGTAGCTGGACACTTGAGAACACAAGAGTGTTTGGCAGTTGCGTAGAAAATTGTAGGAAGCTGGAGTGGTAGAAGGAAGATGAGGTGGAGGTTCAAATAATCTAGGCTTGGACTACCTTATGGTGGGGAAAGTGATAAGGTACTCCTTGGATTGAAAATATATTGTAAAGGTAGACACAATAAAACTTGCTGATGTATTGAATGTGGAGTGTGAGAGAGAGAAAGGAGTCAAGGACAACACCGGTGTGTGACGTAAGCAATAGGATGGAGTTACTATTTACTGAGACAAGAAAGACTGTAGGAGAAACCTATTTTGGGGTGGAGGGCAAATGTTACATTCGAGGTGCCCCTTAGGCATGCAAATAGAGACACTAAATAAGCAACTGGATGTATGAGCCTGGAATTGAGATTAGGACTGGAGTATAAATTTTAGAGTCCTCAACTTGTATACTGTCTGTGAAGCTATGGGATTGACAGACTTGCCTAAATAGTACACAGGGAGGAGGAAAAGATGACTTAAAGGCCAACCTCTGTTGTAGAAGTCAAGATGAGGCAAAGGAAACAAAGGGAGAAGTCACTGACGTAGGAGGACACTAAGGAAGGAAAATCTTATGAAATCCAAGAGAAGGAAATCTTCTGAGATGACCAGACTGTGTCAAATGTTTCTGAGCAAGAATCAAGAGAAGATTGATAATTGATTATAAGACTTAAAAAAAAGAGAATGTTTCAGGGCTTGGTTGACTAAAGGTTTGAGGAAGTAAGTGGGATGAGAGTCTGATTAGGATAGATTGAGAACGAGAGGTGAAAAAAAGAAGATAGTTAATAGGCAGTTCTTGAGTTTTCGCCATAAAGAGGAGCAGAGAAATAGTGTGGGAGCTGGAAAAGAATGTGGGGGTTAAGGGGGAGCCCGTTTCTCATGGGAAATGTTGTAGTATGCTTGTATGCTTACAGAAAAAAAAAGTATAGCAAGGGAGCAGGAAGTGTTAAGAGAACTATAATTGCATTAAATGTAAAGTGGAATAATATGGGAATTAGAGTCTAATAAAAATAAAAATATAACAAAAGTAGAAGAGCATAGAATATAATACTTGTATTTTAAACTGTTAAATTACCTTTGAGTTTTTTTTCACCATTTCTTTGAGCACATTCTTTTCAGTTTAACCAAACCCAACTGATGATATGAGATAGACGTGTTTTGCCTTTGTCAGCCCAGCATCCCTCTTTCAGTAGTAGGGCAACTGTCCTTTCAAGCCCAGGGTTCTGATAGACCTGTGGTTATGGCTTCTGGCTTTTAGGGTGAGAACAGGACCTAACTAGCCTGATCTGGATGCCCATCTCCTTCACCACTGTGCTTGGTCTAGGACTATGGCATCTAAGGAGACTAAGAGTCCTGTGAGATGGCAAATAAAAATTCTGGGACACAGAAAACCTTAATTTTGAAGAAAAATTTGTAAGCTTGAGGTAGGAAAGAATGAGGTAAATACACAAATAGAAGCAGAGTCCAGGTGGAGAGATCGTGTGAATGACCACATTCAAGCCTCTAGATCTGTGCTTGAAGTATATCCTCCCTTGAAATTTCCAGTTGTCTAAGTCAATTTCCCTTTTTGGTTTAAAGTAGTTGGATTAATTTCTACAAGTGGCACCTGAAAAAGTACTAACAATATTTAATATTACATGGCACATTTAAAAGAATTACATATTTTCAAATTACTGAATACTAAGGCTATTGGAAAATAATGATCAAAGAAACCTTTTGGTTGTCAGATAGGATTTCTGTCTCTGCATGGAATGGGGGGTGGATATTCTAAGAAAGGAAATCAGTGGAGAAATACATTGGCTGCATCTTATTGTTGAGCTTCTTCCTTCAGATCATTATTTACCACCCTCTTCTAAAAAGAAATTATATTGTCATTCTAGTTGCCAGCATGTGCCCCAATTTTGGTTATGCTGCTGAGTTGTATGTAAAGTAATTGAGTGTGTGTGACTAGGGAAGTGGGCCATGCCTGCTTAGTGAGTATATCCACATTCTTTGTGGGAGCCCACCATAGTAAATTGCCATGAAAATGAAGGAATGTCCTGTTGACTGCAACAAGAAATCTATATCCCTAACATTTTACTGAAGTATTTGAACAGAAGGACTGGCAATAATAACAAAATATGGAAGAAAGTCATGATTTACTAAAAATTGCTTATTTTTGTAAACGTTCATTTTAAGAGAGCGCATGTGTGAGTGGGGGAGGGGCAGAGAGGGGGAGAGAGAGAGAGAGAACGAATGAACTCAAGCAGGTTCCTCACTGCCAGTGCAGAGCCTGACATGGGGCTTGAACTCAGGAACCATGAAAAGACCACCTAAGCCAAAATCAAGAGTTGGATGCTTAACTAACTAAACCACTCAAGTGCCCCAGAAATTGCTTATTTCTGTTCATGAAGTATGTGTAAGTCCGCATAAAGGCCAACCATCCTTCTACCTTCTCAGCAAGAGATCACAAGTAAATGGGATGAATCAATGGCATGTGTTTCTCCAGGAGAAAAAGGAGATCACAGGAGTAGGATTAGATGTGTATTCTCTCATTCTCCACCTAAAAAACTGTGGGACTCCGGCGCCTTCTTTCTGATGCCCTGGAGTTGGCAGGCACGTTATGTGTATGAGGGTGTGTGGTGGCTATGTGAGTTGACTATACCTTGCCCTCTTCCTAGGCTGTGGTGGAGGCTTCTCAGAGGCTGTGGTACAGAAGGGAGGCTCAGGGCCTTGGTGGCTCCTGGCCTCTTGGACATCTGACATTGACAGGTGATTTGCCCCAACTCAGGTTAATCAGTCTCCTCAGTTTTCTAATACTCAGATTATGTTCTTTTATCCTCTCTCTGCCCTGTAACTCCCTTCTGTAAAACCTGGTGTATATGGCTGGGTGGTAGTACAGACTGAGAAGCACATACTACATGTATTCAGTCATGCTTCTCCTTGGAAAACAGAATTGCTGGTGTGCTAAACTTGTTGCTCTGACAGATTTAACGATGTTCCATTGGAAGGTGGGTCTACTTTTCTCGAATTCAGGCTGGCCTGCCATGGCTTTACCAATGGATTTTGGAAAAGTAATGTTATGTCCATTCTAAGGGGATAGCAGTTCCCACTTACTGTCTCCTGGAGTGCTCCCTGAGAGTTCTGGGCCATATGTCCACAGTCAAATTATCATGCTGGGAGGTACCCTGGAGTAGCTCTGAGCCTAGATGGAGAAGTTGAGGGGCCCATCCAAGCCCAGCCTTCCAGCCTCCCTCCCTCCTCTGAAAGCCCCAGGCACATGACTGCATACATTTTCGACCTTTTATTCAGACCATCACTAGATAATTACAGCTGAGTAATTCAAGGTGATACTGTCATGGTGCAGAATTGGCCAGCCAAGACTTGTTCAGATTCCTGACTCATAAAATTGTGAGATATAACATAGTTGTTTTAAGCCACCTAATTTGGGACATAGTTTGTTATGTAGTGATATTTCTATAACTGGAATGGCCTCTGACATTTCTCAGGATGTGTTGCTTCTTCTGTTTCCTTTGGGAACCACAAAGGGTGTCAGGTTTTCAGTTCCAGTGCCCCTGCCAGTTCTGCGCACATGTCTGATTTTACAGGGGCATACAGTGTGAGCTCTGTGTGTCTTTGGCCCGATTATTGGTCCATAGGAGGACCTCGCACAGCTTGGGTGAGGCTAGCTCTCTGTGTCCCGTCTTCACTGTTTCCTACCTTCTAGCCAGAATTTAGCATTTCTTCATATCGCTCTCTTCTTCCTGAAACTGCCATAGTACTCTGTGCTTAGTTTTTCTGAAGGTACCTTGGAAGTGGATTAGAGGAGAGCTCTATGTCCTACACCATACAGAAAAAATAAGAATTTCCCATTAAACAAATATGTTCTTCTTTTCTCAGGTATGTGCCCTACCACCCATCTAAAATCCCCTCTATTATTCAAGGGAATGAGCTGTTCGTATGAGTTTGGGTTCCCTCCCACCCCTCTTGAGTATCTTTTCAGGATTTCTCTAATAAAGACAGATGGCTAAGGTGGAAGTCTGTCTGCATGTATTCCTTCTCATCACAACTGAAACATATAGGTGCACATTTCTGCCCCTCAGTGTGCTGGACTGTCCCAGAATTGATCTAGAATCTTCCCCAAGTGAATGGTGTCTAAAAGGAGCTGGGAGTTATATACTTGGTAATGACTTTGCTGTTGGTTACCATCTGTGTCACAATAGCAGACTAGGTGGCTTGGAATCCTGCCTGACCCCAGGGCCTTACTTGACAAGGATTTGACCTTTTAATGAGCTAAGCCATTCTCTACTTCAATGCTATCTTTAGACTATTGTCTCATTGCCTCAGGGAGCCGGTTCCCCCCTGTACCTTCCCACACTTGCTCTACTGATGACATGAATTCAATCTCTGAAATCTGAATTTTTTTCCACATGAACTTCTCTAGGATAGTACCTTCTGAGTGCCTCATCTGTATTCCTTTCCTACAAGTTATGTCCTAGTGGTCTCTTGCCAAGTTCTCTGGATTTTGAACCCATATGTAGAGTTTGCAGTGTTTTTGTTTTGTTTTGTATTGAGATGTAGCTGACATATAAAATGGTAAATTTAAAGGGTGCAGTGTGTTTCAATACATTTTATGTTGTAATAGGATAACTATTACAGTGTTAGCTAACAGTTCATCATGTCAATTATTTTTGCATATGACGAAAGATCTATGCTTACCAACTCTGAAGTATATAATAGAATATTATTGACTATCAACACAATACTGGGTATTAGATTTCCAGAACTTATAACTGCAAGTTTATACCCTTTAACAATAATCTCCTCAAACATCCCACTCCTCAGCCCTGGGTGAATTACTGTTTCCAACTACTAACTACTAGCTACTGTTTCTAAGAGTTAAGCTTTTATAGATTCCACATGTAAGTAAGGTCACCAAGTATTTTGTCTTTTATTCACTTGGTGTAATATCCTCCAGTTTAATTTATATTTCAAATTTCAGGATGTCCTTGGTCATGACCGGAGAATACATAACATGTACACCATATCTTCTTTAGCCATTCATTCAATGATAGATACATAAGTTGTTTCCATATCTTGGCTATTGTAAATAATGCTGCTATAGCTAAAAATAAATGGAAGTGGAAATACTGTTTTAATATCCTTTTTTCATTTCCACTGGATATATATCTGGAAATGGAATTGCTGAATCATGGCAGTTAGAATTTTTTGGAAATTTTGGAAAACTCCATACTGTTTTCCATAGTGACTGAACCAATTTACATTTCAACCAACAGAGTAGAAGTCTTCCTTTTTTGCCACGTCCTTCAATGTAGGTATGAGGGCTGATAGATTGAACACAGATTCTCAGACTTAGTTGAGGATCCTTTCAGAGGAAGAATTTGGCAGGGAATTTAAGGAACAGAAAGAACAATAACCTGAAGCAGAGAACTATAATACCAAGCAACAGAGAAGACAAGAATGAATACGGATATGGATATAAGATCCATAACCAAGAACCCAGATAAGCTGAAACACCAAAAGGAAAAATGGCTAAAAATTAACCTTTCTAAGCTTAACCTTTCTAGATTAATACTAGATTAGATTAACCTTTCTAGATTAAGACTAGATTAACCTTTCTAAGCTTCAAATTACTCATTGTGAAATAGGGCAGTGGCACTGGGTATCTCAGATGTTGAGAGAACTAAATGAGATGATGCCTGTGAAGTGCTTTGCATGGTGTCTGGCACTTGGTAAATATAAATGTTAGGTACTATAAACATTAGGAAAAGGGTACTACCCAGGCTGATTTGTTAGAAATTAAATGATACGGGGCTTGGGTTGCAGTGAAACATTTGCATTTGTGTACATGGAGAAACATTCAGTTGGCTTTAGAATTACTAGGGGATATTGGTAATCATTTCCTTAAAAACTGATTTAAATATAACAAGAATCTTGTGGTTTCTAGCTGCAAGAAGGGAAAAGATCATGGAACTTGGAAGGCTGTTTGAAGGAGTTGTGGCTATCTTTCAGTAGTTACAAATATGGACATAGTAGACTCCAAGCTGGGTTTATTCTTCTAATGTCATCTTTTAATGTGTACAACTGTATTCAGCCGTGCTTAATTTGATTTTTTAATTCAGAGTGGATATTGTGGTTGCCACCTTATAGTTACTGTGGTTAGGTGCAAAATTAATTGCCAAGATAGACATACTTAAGCTATACTTGAACAAAAGATAAACCATTTTCTATACTAAAACAGCTTCCCTTTGAAGATTACTTAGAGGATGTTAGTGGAATACATCAGCTATTACGTGGAGCTTAAAATGACCACCTTAAACTAGATAGTAAAACGGTGCCATGCTGAACTGCAATAGAATCTAGTATAACTTGATGCAAACATCTGAGTCACTGGCAGTACATGTGCGTTGTATTCATTCAACTGGAAAACATATTGTGCTTCTGCTATGTGCCTTAGACTGATAATAGGAAAGGTTTCATAGAAAATATAACACTTAAGTCAAGATGGCTTTCACCAGATGAAGGCTTTATTAAGTATTTGTTGTATGCCAGGTATTTTGATCGCACAGCATTTAATTGTCCCAGCAACACTATGTAGTAGGTACTAAGGAACCATAAACAGAGAGGGTGAAATAACTTTCTGAGTGTCGCACATTAAGCAGCAATGGGAGTGTGACTCCAGAGTTCATGCTTTCAACCCTTACATTGTACTGCTCTCCGATACCCTAGAGGCTCTTTCATACACTTTAATTTATTTATAGATTTTTCTTCATAGCATTTAGTAGTTTGGGTTGTGCTAACATGAGAGATGGAATGTCTGATTTGCGTTAGTTTATTCTTGGTGCCTAATAAAGGTCCAACACATAGCAGGTAATTAATAAATACCAGATGAATGAATGAACCAGGTTGACAAAAGGGAAAGGTATTTCAGGCAGAGGAAATAGTGTGGCAAAATCATGGAGGCATGAAAGGGACTCTGGGTATTCTGAAAATAATAACTACCCATTGTTGACCTCAAATAGGCTAAACCATTTCAGTATATCCCATACATTCTCACAAAAGTCTTTCAGGGCAGGTATTGATCCCATTTATATAGATAAGGAAATCAAGGTTAGAATAGGTTAAGTAACATGTTCAAAATCCCATAGTAAATGGTGGATCTGGGTTCAAATGCAGGTCTGTCTAAATCCTGAACACAAGTTGATAATGTGGTAGTATCCCTCTGTTTGCAGTTGAGGATGGAATTGGTAAAAGATGAATCGTTCTTTGGAACCTAAAGCCTTTAGAAGTCTTGGTAACCAGTATCTAAAATCTTGACTAGCCATAGGGTCTACAATTAAATTAGAAACCAGAGTAGTTCACATGTGTATAGTACACACATATCTATAATTGTTTCGGGATGCTCAAATGCTTGAATTATTTTTGGTAATACAGATTACATGTTTCCCCTAATATTCTAAATCATAATTTCATGTTCAAGTTAGTTACTGTGTTGTACTAGATTCTGATAGGGTTGTTACTAAGGTCTTTGGGATAAAATCAGCTCATGAGGGCAATACTTCTACCACCCATCTATTAAAGTAGAAGGAACACACTTTAGGCTAGTAGAGGGAATTGATGACCTCCTTCATTCTTACTCTTTTGGATTTTGTAGCATTGAGTCATGCTTGTGGGCATTGCTGGTGTGTAGAAAAAAATGATCAGTGTCATATGGAAGCAGATAGTGAGATGGATTAGAGCCTTCATTGAAGATGAATAGAATGTATCGTGTGTAAGCCACTCACTGGTTCTTAATTCAAGCTGTACTTCAGCATCTAGGGGATTCTTAAATAATGATGGCTGGGTTATATCATATTTTAGACCAGTGGTTCTCAAGTTTGGCTGCACATGGGAATCCTCTGGGAAATTTTATAAACTAATGCCTGGCATCTACTCCCAGAGTTTCTCATTTAATTGGTTTACTGTAAAGCCTGGGTATTAGGACTTGTGAAATTCCCAAGGTGATTCTAATGTGTTGTCAAGTTTGAGAAAATGATTATCATAAACAAACTTAAAAAGAATCTCTAGTGGTTATCAAGTTTAATGATTCTTAAAAATCAAAGCTTTTTTTAAAGCATGGATTTGTGCCATGTATCCCCAGATAGTCTGATTCAGTAACTCATGGTGGGGTCCATGAATTTGCATGTATATTAGACTCCTAAGTGGTAGTGATGCTGCTGGTTCAGTGGCTACTCTTTGTGGAGTCCTGATCTGGTTATGTTACGCTTAGTACTCACTTTTTTATTCCAAATTTTCAACTAAAATCTTGTGTGTAAATGTTTCCATATTACCTCAGTTTAGTTTGAGTTGTAAGGGAAGGTTTCTACATTGTGTCTTAGGCCAAAATATTAAAGGTGTGGTGTTCTCCCAGGAGGGAGCTTTAATCAATAACAAGGTAAATCTCTGAATAAGAGGGATGATTATGAAGTCCAATGATGCGTTCTCTTCTACCTGACCTTCTCGTCTATTATCAGTGGAAGATCTGGAATTTGACTTTTTTTTTTTTAAGAGACAGAATGATTTTACCTTACAGTAAATAGTAAGGCATGTGAAACTACAAATAAAAGTGATTGCATTAAAAAAAAAAACAATTTCCAACTCAAGAATGTTGTTCCTTTAAAACACTCATTTTAGAAAGACAACCATATGCTTAAAAGAGGCTGATAATGCACCCAAATCTTCTGTTAGTTTTTCAGAGATAATTCTGGAACTTAGCTGGCAGACTTTGAAATATCGTTATGATATTAGTGACAACTCTTACTAACAGTTTTTAACATAAACATTTTAAACATACACGACAATACACAGGCTAGTATTTTCATATGCTTAACATCAAATTTTAAGAGTTACCAGGATTTGTCTCTATTTACTTTATAATTTTTCCTTTCTGAAGTGTCAGAAGGCAAATACCAGACACATCATTTTATACCTCTGTGCTTCTCAATGTATTACAATGCTATTATACCTAATAATTTGTTACAAACCAATACCACATTCTCAAAGAGGTCTTTGTTTCAAGCCAGAATCCAAACAAGATCTATATGTTGGATGTCACAATTGTTTCCTGAGACTATTTTCATGTTTATTGGCTCCTTCCCTATTATAGTCCCTGGATGGCCTTTTGACTTGTTCCAGCACCAGGTCAGTGACTTGGTAGAAGAAACCATAAAAGATCCTAATTTTAGAATAGGGCTTCCTTGTGTCATTTAGTTTTTCTATCACCTATATTTTTTGTTATTTATGCTAATTTTAGGTACTTGATCAGATTTTTGAACATTTTTGGCAAGAATACTTCATAATATGGATCTTGGGTGCTTCTTATTGTATCACATCAGAAGGCAATAATATGTGGTTGTTATATTTCGTGAGATATTAAGAGTCAATTGCTGAAGCCTGATTCCTCCATTATAAAGTTCCCCATTAGCATATGTCTATGGGTTTCTTCTCAGTAATGTTTGTTGCCAGAATCCATTATTTTACCTAGGGACTGCAAAGTAGTGTTTCTCTAAATGTAGTAGCCCTCTCATATAGTGTAGCCAGAATATTTTGGTTAAGAACAATAAAACAAAAATGTCCATCGTCAACTAAAACTATGCTGAAATACAGTTGTAGGGAAGGCAAGATGATTGTCCAAGTCTTTCCTCTTTAATTTCCAATAGCCAACCTCTAAAATAAGGAATTGGTGACCTACTTACTTGCAGAGATGTTGTTGTTTTTTTTCCTTGGATCTCTTTAAATTGTCATTATGAATTCATGGATTTTAGTGTTGTGTTTCTATCAGTAGCATTCATTCTTGGATACCCTTTTCTGATAAGCTTTTGTGTCCTCTTGGCACAACACACTTTGATATAATTTTTGTTAATGGGTACAAAATGTCTCAGTAAATGTGCCAAATATTTGATAGGTATTTGCCAGAAAACACTGAGTTTGATGGAAACTGAGTTTAGTGGTATCTGTTTTATTTAAAAAGCAAAAAATATATATATATATAACCATAAAGGTATGTTTCTCAACTACAAAAACTTTATCTTAGAGGCAGATCAAAGGAGCAATGATAATTTTTTTGAAAATACAGTTTGAGATCCAAAACTCATAGTTGTTCTATTTGGTGAAGTCATGTTTTAATTTTAATTCCAGTAGTTAACATGCAGTGTTAAATTAGTTTCAAGTGTATAATAAAATGATTAAACAATTCCATATATCACCCCAGTGCTCATCTCAACAAATGCCCTCCTTAATCCCCATCACGTATTTCACCTATCCCCCAACAACTTCCCTCTGGTAACCATGAGTTTATTCTCTATAAAAGTCTATTTCTTGGTTCTCTTTCTTTCTCTTTTGCTCATTCTACATATGAGTAAAATCATATGGTATTTGTCTTTTTTAGTCTTACTTATTTCACTTATACACTCTAGTTCAAACCATGTTGTTGCAAATGGCAAGATTTCATTTTTTGGATGGATGAGTAACATTCCATTGTGTATATATACCACATCTTCTTTATCCATTCATCAGTGGATGTACACTTGGGCTGTTTCCATATTTTGGCTATTGTAGACAATGCTGCTGTAAACACAGGGGGTGTGTGTATGCCTTGGAATTGGTGTTTGTGAATTTTTTGGGTAAATACACAGTAGTACAATTTCTGGATCCTAAGGTACTTCTATTTTTAACTTTTTAAAAGTTTATTTAATTTGAGAGAGCAGGAGAGAAAGCACAAGTGGGGGAGGATCCGAGAAAGAAGAGAGAGTGAGAATCTCAAGTAGGCTCTGGACTGTCAGCACAGAGCCTGACACAGGGCTTGAACTCATGAACTGTGAGATCATGACCTGAGCCGAGGTTGGATGCTCAGTTGATTCACCTAGGCGCCCCTTTTTTAAGTTTCTGTGGAAACTCCATACTGTTTTCCAGAGTGGCTGCACCAGTTTGCATTCTCACCAAGAGGGAGCCCTTTCTCCACACCCTCTCTAATACCTATTGGGCTGATTTTAACCATTCTCCTAAGTGTGAGGTGATGCCTCATTGTGTTTTTGATTTGTGTTTCCCTGATGCTGAGTGATAGTGAGCATCTTTTCATGTGTCTGTTGGCTGGATAAATGTCATCTTTGGAGAAGTGTCAGATCTGGTCTTCCAATTTTAATTGGATTACTTGATTTTTGGGTGTTGATTTGTATACGTTCTCTATATATTTTGGATACTAACCCTTTATTCCATAAGTCATTTACAAATATCTTCTCCCATTCAATAGGTTGCCCTTTAGTTTAATTTTTTTCTTGCCTGTGCAGAAGCTTTACCTTTTGATGTAGTCCCAATAGTTTGCTTTTATTTCCTTTGCCTCAGGAAAATGATGCTATGACTGATATCAGCAATATCACTGCCTTTGCTCTTGTCTAGGATTCTTATGAATTTAGGTCCCACATTTAAGTCTTGAATTCATTTTAGGTTTTTTATTTGTGGTGTAAGAATGTGATCCAGTTTCATTGTTTTGCATGTAGCTGACCAGTTTTCCAAAACACCATATATTGAAGGGACTGTCTTTTTCCCATTGGATATGCTTTCTTCCTTTGTTGAAGATTAATTTACTGTATAATTGTGGGTTTATTTCTGGGTTTTCTATTCTTTCCATTGATTATGTTGAAGATTGATTTACAATATAATTGTGGGTTTATTTCTGGGTTTTCTATTCTTTTCCATTGATTATTGATTGTGTGTCTATTTGGTGCCAGTACCATACTGTTGTGACTACTTCAGCTTTGGAATAAAACTTGAAGTCTGGAATTGTGATAACTCCAGCTTTGCTTTTTGTCCTCAAGATTGCTTTGACTATTCGAGGTCTTGGGTGGCCTCATACAAATTTTATGATGGTTTATTCTAATTGTGTGAAAAATGCTGTGGGTATTTTAATGGCAATAGTATTAAGTGTGTAAATTGCTTTGGGTAGCAGAAACATTTTAACGATATATTCCAATCCATGAGCATGGAATGTCTTCCCATTTCTTTATGTCCTGAATTTCTTTCATCTAGTGTTTCATAATTTTTAGAATGCAAGTCTTCCAACTCTCTGGTTATGTTTATTCCTAGGTATCTTATGTCTGGCGCAATTGTAAAGGAGATGGTTTTCTTAATTTCTATTTGTGCTACTTAATAATTAGTGTATAGAAATGCAACAGATTTCTGCACATTGATTTTGTATCCTGTGACTTAACTGAATTCATTTAGCAATTGTAGTTTTTTAATGGAGTCTTTAGGTTTTTTCTGTGTGGAGTATAATGTCAGCTGCATTTAGTGAAAGTTTTACTTGTTCCTTACAAATTTGGATGGCTTTTATTTATCTTTGTTGTCTGATTGCTGTGGCTAGGATTTCCATTACTTTGTTGAATAAGGCGGTGAAAATGAACAGTGTTCTCTTGTTCCTGTCCTTAGAGGAAAAGCTCTCAGTTTTTCCTCATTGAGTATGATGTTAGCTGTTGGATTTTCATATATGGCCTTTATTACATTGAGGTATGTTCCATCTAAACCTACTTTGTTGAGGGATTTTACTATGAATGAATGTTGTACTTTGTTCAATGGTTTTCTGCATCCATTGAAATAATCATAGGATTTTAATTTTTTATCTTATTGAAGGGATGTATCATGTTGATTGGCAGACATTTTTTGACAATTTTAAATTTATTTTTTTAATTTAATTTTTTAAATTTATTTTTTAATCCAAGTTAACATATACTGCAACAATGATTTCAGGAGTAGGTTTGTTCGTGCCTCTTACCCATTTTGCCCATTCCCTCCTCCCACAACCCTCCAGTAACCCTCTGTTTGGTCTCCATATTTAAGAGTCTCTTACGTTTTGTCCCTCTCCCTGTTTTTATATTATTTTTGCTTCCCTTCCCTTATGTTTATCTGCTCTATGTCTTAAAGTTCTCATATGAGTGAAGTGATATGATACTTGTCTTTCTCTGACTAATTTCACTTAGCATAATACCCTCTAGTTGCATCCTCGTAGTTGCAAATGGCAAGATTTCATTCTTTTTGATTGCCAAGTAATACTCCATTGTATATATATGCCACATCTTCTTTATCCATTCATTCATTGATGGACATTTGGGCTCTTGCCATACTTTGGCTATTGTTGATAGTGCTGCTGTAAACATTGGGTGCATGTGTCCCTTCAAAACAGCATACCTGTAACATTTGGATAAATACCTAGTAGTGCAATTGATTGGTCGTAGGGTAGTTGTATTTTTAATTTTTTGAGGATCTTCCATACTCTTTTTCAGAGGGGCTGCACCAGTTTGCATTCCCACCAGCAGTGCAAAGGAGAACTTCTTTCTCTGCATCCTTGAGTTGATTAGCAAATATTGAGCCCCCCGAGTCCCAGCCTTGCATCCCAGGAATAAATCCCACTTGATTGTGGTGAAGGGTTTTTTAAATGTATTTATTTTGGTTTGCTAGTATTTTTGTTTTTTTAATTAAAAAAATTTTAAAAAAAGTCTTTATTATTATTAAATGAGTCTGGCTAGAGGTTTATCTGTTTTTTATATTTTCAAAGAACCAGCTCCTAGTTTCATGGATCCGCTCTGTTTTTAGTTTCTATATCACCTATTTATCCTCTAATCTTTATCATTTCTTTCTTGCTGCAGCTTTTGGGTTTTATTCTTTTTCTAGCTCCTTTAGGTGTGAGGTTAGGTTATTTATTTGAGATTTTTCTTCTTGAGATAGGCATGTATTGCTATAAACTTACAAGCACTTTTGTTGCATCCCAAAGGTTTTAGGGCCATTTTTTTCATTTTCATTTATTTCCATGGACTTCTGGATTTCTTCTTTGATTTCTTGATTGGTTTATTGTTGAGTAGCATGTTGCTTAATTTCCATGTATTTGTGGTCTTTATATCGGATTGTTTTTCTTATGGTTGATGGCTTGTGGTCAGAAAAGATGGGTGGTATGACTTCAATCTTTTCTATTTTGTTGGAGCTTGCCTTGTGTTCTAATAGTGATCTATTGTGGAGAATGTTGCTGTGTACTTGGAAAGAATACGTATTCTGTTTCAGGATGGAATGTTCTGAATATATCTGTTAAATCCAACTGATTCAGCATCATTCAAAGCCACTGTTCCATTGTTGATTTTTCTCTTTAGATGATTTGTCTATGGATAGAAGTGGGGTGTTAAAGTCCCCTATTACTGTATTATCAATTAGTTCCTTTATGTTTGTTATTAACTGTTCTAGGTATTTGAGTGCTTCCATGTTGGAGCATAAAAACTTAAAGTTGTTACATCTTCTTGTTGGATTGTCCCCTTCATTAGTATATAGTGTCCTTCTTTGTCTCTTGTTAAAGTCTTTGTTTTAAAGTCTATTTTATGAGAGAAGTGTTGCTACTCTGGCGTGCTTTTTTTTTTTTTAACTTTATAGTTTATTGTCAAGTTGGTTTCCATATAACACCCAGTGCACTTCCCCACAAGTGTCTTCCACTATGACCATCACCCCCCTTCCCTTTCCCCCTCCCCCTTCCACCCTCTGTTTGTTTTCAGTATTCAAGAGTCTCTCTCAGCTTTGTCTCCCTCCCTCTCCCTAACTTTTTCCTCCTTCCCCTCCCCATGGTCCTCTGTTAGGTTTCTCCTGTTAGACCTATGAGTGAAAACATATGGTATCTGTCCTTCTCTGCCTGACTTATTTCGCTTAGCATGACACCCTTGAGGTCTGGCGGCTTTTGACATTATTGGCATGATGTCTCTCCATCCCTTCACTTTGAATCTGCAGGTGTCTTTATGTCTAAAATCAGTCTCTGGTAGGCAGCAAATAGATGGGTCTTGATTTTTTTTTTCCACTCTGTCACCCTATGTCCTTTGATTGGAGCATTTAGTCCATTTATGTTCAAAGTAATTATTGATAAGTATTTATTGCCATTTTGTTATTTTGTGCTTGTTTTTGTAGTTTTTCTCTGATACTTCTGTTGCTCTCTTCATAGTGTGCTAGCTTTCTTTAGTGATAGACTTGGATTCCATTGTCTTTATTTTTTACATACCCATTAGTGGCTTTTGGTTTGTTACCATTAGGTTTGTATATAATATCTTCTGTATATAGCAGTCTATACTAAGTTGCTGATTGCTTAAGTTGAAACCCACTTTTTTACTCCCATCCCCCACAGTTGAGGTATATGGTGTCATATGTTACATACTTTTATTTAGTAAATCCCTTGACTGATTTTCTTTACACAAACTTAATTTTATTGCCTTTGTTTTCCTACTTTGCATACTCTCACTTAAGCTCTTGCTTAAATATTAGAATTCTCTTTCATGTTTATTGTACGGCTGGTTTAGTGCATATGAACTGCTTTAGATTTTGTTGGTCCAGGAAACTCTTGATTTCTCCTTCTATTCTGAATGATAGCTTTGCTGGATATAGAGTATTCTTGGTTAAAGACTTTTCCCTTTCAAGACTTTCAATATATCCTGCCACTCCCTTCTGGCCTGCACAGTTTCTGCTGAAAAATCTACTGGTAACCTTACATGATTTGTCTTTTATGTTACTGCCTTCTTTCCTCTGGCTGTAAAAATTTTTTCATTACTTTTCTCCATCGTGATTTCTATGTGCCTTGGTGTGGACCTCCTGGGTGGATTTCGTTGGGTGATCTCTGTGCTTCCTGGATCTGGATATGTTTTTTTTTTGCTTCCCCCATATTAAGAATGTTTTCATCTATTATTTTTTCAAATAAAATTTCTGCCTCTTTTTCTCTCTCTCCTTCTGGAATACCTATAATGTGACTGTTACTATGCTTGATGGAGTCACTGAGATCCTTAAGTGTTCTTATTTTGCATAATTTTTTTCTCATTTCACCTTGATTCCTTTCCATTACTCTGTCTTCTAGTTGATTAACTCATTACTCTTCTTTTCTAGTCTGCTATTCTACCAAGTTTATTTCTCTCTCTCTCTCTCTCTCTCTTTCTCTCTCTCTCTCTCAAGCAAGTGTGAGTGGGGGTTTAGGGGCAGAGGGAGAGACTCTTGAGCACGCTCCACACTCAGTGCAGACTCTGATGTGGGGCACAATGCCAAGGTGTGGGGATTGTGACCCGAGATGAAATCAAGAGTCACTTAACCACCTGAGCCACACAGGTGCCCATCTATCTAGTGTATTTTCAATCTTATTTATTGTGCTCTTCCTCTCTAGTTACTTGTTTTCTATCTCTTAAGGGTCTCTTGAGGTCTCCATTCTTAAGTCCAGTGAGCATATTTATGATCATTACTTGAAATTCTCTATAATGCATATTACTTAAATTGTTCTCTAAAACTGACCTTTGTGCTATGAAGCTGAAATACCTAATGGGAATACAGAGTTGGGTATAAAGAGGACCTATAGCTTTACTGCTTTTTGAGACAAAGGAGGCTGCAGCAGGCTAAGGACTTGAAAACTGAAACCCACCTGGAGGAAAGGGCTGGGAGTTTATAGGGAAGTGCAGGATCTAGCTTCTTTTAACAGGAATTTTGTACATACTGCCAGCTTCATTTGTCCTGTCTTCAGGGTGGTACTAGGTTCCTAAAACAAAAGTCTAAGAAGGGTGGAGGGGAGGTTTCAAGGAGGAAGTGAAAAGGATACTTAGTATAAAATTGAAACTTACTGAAGCATTAGTAGAGCCATTTTGATTTTTGTTCAACATTATGCTTTTAAGCAGTTTCAATATCCATTTTGCTTAGGTTTCCTGCTATGGTTTTGCCAATTTGTGACTTATTCCCCTGTCTCCCCACTTTACCTATGTGTGTCTGTTTTTGCATGTTAGGGAAGTCAGTTAAGTCTTTCTCTTGAAAGTGGTGGGATGTGCACTTTTGACGAGGTGGTGCTGGTCCTCCTCCACAGGAGACTTGCAGCCACTGCAGAGACTGGGGCATTTGGGGCTGCTCTTCACAGCAGGGCAATATAGGTTTAATAAGGTGAGGGCATCCTCCATGGGAGGTCAAGAGACCCAGTGTTGACAAGGTTTGTGTGGGTCTTACGGAGGGAGGGTATCCTCAGCCGTGGGACTGAGGTAGGCCTGGCTGGAGTATGTGGGTCATGGTGTAGGCAAGTTGGGTAAAGAATGCCAGTGGCCTGCTGGTTCCCACAGGTGGTTGTGTGTTGATGTTGCGGGTGGGGGAGGAAAATGGTGCCAGCCAGCTCCTTTGTTCCTGGAGAAGTCCCTCAGTGAACTCTGAGATTAGTAACTCTCCTTGCCTAAACCCAAGTGCCTTTCAAACTGCTGCTTCTGAGCTGTATTTGTATTTCTGCAGGCTCTTTGCTGTGCTATTTAAGGTCAGGGGCTCAGTTTCCTATTGCCCTTCAGACTCTTAGTGCTGACCCTGCTGATTTTTCAAAGTGCTAGGCTTTAAGTCCTGCTGGCTACAAGCACTCAGAAGATTAAACCCCTCTGATTTTCAATGCCAGTTGCTCTGGGAATTTCTCTTCCCCTTGCAGGATCTCTGGTGTGATATTGTTTCTGGCTCCTCTATATGCCAATGGCTCCTTCATGCTGTCAGACCTACAGGGTTTCAGTTCACAGTGAGTCCTCCCCCTTCCTACCCTCTTTGATGTGACCTCTTATCTACATTTAGTTGTGGAGTTTGTTTGGTTAGTCTTTGGGTCCTTTTCTGGGTTGTTTGCTCTGAGTGTTACTTAGTTGTATCTGGGATGAGGTGAGTTTAGGGTTCTCCTCCTCTGCCATCTTCCCCACTGGTGAAGGCATATTGGTATGGGTTAAAAAATAAAAAGTACCCTAATGTCTCTGGTAGAGTTTCAACTGTTAGCCATTTGTCTTGAATTTCTTATATTAAGTTGTAAAAATTCTATTTCGTTCTTTATCTTCATTTATTGGCTGAGACTTGAATTTTCTGTTTATTTCAATAGTGTTTACAATTGCTTGCTGGAACATTTTTATAATTCATCACTTTAAAGTCTTTGTCAGATAGGTCTATTATCTATTTAATCTCAGTGTTAACATCTGTGTGTGTGTCCCATGTGACACAGGGATGGAGAATTTGCTGGTTCTTTGCAAGCATGGTAATTTTTTAAAAAATTTTAAAATCCAGTTAATAGACACTGCAATATTACTTTCAGGTGTACAATTTAGTAATTCAACACAAGGAAAACAAAGTACTCATCACAACAAGTGTATCTGTAGTAATTTTGGATTAAGTATGACACAATTTGAAAATTAGGTTGTGAGATTCTGGGTCTTCTTTAATCCTATGGTGAATATTGACATTTTGTTGGAGCTGCAGATTCACAACTGCCTTCAGTGTGGTTTGGTTCCAGTAGCAGCTCAGCTTTCAAAGCCTTTGCAGTGGCGGTTGCAGCGCCCCATGTTGCATCACCCAGTGACAGTCAGTCTGGGATCTGGGTGGTAATCTTAGTTCACTTCTCAAAATCTGTTATATTCTGATTAAGATCCTGTCTACACATGAATGGCTCAAGGGCAAACCCAGCTATTAATAACATGCTATAAATAGTTTAAAATGTTTAATTTAGTTTATATTTTGGATAATTATAAAAATTAACAAAAATAGGAAAATTTAAAAGAATATTAGATCCTTCTCTGAGGTCACAAGCTTCTCTACCATTGCAATCTTCTGAGTACTTTGCATTTTCCTGGGTATCTCCTTGTCAGTCTTTTGGCTAGATATGTGGGGCTTTAGTTATCCTGGTCTGCCATGGTCTTTGGCAGCTGTGTCCATTTGTAGGGACAAATGGGAATGCTGACTGGAAGAGAGAAAAAGGGCAAACTCACCATAGTTTTGGTGGCACTTTGAATTATGTTCTTTATCCTCAGTCCACCCACTGCTAATTTCCAGAGTCCTCTCCTAGTTCCCCTGTGTATTCTGACCAGGTTTTATAACTAAATCAAATAGGAGAAACACTGGGGGTGGGGTGGGGCAGGAGTATGTTTACCCCATCTTACCCAGAGCCAGAGACTTTTGCCTAGAATTTAGATTAAAGATTGACCAATTCTTTTCTTAAAGGCCACAAACAAATCATTTTGGTTTGTAGGTCATATGAATTCTGTTGCAACTACTGAATTCTGTTTTAGCACAAAAGCAGTCATGTTTAGTAGGGATGTGGAATGATAATAAGAAATGTAAAACATCTCTCTTCAACTCACTGAGAAAATCTAGCAGGGATGATAACTCTGAAAAAGTTAAAAGTTATTTCATTCTGATTCAGTTAAACACTGTGACACTCCCACCTGTTGCAATATACCCTACTAGGCATTAAAGCATTGAGGATTTAGTTCCTGAATTACAGACTATGTTGTGCTCTTATATTCCTCTTGTTACTCATTGCTTTGCTTTTGTTCTCTAGAACTACTTGGTTCTTGTCTGAGATTTAGTTAGCTATGTCTTTTCTCAGTGTTGATTTTTGACAGGATGAGGGTGGGATAGCAAATGGGCTCATTATCTAAGCTGGATTCTGTAAACATACTTGAAGGTGGCAGTATCTCTGCCGGTGTCAGCCAAGAAGATGACAAGAAGGGATGGTGCTTTAACAGGACAAGGCTGACATTTATAACTAACTCTTATGGTCATATCAGCACAGGATTTGTTATTTACCATGGAAAAGATTGCTGATACTATTCCTGGTTAAATAGAAGCATTCTCTTACACATTTTCCCCAAGGCTGCACAAACCAAATAGAAGTACATCTTGATCAAAGAAACTAAGCCCGTGTGCAAGTATAGAAACAAATGTATGTGAGAGTCTATGAGGGTGATTGGCCCAGGCCTAAGTGTTATCCCAATAAGTCCTTCCCCCCCAACGCCCGCGCCGCATGGCAAGATAAGATTTCTTAGCAGAACTGCCATTTTCAATTTTAATATTGCAGACTGAAGTCTGGTTACTCTCATAAAAGCAGGCATCCCTAGAGTTTCTGTTACTTGGATCCGGCTAAGATTTCACATCTAGAAGAAGCTGTTATGAGACTGTATCCTGGGGTTCCCATTGACACCTCTAATGCACTTCTGTTACTTCTGCTCAGCACTTCTCATTGAAGAGCAGTGGGCTTTGCCATAATACTGTTTGAAGAGCTGATAGGAGAAAATGAAGGAAAAAATAATGTGAGAAGAAAGGAAGAGGTGGAGATTAGAAATTGAGAAACCAACATTTCTTTGAAAAATAGCTTAATATTTTAGTATACAGTATATCATTAAATCATTACAACCACTCAGAGTGTATGGGTTTTAATTTGCATGAAAGTAGTTTTGATGATAGGAGCTTGGATCCTAGTGCCAAAGTCTCAGGATTGCAATCTTGGGTCCCCTACTTATTGTATTACTTTGGGCAAGTTACTTAACATCTTTGTGCCCCAGTTTCCTTATCTGGAAAATGGAAAAAATAATGGTGCCTATTTCAAAGGAATGTTGTAAGGGTTGAATTAGTGTAGTAAAGGACTGAGTACAATGCCTGCTGTGTAGTAGACACTATATAAGTTTCATTTAGGGAAAAAAGTCTTGTTATATGGAACTCATGGGAAGCCTTTTGGGTTTCAACCAAGGCAAAGGACAATTCTGGATAGGGAAAGAGCGGAGTGTAAGGCAGGTAGTCTGCACATAGAAATTTGGTCTGGAGAAGAGTCCCTGTGAGTTTGAAGGAAGAAATGTGGAACATGATATACGATCCCTTGGGTTATTTTTCAAATTTCCATTAGGGAGATAGTATCAGGTTGCTGAGGTGGGCCTACATTAAGGCTTTAAGGAGACAAATTAAAGAACCATGTATAGTCTTAGGACTGTGTTGGCACCGTGGAACATAAGGTTGTTTGATATTAAAGCTTAACAGATTTCCACCCAGATGGGGGGTTGCATTTATCCCTTCAGTATACCCACAGGTAAAACAAAGATGAGCGGCAACAATCATGGTGTGGGATACAATAAGAAAAAATAGGAGAACTTTGCTCAAACTCCTGGCACAGAGCTCTTAAAATCCTTGAAATTGCCCAGGTTATAAGGGTTATAGGAACTCCTTTCAACCATACTTGAGTTTATGTTAATGAGGAATTTCTTGGGGGGCGGTCCCCTAAATAGCTTCACGATGGAGGCTGGTTGCCAGAGAGACCTGGCCTTGATTAGAAGCTTAGAATTTTCAGCCCCATTCCTCAATCTCTAGAGAAGGGAGAGACACTGAAGAGAGAGTACAGTGACCCATGATTTAATCATTGGTGCCAACACAATGGAACTTAGATAAAAACCCCTAAAATGAAGTTTAGTTGGGAGGGGGGTGTCTTCCAGATTAGTGAACACATCAAAGTGCTAGGAGGATGGTTCACCCAGAGAGTGCATGGTAGCTCTGTACCTCTTCTCCTATTCTTTGTCCTATGCATCTCTTCAAGTAAGCTGTTGTAAGGTGTATCCTTTGTAATTAATCAGTAATTGTTAAGAGTTTTGTTGAGTTCTGTGAGTAGTTCCAGTAAACTATCAAACCTGAGGATTCCATGCATTTTTATTAGCTGAGCAGAAATGTGAGTTACCTGGGAAACCCATTTGCAGCTGGTATCTACATTGGGATTAGATTTGTGAGACTGAGCCCTTAACCTGTGGAGTCTGAACTGGTTCCAGGAGTAGGTGTCAAAATGGAATTGTTGGACCCCAAGTTAGTATGGAAGAACCACAGGATTGGTTGGAGTGAGGAAAAATCCCACATATTTGGTGTCTGAAGCAATGTCAGAAAGAACCTCTCATGTGGCCAAATGAGAAATATCCATAGTGGTGATAGTCACTCTATTGACCACAGATACAGCTGCTATCTTGAACTAGGACATGGGCCCCTAGGAGCCTCACAGAGAGTGGAGATGGCTTGAGGGAGGTGCTTGGATACTATAATATAGATATAATATGGAATAAAAATAACTAATACTTCATATTTATAGAATAGAAGTTAGTCACAGACTGATGGCTTCTGGGCTGAGTATAATTATGCTTACCATTTTTTCACTCATTCAGTAGAAATGTTTTTCTATTACATACCTACCATTTTGTTAAGCATTTGGCATGGAGCAATGACTAGACAAAATCCTTTAGTTTGCTTATCTTTCAGAAGAGAAGAGACATTAAACCAATAATTGAATAAATGAAGAACTGGTAAAAGCTAAAGCTAAGGATTACGGGTGGTTGTTTTGCCAAATCAGAAGCTCTCATGGGTGTATGAAGGAGATTGGATTTTTAAAAAATTCCTATAGAATTACGTATCTACCCTGTACTGTGTGATATTCTATCCTTCATGAAAGCTTAACATTATTTAACTAGGATATAGGGAGGAAAGGAGACAAGAGATAGGAAAGTTTAAAATTCTTATTAGAAACTCCTAATATACTAAAATAGTCATAATTTAATAACTTCTGAGTACATTGTAGTAGAGAGGTCTCTACTCAAACATTTTATTGTTAGAAAGGTATTCTCCCTTAATAAAATGAGATGATGATGAGTAATAATAATGTATGGTGGTCCTAAATACATGAAGGATAGTTGTCCACTCTGAGGGTGATTCAAAAAAGACATTTAAGACAAGGAAGCAAGAGTGATAAGACTTTTTAAGTTGGTATGAAGAGAGGGAGAACTTAAAGGACTTAAAACTGAGACCTGGAGTTTGGATTAGGACTATTGTGGATTTTTTTTTTTTGTTATATTTACATTCTGAGATGGTACAAAATAAATTGATTCTGATTACCCAAACTTAATTATCACTCCTATAGATATTGACATTTCAAGGGATTCAAATAGTTTGATTTGACTGTTCAAACTCAATTTTAAGGTTTTAAGGCCCTTCTTTACATAGTGGAGTAGTACGTGGCTGATAGAACATTGCCAGGGCAGCATTGATTTTGGGCCATTGCCTTTGAATCCACACCCTACTTGCTCATCCTAGGATATCATTTATCTTAAGACTCACTGTGACTTTAGTAACAGCTTTTTGGAGGAGGGGGAAAACCAAACGCTGTTAAACATGTACATATTTTTTGGCCTAAGACATTATAAAATAGTAAGAAATAAAATAAGAGGATGTTTCACTATTTTTCCATGCTTATGTGGCAAGGTTACATACAAATAAAGGAATGTTTGGAGATTTTACTATCCTTTTAAATATTGCATAACGAGTTAGGCAAACCCATTGTGTATCTACTTACTACTAAGTGGTTCCAAATGGCAGTGTACATCAGAATCATTTGGGGGAGGTTTTAAAATCTGAACACACCTGAACACAGTAAATTTTGAGTAAACATGAATTTCTAGAGATGTGCTCAAGCAGGAGTATTTTTAATCTTCTAGATGATAGAGATGCAGCCCTAGGTAATAACTCCGCTGATCCAAGGTGAATATCATGTAGAGAGTCTTGAATGAATGATGCTTATTTACAGCTACACAAGCAATAGGCTGAGAACAAATGTTCTTTTGCTTTTAGCAAGGCAAACTTCCATGTGTTTAGTGAAGTTACTAGACAACATTTTGATTCTTAAGTAGAAGAATTCTGTTTGAAACATGGTAATCTACTTTAAAATGTATAATAGGATAATGTTGATTTTAACTTTCTGAAAAAAGTACAAATCATCATCTGTTGTAGGAATTAGCTCTTTTGTGGGATCCATTCCTAATAGTCAGCCATTCCTACATTTCATCCAAGGATAATTGGTTTTCTTTTAAATAATTAACATAATTCCTATAAGCTAGTGTTTCCTATAAGCAAGTATTTACTCCATTATTATCCTTCAAATTTGATTAAAACAAGAAAAGAAGTAATTCTAGCATAATCCAGAAAGTTGGTTTGGTCTACTGACTACAATAGTCTGATTTCTGCTGTATTTTAAATACTTACCATCTGTCTGCTTTGGAGAAGATCAGCCCAGATCAGTAAAGAGTACATTATTTGTCCTAAAAATTTGTACTAGAAGAGTTCATTATTTGTTCTAGTACATTATTTTTACTAGAAGACGTGATAATTTAGTAATGATTAATCTTAAAAAGAATAACTTGTTAAACACTTTTGTGGAGACATGTCTAAGAACTGGAACCTCTGTTTCTTATTTTTTTTTCTTTTCTTTTCTTTTCTTTTCTTTTCTTTTTTTTAACTTTATAGTTTATTGTCAAGTTGGTTTCCATATAACACCCAGTGCTCTTCCCCACAAGTGACCTCCACCCTGACCATCACTCCCCTTCCCCTTCCCCCTTCCCCTATCAGACCTCAGTTTGTTTTCAGTATTCAAGAGTCCTCATGGTTTGCCTCCCTCCCTCTCCCCACTATTTTTTCCCCTTTCCCTCCCCATGGTCCTCTGTTAAGTTTCTCCTGTTCCACTTATGAGTGAAAACATATGGTATCTGTCCTTCTCTGCCTGACTTATTTCACTTAGCATGACACCCTCAAGTTCCATCCATGTTGCCACGAATGGCCAGATTTCATTCTTTCTCATGGCCATGTTGGACATATAAACCACATCTTCTTGATCCATTCGTCAGTTGATGGACATTTAGGCTCTTTCCATGATTTGGCTATTGTTGAAAGTCCTGCTATGAACATTGGGGTACATGTGCCCCACTGCATCAGCACTCCTGTATCCCTTGGGTAAATCTCTAGCAGTGCTATTGCTGAGTCATAGGGAAGTTCTATTTTTAATTTTTTGAGGACCCTCCACACTGTTTTCCAGAGCGGCTGTACCAGTTTACATTCCCACCAACAGTGTAGGAGGGTACCCGTTTCTCC
>CM053574.1:78362994-78398688 GCA_028646485.1 Cryptoprocta ferox | reverse complement strand
TATCTATCGACAGGATCATATGATTTTTGTCTTTTCCTTTGTTAACGTGATGTATCACATTGATGGATTTGCGAATATTGAACCAGCCCTGTAACCCAGGAATGAATCCCACTTGATCATGGTGGATAATTCTTTTTATATGCTGTTGAATTCGATTTGCTAGTATCTTGTTGAGGATTTTTGCATCTGTATTCATTAAGGATATTGGCCTGTATTCTCTTTTTTTGTTGGGTCTCTGTCTGGTTTGGGAATCAAAGTGATGCTGGCTTCGTAGAATGAGTCTGGAGGTTTTCCTTCTATTTCTATTTCTTGGGATAGCTTGAGAAGAATGGGTATTAACTCTGCTTTAAATGTCTGGTAGAATTCCCCTGGGAAGCCATCTGGCCCTCGGCTTTTATTCATTGGGAGATTTTTGATCACGGATTCAATTTCTTCACTGGTTATGGGTCTGTTCATATTTTCTATTTCTTCCCATTTGAATTTTGGTAGTGCATGTATGTTTAGGAATTTGTCCATTTCTTCTAGATTGCCCAGTTTGCATATGATTTTTGATAGTAATCTCTGATGATTGCTTATATTTCTGAGGGCTTGGTTGTGATAGATCCATTTTCATTCGTGTATTTGTCTGTTTGGGTGTTATCTCTTTTTTTTCTGAGGAACCTGGCTAGAGGTTTATCAATTTTGTTTATTTTTTCAAAAAACCAACTCTTGGTTTCATTGATCTGCTCAACTGTTTTTTTGGATTCGATATTATTTATTTCTGCCCTGATCTTTATTATTTCTCTTCTTCTGCTGGGTTTGGGGTTCTCTTGCTGCTCCCCTTCTAGTTCCTTTAGTGGAAGGCACTGTTTTGAAATGGGAAACAATAAACTTAATTTGCACGTCTTCTATGAATGAGACATTAGCAGTCACTTTCAGGCCAATTATGTTGGCCATCACATTTTAATAGTGGCACTCAAAGTCAATTTAATTAGTTTTGTGAGTAATTTAACATTTTTCTGAATGTAAAACCATTCTGAGGGGAAAATAGGTATCCTGTAAATAATATTCACAGCTCTGCAAAAGCAAATCAGACAACCAACAACAGAGAACGTGCTCCATTTTTAAGTGACATTTTAATTAGGTATTTAAAATCGAAACATAGAATCATTGCTATCAAGGATGGTGATGAATAAGTTGGGCTTAAATTTTGGTATTCACTCTTCTCCCTCATTCTTGAGGTCAGATTTACTATTAACTATGATCTTTTTCCTTCTTAATTTCTCTTTAGTTTTCTCTCCACTATCTCCATCCCCCATTTCCACAGTTGCTACTTGATTTAAGCTTTTAGCACCTGGTGATACTTTTTGGTGAAATTCTAGTTTGTTCTTCTATCAGCATACCCTACATAATACTAGCAATTTAAGCTTCAAAAGAATTGTTTGGTTCTTGGTACACATTTAGTGGGAAACAGGTAATAAAATCTTCATACCTTCCTTTCGACCAATTCCACATTGTCTAGTTTTGTATTCAAAGCTCTTGACAAGTGTGTCTCCTTAGTCTTTTATAGTTGGAGTTTTTAATTTGAACTTTTTGTTGATGATCGGTATCCTGCTGATACATTTTTCTGAGAAAATGAGATCTATATATTACCTATATATCGATACAAATGTGTATAGATCTTTTCATTTTCTCTAATTTGTCTATACCAGTCAACCTACTTAGAAGCCTATACTTGATTGTTCTTGTTAATTTATATACAATTAACAGTCCAACTTTAATCTCAAGATAAATACCCTTAAAATTTAGACAGAAGTTGACCATCTGTTGAGGGCTGAATTGTGTCTTCCCTAAACTTATATATTAAAAACCTAACCCCTGAGAATGTTACCTTATTTGCAGATAAGACCTTTAAGATAGGTTTTTTTTAAAAATTTTTTATGTTTTATTTATTTTTGAGAGAGAGAGAGAGAGAGAGAGAGAGCGTGAGTAGGGGAGGGTCAGAGAGAGAGGGAGACACAGAATCTGAAGCAGGCTCCAGGCTCTGAGCTATCAGCACAGAGCCTGACCTGGGGTTCGAACCCATGAACCATGGGATCATGACCTGAGCCAAAGCCGGATGCTCAATGGACTGAGTCACCCAGGCACCCCTAAGATAGTTTTTTTAATGTTTATTTTAGAGAGAGAGAGAGAGAGAGAGACAGACAGACAGACAGACAGGGTGTGAGTAGGAGGGGGCAGAGAGAGAGGGAAACATAGAATCTGAAGCGGGCTTCAGGCTCTGAGCTGTCAGCACAGAACTCGACCTGGTGCTCAGACTCATGAACTATGAGATCATGACCTGAGCTGAAGTAGGATGCTTAACCCACTGAGCCACCCAGGCACCCCTGGAGATAGGAGCTTTAAAGAGGTAATTAGGTTAAAATGAGATACTTAAGAGTGGACCCTACTTCAGTATGACTGGTGTTACTCTAAGAAGAGGAAATTTGGCCAGACATGTACTGAGGGAAAAAGATGGGGAGACACAGGGAGAAGACTATCTTTCACAAGCTAAGGTGTGAATCCTTGAAAGAAACCAAACTTTGAGTCTGCCTGGCACATGATCTCAGACTTGAGCCTCCAGAACTGCAAGAAATTTATGATGTTTAAGCATTTGGTTTATGGTGGCAGGCCTAGCAAACTAATACACAGTCCCCTTTCAAATGGCAGTGAGTCTACCCACACCTCGCTGGTACCATTCCTGATCTCCCTTCTGGGGCTCATGTACAGGGGGACTGAGTTCCTCCCTCCCAGTCTTTTCCTCAGGGTGTTTTGCTAAAACTAAGGGACTCCCCTGAATAAATTGTGTCTGCTTACCATATTACCTCTTATTCATTTTTGATGTTTACTCAGCAAGAGATTAATCTTTGTTCTGAAAAGCAAAAATAAGAACTTCATCATTTTCAAATTAAAGTCCCAATTGAAAGTTCCCCTTGAAGCAGTCTTTCTCTCACATACTCTTTCTTTTTAATTTTTTTTCCGAGTAGGCTCCATGCCCAATGTGGGGCTTGAACTCAGGACCTTAAGATTGAGTTTCATGCTCTACCATCTGAGTCAGCCAGGTGCCCCTCTCACACATTCTTAACAATGATTACTTGGATTATGTACACATTCTCCACCTTATTGTAATTCTCTGTGCATGCCTTTGTTATTGTGTTTATAACACAAAATCCTAGAATCTATAAACTTGTGTTTAGGGAAGCCATGAACAGCTTCAGTTCTTACTCTGCTTTTGTCATTTAAGCAAACTCAGTGATTTTTAGTGTATCCCCTAAACGGATCCAACTTGACACTGAACTAATGATAAATGAATAATTTACTGAAGATTTACTGTGGAGCTGGAGTGTGAGTGGGGCCAATTTGACAATGATACCATTTTGCATCCTGTCTTCTGTTCCCCTTCAGCCCTCTGATGCCTCCTTAAAAATCTCCCCTACTGAACACAGCAATAAAATGTTCATTGCCGAGTTGCATGTTTCATCCCAAAAACAAAGGAATGGGGAAAGAAAACTTTGAAGGAATGGAAATAATTTTCTTTGTAGATGAATCTGTAAGTATTCTTTGTGTTATATGTAGAACAGGATAATGGGCCCATCTGATCTAAAAAATTAGAGCTCATACATGTTAGGCCTATGTAGGGAAAAGGGAAAGAAATGCTATACCAAAACCACTGTAACATAAATGATCCTATTTCTCCTATCCTTAATAAACCTAATTACTCGGCAGAGTAACTTCAGGAGACACTTACCACATGGGACAAGGAACTGCTCAATAAAGTTTTCATGATTTTTTTGGCAGAAGGATGCCAGCCTACACAAAATAGCTGTGAGAACAGTTGGAAAGGTGTTTTATGGATTTTTTATTTTATGTTGGATGGCCTGCTACTGTGGAAAATGAGAACTCCAGCCAAGAAGTCACCTAACCTAACTCATGACTACCCACAGGGCACTTTCTATCACCTTTCCCACTTAGTGAGAAATGGTTCAAGAGCCACTTTCCTCTGGAGAGGAATGCGTAATCTAACTCAGAAGTTTCTAGCTCTCTAACTTGATTTAACCATGTAGAAAGGCACTTTATTAGATGAATATATGAATTCTGGATAATTACTTCCAAGCGCAGGGCTCCCTAATATCTCAGGCACTATTTAAGCCAGTTATAAATTTGTTTAGCTAATTTCTGAGATTTTTCCCTGAAGACACTCTCTTCTCCTTATTCAATTCTTGTAACTTTGTATTTTTATGTATAATATGGGTCCTTCAGTTTAAAAAAAGTCGTAGATGACATACAGTATTTTTTCCCATGATCCACACTAAAATGATTTAACATATTTTGGAGGTATATTGATGCTCTGAATTGGGGTTGCCCACTGACTGGTGATCCTAATGGGATCCCATATGATGGTATAAGAGTAATCCGGTCATGTTGTACTGGAACAAGCCCTTAAAAAAAAAATAACATATGAGCAGGAAAGAATTCACACAGAGAAAACCACCACCAGAGTACAGCTTTAAAGGTGACCTGCATAGGTTGCTTGTCCAAGCCATGTCTTTGTAGGTCATTGGATGCTAATGGTGACAGCAGTGGGGTCTCTGTCAAATTCCTGGACATAAGACACATCTGGTCCCTTAAATATCTCTTTGCATCATTCTGTTTCTGATTCAGTGTTTGCTTAGAATCCAATACTGATCTAGTACTACTGTAGTGATGGTAGACATGGTCAATGGCTGTGTTAACAAGGACAAGTAACAAGCTGTCTGAGCCAGGCTTACTTTCATTGTCTCTTAAATGGTAATTATAATGCCCACATCACTGTCATTGTTCACTAAACCAAAGTCAATCTTTCTCTCCCTTTATCTCTGCCTTCTCCCTTGATCTTTGTAATAAAATCACATAACTCCCTCTTAACCCTCTAATGCAATCTTTATATATGCATTAGAAGTTGGGAAAAAAAGTTTTCTGAACCTTCTGAAGCTAGGTTCCTAGAGCGTGTGGGGTTTCATATATAAACAATTTAAGTTATTCCATGTGAGCGTGTCAGCACCATTCTGGAGGCCAGTCTCAATCCTACAAAAGAAATAGCTCACTAGTCAGCAGGAATGATCTGCCTCTCTTGTCTCCTTCTCCTTAAATGGGGCTGGTCCCTGAGCCCCAGGATGACCCCACAAGCACAAGCCAGGGAGGTCCTCCAGGCTTTGGTTAAAATCCCATGCAGGGTAGAAGGTCTGAGAATGCCTTGTGAGGAAGCAATGGGTTTGGGCTTGGGGTGCTTTGCTAGAATGATTCTGCTCACCTGTTCCAAACACCCGATAAGGACTGTGGGTCTGGGGTAGACCCCTTTGGCTAGAGCCTAAGGGAAATACTGTCTGAGTCTGGTAATTCTCAAACTTGGCAATTCCGGTCATTGGTTTCCAAATCACTCTGCCTTGGAGCTGTGGATTTTCAGACTAGATTATGTCTCCTCTGTTTAGTGTCCACTGAGTCTAATTTACACTTAAAGAGGCTAGGAAATTATGTAAATCTGTAAGAATACCCAAAATCCCAGGGAGAAAAAGTAAATACGGCTGTTTCTTAATCAACGTGAGACTCAAAGCCTTTCTCAGGCAAATTTTCCTTGTTAGGAAACATGAGAGTTTAATGGTAGAAATTGTTGGATTTGTCATCTCAGAACTTCTCTCTCTCTCTTTTTTTTAGGTCAACAAAGGCTCTTTTTCTTCTCCCACAATAATTTACATTTCCTAAGTTATCAGCCAAAACTTAAAAAAAAAATGTAGCTTTATTGGTATGTGCCTTTATTATTCTCTTGTCTCTCTTTAAAAGCTCATGTTCCTTAATTTGCCTATCAAGAATGGTTTTTTTCTCTTTATTTCTTAGTGAAATTGGTCAGCCATGTTGTTTACTTATTTAGAACATTTCTAGGCTGTTTATTGTCCCAAGTGTCTTCTTATTTTTCTATTGTTAAATTAAAATGTCTATCTTGGGACACCTGGGTGGCTCAGTTAAGCATCAGCATTGGCTCAGGTAATGATCTTGTGTTCTGTGAGTTCGAGCCCCGAGTCAGGCTCTGTGCTGACAGCTCAGAGCCTGGAGCCTGCTTCAGATTCGTGTCTCCCTCTCTCTCTGTCCTTTGCCTGCTCGTACTCTCGCACTCAGAAATAATAAATAAACATTAAAAAAAATTTAAAAAGTCTATCTTAACCTTCATCTAGCTAAGCCCACAAAAGCCACTATTTCTGTGTATAGTGGGTTAATTTTTGGCTTCCATGGTTTTTTGGATTTTCCCTCATTTCTAAGTGTTTTTGGATTTGTTTCTATTTCACATATATGTCATTTATTATGAAATAAGAATTAGTACATTTACTGACCATCTATAAATAGTCACTTAACATGGATTTATTAAAAAATTCTAATTGGCATGCATCTGATTTTTAATCAGTATCTTCGTTAGAGACAACTGGCAATGCCTGATCCCCATAAGATACAACCTTTGGGCATAGCCCCTGACAAAGATTGTGAAGAAGTTTTGTGGTTTCTCGATTCATTATTGCCCTTAGCACCTGGCAAATGTAGCCTCACACTGAGTCTTCTACTTAAAGGGAGCAGGGTGTCAAAACAAAATTACACCAGACAAAATTCCTGGACAGGCAAAGAAGACTTTATTCCAGACTACTGGAATACGAGTCAAGACTACTCGAATGGGGAAAAAAAAGATTAATTTTATCTCTGCTGAAACAAAAGGTAGCTATTTTAGCAATTTCTGGGCTGAGCTAGTTGAAAAGTCCTGGAGGACTTTAGTGGGGGATGGAGGTAATGTGGTTGGACCATTTGTTTTCTAATTGGTGTTCTTGCAAGTTGGGGTCCTCCCTTCCATTGAGACTAGGAGATAGAAGCATCATCTCCTTCATCAATTACATTTTATTTTTTTCACGGATTACATTTTTAAGGGATGGTATCCAAGTCGTTGAGAAACATATTCCTTCTTATAAAACTGGCAAGAGAATAGGAGATAATATACATCTCAAAGAGGCAGAGAACAAATTTACAAAAGAAGTTTTCTAAAGTAAATAAGAAAAGGAAGGCCAGGGGCCATGGGCCTGACAAAAGTCAGGAAGACACTTGACTAAAGTATAGTCAGCTTGAGATCATCTTATTCCCCATTCTTTCCCTCCACTGGTTGTATCCTTCCTGAAAAGACAGGAATCCTTGGGGCAAAAGCAATGAGACTACCCAACATGCAATTCTTTTTAATTTTTTTGAATATTTACTTGATTTGAGAGACCAAGTGAGCAGGGGAGGGGCAGAAATAGAATCCTAAGCAGGCTCTGCATGGTCAGCTGCAGAGGTCAGCAGAGGTTAGTGGAGAGCCCAGCACAGAGCCTGATGTGGGGCTCAAACTCACAAACTGCAAGATCATGAACTGAGCCGAAATCAAGAGTCTGACGCTTAAGTGATTGAGCCATCCAGGTGCCCCATGTTATTCTTTGTAGTATTACCTCAGTGTTTTTCATGGCTGAACTCTGTAGATTTCAGAGATTTCACTAGGTAAATGTGCAAGACCATCAGCTGAGTTATACAGAATTATTACTATTTTTTAACGTTTATAGAGCTTTTTGAAATAAACATTTTTAATTAAACTTCATATAGTAAATTACACAAATCTTAATGGTATATCTCAATGGATGTTTTTATTGGTATATATCCTTGTAACCCTACCCAGATCATTAAATAAAATTTGTTAGAATCTGTTAGGCCTCCTGTTGCCCCTTTTAAGTAAACACTACCTAAAGGTAACCATTATGGGGACCTGTATCACCATAGGTAGGTTGTGCCTGTTTTTAACTTCATATACATAGAATCATAAGGTGTGTGCTTTGTTTATTGGTGCTATTATGTGTAGCACTAGTTGATACTTTTTTCTTTCATATAGTATTCCATTCTGTAAATAGATAAGTTCTTACTTTCTATGGCTGATGAGCATTAGGGTTTTGTGTCCACTTTTTCGACAATTATGAATACAGCTGTACTGAATGTTTCCGTGCATAACTTTTGGCGGACATGTAGACTTATTTCTGCTGGTATTTTCAAGAGTGGAATCCTAATCATGGGGTAGGCATGTGTTTTTGCTTTAATACATACTATCCAGCCAAGTGCTTTGCACAATTTGCACTTCTACCAGTAATATGAGTTCTAATCACTTAACATTACTTCCCATTGTCAGTTTATTTTTAATCATGTTGCTGAGTTAATGGTGTATCACTGAGACCGTAATTCCCATTCTCAAGATGAATAATGACATGGAGTACAAAGCTCATGTTTCTTGGCCATTTGAATATTTGTTTTTTGGGGGGCTGCCTATTAAGTCTCTTAATTTTTTTCTGTTATCTTTTCATTAATGCTGTGTATGTGTGTGTATGTATAGATTTGCATTATTCTTTTTTTAATTAATTATTTATTTATTGAGAGAGGCAGAGAAAGAGGGGGAGAGAGAGAATCCCAAACAGTCTCCATACTGTCAACACAGAGCCTGTGTTGTAACACAGGCTCAACCTCACAAACTGTGAGATCATGATCTGAGCCAAAATCAAGAGTCAGATGCTTAACTGACTGAGCCACCCAGGTGCCCCAGATTTGCCGCCTTCTTTAGATACATGTATTGTGCACATATTTTCTCAATCTGTGTTTCACCATTTTACTCTTTATAGTACATTTGAATGAATACAAATTCTTAATTTTACTGATTCTAGCATTATGTAGATCTTATCAAGCACATTCTCATTGTGATCATTTCCTGCAATAGTGGGGTACACGTTGCTTGCATTAAAACACTTCACTATGGATTGCCTTGATTTCACCCAAGGATTTAGACTTAGAGTTTTAATATGAAAAAGCCTAACTTGTGGCCATCTGTATGCACTTTCCTAGGTCAAACTTCCTGCTTGGCATCATCCCTTTTAATTAGTTCCATACATACCCAGAGACCTTCAGTGGTTAACGGTGAAAAGATTGTAATTTTTTGGAAAAAATGTAGTGGGATGACCTTCTAGTATGAACCATGGCCTCTCCTCTGTTCCTCTCTGCCTAACCACTCTGTCCACTGGAGAAAAGTAATAGGGAGTAGAGTAATTCTGGAGTCCTAAATGCCATTGCAGAAGGGGGTGAGCTTATTTATCCAACAAATGTTTAATGCCTACCATGGAACTCTATTTAAACATTAGGAATACATCTGGACCAAACAAAACAAGATTACCTCCTATTGGGAAGGGGGAGATAAATAAAACTATAGTATATCAGATATCAAGTGGTAAGGAGAGAAGAAAAGGAGAGTAAAGAGTGCTGGGGATAGGGTTGGTTTTGCCTCTTTGCCCAATACCCATCCTATGGAAAAAATAGATGGAAGATGAGGGAAAAACCTGGGCATTGTGAGCTTCTTTAGGTGATTAATGTAAACAGATTAAGGACTGAACAGAATTAGTCCTGGGAATCCTAAAGCAAATGGTGGTGGTATGTAGCTGTGAAGGTTGCAGTCTTGCTGCAATCATAGACTCTACTCATTCTTGGGAATGAGGTCCAACTCTTCAACAGTGGCTCTCCTTTGTTTGTTTGTTTGTTTCTTAAATAGCAAGTAAGAATTGTTCTTATTGTTGCAAAAAGCGACAGTCAGCAAACTTCCTATTAAATCACTATAAAAACACTAGAAATGAGAAGAAATTGGAACACTAAAATTGAACAATATTTCTCCTTAGGGAGATACCTTTCAATTCTAGGATGGTATCTTTTAGGCTCTAAAGGGAACACATCATTTAAGAAGATGTTCTGTGTTTTCTATCAACTGATTCCCAGCAATAGTTGTTTTATAGGATGTAGTAAGAGCAGTATTTACACATTTTACACTATGGCTTTTGTTCCTTCTCAGTAGATAAAATTGATTATAAGTAAAAGGTAGTGGATATGATTCTTATGGCTTTGCCATTGTTGTCATTGCTCCGAGTTACAGAACTTAGCAATGCTCTGCTGGGCCATCTAAATTCCAGCGTCTAAACTCCATTTATTGACCCAAAATGTCTGGGGTTCTGCTCTTTTGTTAAACTCTGAGAAATAATGAGGGGGGATGCTGCAGTTAGAACAGCACTCGAAATTCTTACCTGTTTTTCTTGTTAGTTCTCTCCTACATATGGGTGAAGATAATCAAAAGAAGTCTTCAGATACATGAGCATCTGTATCTGAGAAATTAGTTTCACTAGCGTCTTATGGAATATGTTGATAATCATGAGCGAATTATGCCTTTTCACCTGATATCCTTTAATAGTCGGATTCAAGTCCCCTTTTATGGTTTAAGCCATTCTTCCAACCTGGTTGTTTGCCTGACAGTGATAAGGGATGATGATAACCCTGATAAGGCTCCTGATAAATCATCAACATTATAATAGCATTTATCGAATACTTAATGTGTGCCAGGAATTTTTCTGAGGGACTTAGATACATAAGCTCAAGTAATAACTATTTAGTTAGAAATAGAAATTTAGTTAGGGTGTGGGACAGGAATTGACTGGAAAAGAGCACAAAATACTTCTTAGGATGTTGTAAAGTTGACCGTCTTTTTCAGGTGGTTAATAGAGAGGTATATACAATTATAAAAACTTAACAAAATGGAATAACTGAGACTTAGGCAATTTATTTGGTTAATTATGCCTCATTAGGCTAATTATATCTCAGACAAAAGGGAATTGGAGAGTAAGGAAAAACATAGGTGATATGGAAGAGACAGTATATTGCAAAGGAGGAAAAGATAAGGATAAACTTTTAAAATTCCAGCTCCATTTTGTAAATTTCATTAACACTGAAGTATTAAACCTTTCTCTGGAAACTATTCCATAGTTCCATAATCCCATTATCATATTCCTTCCTTCATTCGTTATGGCTTGATGCAATTCACAGCATTAGTAGGGATGCCAACTGTTAAAGACAATTTATTTCCAAATTCAAACACAAAGAATGTTTGAATTGAGCCTATTTCCATGGTTTATCCAATTCTAATTTTACCAATTCTATTAAGGGAAACATTAGTCTGTGGTGTTTTTTTTTTAAGTTTATTTTCATACTGAGAGGGAGAGAGATGAAGACAGAGAGAACATGAGCAGGGGAGGGTCAGAGAGGGTGGGAAGAGGGAATCCCAAGCAGGCTCTGTGCTGTCAATATAGAGCCCTATGCAGGGCTTGAACTCATGAACCGTGATATGATGACATGAGCTGGAATCAAGAGTTGGACACTTGACCGACTAAGCCACCCAGGTGCCCCTGTGGTTTTTTTTTAAGCAAAATAATCTGTTGTATTTTTCATTAAAAATAATTTAATATTTTTCTAAAAATTTAATTCCAGTATAATTAACATCGGGTTCAATTAATTTCATATGTACACATAATGATTCCACAATTCTCTACATTCCTCAGTGCTCAGCATAAGTGTACTCTTAATCTACTTTACCTATGTCATCTGTTGCCCTTCTAATAACCATCTGTTCTCTATAGTTGAGTCTGTTTTTTTTGTCTCTTTATCTTTGTTCATTTGTTTCATTTTTTAATTCCACATACGAGTAAAATCATATGGGTTGTATCTTTCTCTGACTTATTTCACTTAGTACTATACCCTCTAGCTCCATCCATGCTGTTGCAAATGGCAAGATTCCATTCCTTTTTTATGGCTGAAAATATTCCATTACATATATGTATCACATACTCTTTATCCATTCACCTATTGATGGACACTTAGGTTGCTTCCAGAATTTGGCTATTGTAAATAATGCTGCAGTATAAACATGGGATGCATATATCCCTTCGAATTAGTATTTTCATTTTCTTTGAGTAAATAGTAGTGGAATTACTGGATCATAAGGTAATTGTTTTTAATATTTAGAGGAATCTCCATACTGTTTTCTACAGTGGCTGCATCAATTTGCATTCCCATCAACAGTGCACAAGTTCTTGTTTCTCTGCATCCTTACCCACACTTGTTTTTTGTGTTGGTGATTCTAGCCATTCTGACTGGTGTGAGGTGATACCTCATTTTGATTTTGATCTGCATTTGCCTGATGATGAGTGATATTGAGCCTCCTTTCATGTGTGTGTTGGCCATCTGGATGTCTTCTTTGGAGAAATGTTTATTCATGTCTTCTTCCCAGTTTTAATTGGATTATTTGTCTTTTGGTATTGAGTTGTATAAGTTCTTGATACCTTTTGGATACTAACCCTTTATCAGATGCATCGTTTGCAAATATATTCTTCTCTTTAGTAGGTTATCTTTATGTTTTGCTGTTTCCTTTGCTATGCAGAAGCTTTTTATTTTGATGTAGTCGCAATGATTTTTTGCTTTTGTTTCCCTTGCCTTGGGAGACATACGTAAAAAATGTTACTGTGGCAGATCTCAGAGAAATTATTTCCTGTGCTCTCTTCTAGGACTTTTATGCTTTCAAGTCTCCCATTTAGGTCTTAAATTCATATTAAGCTTATTTTTGTTATGGTGTAAGAAAGTGGTCCAGTTTCATTTTTTTGCATGTAGCTTTTTAGTTCTCCCAGCACTGTTTGCTGAAGAGACTGCCTTTTCCCCATTACATATTTTTGCTTCCTTTGTCAAAGACTAATTGATGATAAAATCATGAGTTTATTCCTGGGCTCTCTATTCTGTTCCATTGATCTCTCTATTTTTGTGCAGTACCATACTGTTTTGATGACTACAGCTTATAGTATATCTTGAAGTCTGGGATTGTGATACCTCCAATTGTGTTCTCTTTCAAGATTGCCTTGGCTATTTGGGTTTTTATTGTGGTTCCATGCAAATTTTAGGACCATTTGTTCTTGTTCTGTGGAAAATGCTGTTGGCATTTTGGTAGGGATTGCATTAAATGTGTAGATTGCTTTGGGTATTATAGACATTTAAAAAATATTCTCCTGAGGCACCTGGGTGGCTCAGTCAGTTAAGCATCAGGCTTCGGCTCAGGTCATGATCACACGGTTTGTGAGTTCAAGCCCCACATTGGGCTCTGTACTGTCGGCTCAGAGCCTGGAGCCTGCTTTGGATTCTGTGTTTCCCTCTCTTTCTGCCCCTCCCCCACTCATGCTCTGTCTCTCTGTCTCAAAAATGAATAAACATTAAAAAAAATTTGAAAAATAAAAAATATTTTCCCAGTTCATAAGCATGGAATATATTTCCCTTTATGTCATCTTAACTTTCTTTCATCAGTGTTTTCTATTTTTGTCTTTCACCTCCTTGGTTAATTTTATTCCTAGGTATATTATTATTCTTGTGCAATTGTAAATGGGATTGTTTTCTTAATTCCCTTTCTGCTGCTTCATTATTAGTGTATGGAAATGCAAGGGATTTCTGGATATTGATTTTGTTTCCTGCAACCTTACTGAATGCATTTCTCAGTTCTGGTAGTCTTTTGGTTGGGTCTTTAGGGTTTTCTATATATAGTATCATGTCTTCTTCAAATAAAAGTTTTACTTACTCCTTACCAATTGGGATGAGTTTTATTTCTTGTTGTCTGATGGCTGTGGCCAAGATTTCCAGTACTATGTTGAATAAAAGCGGTGAGAGTGGACATCCTTGTCTTGTTCCTGATCTTAGGTGAAAAGCTCTCAACGCTATGTTAAGGTTTTATTATAAATGAATAAATGAATGTTGTACTTTGTCAAATACTTTTTTGCATTTGTTGAAATCATGTTTTTTAAAAAAATTTAAATGTTTATTTTTGAGAGAAGGAGAGAGAACGAGCACAAGTGAGAGGGCATGAGTGGGGGAGGAGCAGAGAGAGGAGGAGACACAGAATCTGAAGCAGGCTCCAGGATCTGAGCTGTCAGCACAGAGCCTGACCCGGGGCTCGAACTCACAGACCATGAGATCATGACCTGAGCTGAAGTCAGATGCTTAATTAACCCAGGTGCCCCTGATTATGTGTTTTTTATGCTTGGTTTTGTTGATGTGATGTATCACATTGATTGACTTGAACCATTTTTGCATACCAGAAATAAATCCCAGATGATTGTGGTCAATCATATTTTTAATTACTGTTGGATTTGGTTTGCTAATATTTTGAGGATTTTTGCATCTATGTTCATCAGAGATAATGGCCTATAATACTTTTTCTGTGGTGTCTTTCTGTGGTATTGGGAATGATGGCCTCAAATAATGAATTTAGCTTTCCTTCCTCTTCTATGTTTTGGAATAGTTTGAGAATACTAGGTATTAACTCTTCTTTAAATATTTGGTAGAATTTACCTTTGAAGGCATCTAGTCCTAGACTTTGGTTTGTTGGGAGTTTGATTGTTCTTTCAACTTATTGCTGGTAACTGGTTTGTTCAAATTTTCTATTTTTTCCTGTTTCAGTTTTGGGAAGTTATCTCTAGGAAAGTACCCATTTCTTCTTTTTTGAATTTGCTGGCATTTAATTTTTCATAGCCTCGTATAATCCTTTGTATTTCTGTGATGTCATTTTTCTTCCCTTTGATTTGTGATTTTGTTTGAGTTTGTGTGTTTGTTCTCTCTCCCTCTCTCTCTTTGTGAGCCTAGCTGAAGGTTTTTTGATGATCTGTTGAAAGAATCAGCTCCTGGTTTTATTGCTCGATTACATTTTTTAAGTTTCTCCTTCATTTATTTTTGCTCTTTATTTTTTCTTCCTTTCACTGGTTTTGAGTTTTTTTCTCGGTTCTCTAGCTCCTTTAGGTTAAAGTTTAGATGTTTATTGGGGATTTTTCCTGCCATTTGAGGTAGGCTGGTGTTGTTATAAACTTCCCTCTTAGAACAGATTTTGCTGCATCCCAAGGAACTTGAGCCATTGTGTCTTTATTTTCATTTGTCTTCATGTATTTCTTTTATTTTCTCTTTAATTTCTTGGGTTGGCTTATTCATTGTTTAGTAGCATGTTATTTAACCTCCATGAATTTGTGCTCTTTCCAGATTTTTTCTTGTGGTTAATTTCTAGTGTCCTAGCCCTATGGTCAGAAGAGGCATAGTCTGACTTCATCTTTTGAACTTGTTGAGCCTTGTGGCCTAGTGTGTGATTAATCTAGAGAATGTTCCATTTGTACTTATGAAGAATGTCTATTCTCTTGTTTCAGGATGGAATGTTCTTCTTTAAAAAATTTTTAAAATGTTTATTTCTGAGAGAGACTGTGTGTGAGTAGGGAAGGGGCACAGAGAGAGACAGACAGATAGACAGAGAATCCGAAGCAGGCTCCAGGCTCTGAGCTGTCAGCACAGAGCCCAACGCAGGGCTCGAACTCATAAACTGAGATCATGACCTGAGCTGAAGTTGGACACTTAACCTACTGAGCCTTCTGAATGTATCTGTTAGATCCATCTGGTCTGATATTTCCTTCAAAGTCACTGTTCCCTTGTTGATTTTCTGTTTGGATGATCTGTCCATTGATGGATATGGGAGTGTTTAAGTCTTCTATTATTAGAAGTCATCTTCCTTTATCTTTGTTATTAGCTACTCTATGTATTCGGTGCTCTGTGTTGGGTACATAATTTTCAACTGTTCCTCTTGTTTAATTACTTCTTTTGTGTTTAATTAGAGTCCTTTTTGTCTCTTGTTATAGTCTTTGTTTCAAAATCCATTTTGTCTGATGAAAGTATTGCTACCCCAGCTTTCTTTTCACATCCATTTGCATGATAAATGTTTCTTTATATCCTCACCTTCAAACTGCAGGTGTCTTTAGGTCGAGATGAGCCTCTTGTAAGCAGTAGACAGAGTGGTCTTTTCTATCCATTCTTTCACCCTGTCCTTTGATTGGCGTGTTTAGTCCATGTACATTCAAAGTAATTGTTGATAAGTATGTACTTATTGTCTTACTTACTTTTTTCACTTGTCTTACAGTCTTTGTAGTTCTTCTCTGTTCTCTTGCTCTTCTCAATTAGTTGACTTTTTTTAGTGATATACTTGAATTTCTTCCCATTTTTTTGGCATGTCAGTAGTTTTTGATTTGTGGTTACTATTAGCATTATATATAGCATTTTATTCACATAGCAGGCTATATTAAATTGATAAGTGCTTAAGTTGGAACTCATTCTGAAAGGAACAAAGTTTTTAATCCTTCCCCCTCCCCCGCCACATTTTAGGTATATAGTGTCATACTCTGCATCATTTTATTTTGTGAATCCCTTGACCAATTTTTGTAGATATACTTATTTTTACTGCTTTGTGCTTCCTACTTTCCTAACCCCCTCTTATGGTTATTCCTCTCTTTGTAGAATCTCCTTTAATTTTTGTTTGTCTGGGAAACTAGCTCTCCTTCTGTCCTAAATGATATTTTTGCTGGATAAAGTATTCTTGGATGCAGGGTTTTTTTGTTTGTTTCAGCACTTTGACTGTATGCCACATGCCACTCTCTTATGGCCTGCAAAGTTTCTGCTGAAAAATCCACTAATACAATTATGGAGTTTCCTTGTATGTTACTGTTTTCTCCCATTGCATTTAAAATTCTCTTTATCACTGTTTTTTGCCATTTTCATTACTCTGTATCTTTGTGTGGACCTCTTTGGGTTGATTTTGTTGGAGCTCCCTGTGCTTCTTGGATATGGATTTTGTTTCCTTTCCCAGAATAGGGAAGTTTTCAGCTACCATTTGTTCAAATTTTTTTGCCTCCTTTTCCCTCTTCTTCTGAGATGTCTATAATGAGAATGTTGTTACACTTGATGGTGTTGCTGAGTTCTGTTGATCTATTCTCATTTTTAAATTAATGTTATTTTCTTTCTCCTGTTCAGCGTGATTGCTTTCCATTATTCTCTCTTACAGGTTGCTGATCTTTTCTTCTGTTTCTTCTAGTCTACAATTTCTTCACACTCATGTATTTTTAATTTCAATCATTGAAGTCTTTGTCTAATTGATTGGTTCCTTGTTTTCTCTCTGAGGGTCTCCCTGGGGTCCTCCACTGTTTTTTTCCAGTCCAGTGACTCCTTTATGACCATGACTTTAAATTTTCTATCAGGCATATTACTTACCTGTGTTCATTTAGCTCTCTTGCTGTTGTTTTTTTCTGTTCTTTCATTTGGGACATATACTTATGTCCCTTCATTTCTTTTTTTACTAACTGTGTGTTTTTATGTGCATGAGAAAAGTCAGGAACATCTCTTGTTCTTAAAAGTAGTTGCCTTATGAAGAAGTCCCGTGGTGCTTTGCAGTGCAATGTCTCCTATCCACTAGGATTAGTTCAGGGGTATCTCCCATGTGTGTTGCAGACACCCCACTGTTGTGGCTGTGCCTTCAGTCCAGTCACCTGTTGTGGGCAGAGTTTGGTTCATGTGTTGTTAATGGGCCAGTTGGTAGCTGCCTTTGGCTTGTGTGTGGTGAGGCTAGGCTTTTGCCAGAGTGGCAGTAGCATCAATCTTTAGGGTGCTTTCCCTGTATTATCTCCTGAGCAGCTTTTGTAGATTGATGGGGGCAGCAGTCAGACCATATATCTGGGACTGCAGTTGAACTCAAGCATGGTTTTCTTCCCCTTAGGATGGGAGTTACATTGAAGTGGTACTGACCCTTGTTGGTGCTTGTACCCTGCCAGGCTTGTGGGTCTGCCTTGGATGGACTCCTGTAGGCAGTGCATTGGAGGAGATGACTCTTCAGGAGAATGTAAGGGCTCCACATGCTGTAGTAAGCTAGGTGGAGAGTGTTGGTACTGCACTCGTCCCACAGGTGTTAATGTATCTAGGCTCTGGGATGGGGGTAGGAGGATGGTATGGTGTCCTCTAGCTCTTTTGTTCTTGGAGAAGTCTCCCAAAGATAACTGCCCCTACAGCATAGGCTTTGATAATAGTAAAAATGTCTCCCTCCCATATACCCCAGGCATTTTTCAAAATGGTGTTCTTAGGCTGTATCTCAGTGGGACTATTTGTTATGCTGTCTCTTTAAGGGTAGGTACACAGTTTTATGTCATCTTCCCAGATCTTCCAGAGCAGAGCCTGCCGATTTTGAAAGTTCTATGTATTAAGCCCCGTTGATTGTAAGAACTCCAATTAAGTCCATCTGGTACTCAAAGTCAAATGTTAAGGAGATACATCTTCCTAGTGTGGGTCCCCCATGCTTGATGTACATGGTGTGGGCATGTGCTCTTCTCTGCTCTGGAGATACACTTTCTCTTGCAGACAGTCCACATGTCAGTTTGGCTTGTGTTCATATCTCTGTCCTCTTTAACCTCTTTGATAGTGCTTCTTCACAATTAGCTGTGGAGTCTGTTCTGCTAGACTTTAAGCCTTTTTCTCAGTTCTTTACACTGATGTGGGTTACTTACACTGAGGTATTTGTGGGAGGATGTGAGCCTTAGGTTCTCCTATGCTGCCATCTTCCTCAGAACAACATTAGTCCATTTTGGATGTAGGTTTGAGTTTCTGTTGTAGGTCAACTTAATGAATATACCCTGCTCCTAACCTGGAACATGCACAATCTATGACAATATAAAATAGTAGGTCAGGAATTAAAGCCTTAGGTGAAAAAGTATTCATTATTGGCTAAATTAAAATTTAAAAAGCAAATAAAGAACACTGTTGTAGCTGAAGAAGGGAGGAGGAGAGGGAGGGAAGGAAGGGATTGGAGGAAGGGAAAAAGAAGCCTCATGATTGTAAATGGAGCCCTTGTAGTGCTGGGAGCCCTTGGCCTGAAACTCACTTTTGGATCTTGAGATGAGTACCAGTCTTCTGAATTGATGATCTTTCTGCTGTATCTACTCTGATCCATCTTTTGGGCAATGTGCTAGAACCTACCTCTATAGTTTGTAGTTCTATCCATAGTCTCTATCTTGATGGCCTCACACACTGTGGCCTCTTTGTTCTTTTCTCAGACTCCTGTTTACCTGCTGGGTCTTTGAGCATATTCACACCTAGTAACTGAGGCATGTGGGAACTTCTCCATTCCATGTATAACATATATAGCTCATGGACAACCAGGAATATTAATCACCTCACACCAAAGCTTCTACGTACCAAATTACCTCCCATTATGTTGCTGCTGCATTAATCTGTGCCATTTGGTAATTGCCATGAATAAAGCTTATAGTCTTCCCCTAGCATACCTAAGGAGTGTACTGCCAGTATGTTTGAGCTATCCTTCTTTATGCCTGAATGTTTCCCATTTTCCTGTCCTACTGAGGTTCAATATTACAAGGGGCAAAGGGAATGAAAGCTTTTGCTTTCTACCCTCCTCCAGTTTTACTGAGATAGAATTGACACATACCACTGTATAAGTTGAAGACATAAAGCATAATGGTTTGACCTACATATATTGTGAAATTATTATCACAGTAAGTTTATTTAGCATCCATCACATAATATAGTTGAAATAAAAAGAAAAAGCAAAACTTATATTGTGATGAGAACTCAGGATTTACTTCAACAACCTTCTTATCTATCATACAGCAGTGTTAACTGTAGTCATGATGTCGTGTGTCACAATCCTAGGGCTCACCATATGGCATTTTGTATCTTTTGACCACCTTCCTCCAATTCTCCTCCCTGCATTTTCACCCCCTCTAGTAACCACAAGACAGATCTTTTCCCTCCCCCTATGAATTTGGTGTTTAAGATTTCATATATAAATGAAAATATACAGACTTTTTCTGAAAGTCTTTATTTTGGACCTATTGACTTCTTCTTGTTCCCACAATCCACTAGGCTGAAAGAGGCAAGCGTTGGGAGATCTATTTATCTATGTAATTTTCTCTTCCTATCCTAAGCATAAAGGTAAACTTAATTGTCTGGATTTCTAGACTTATCTCTTGAGATGAGATTACAGAATTTAGAAAAAACCTTGTCTCTCCTAACAGTGCCTATTGTCTCACTGCAAACTTAAAACTCATCTTGCAAATATTGGAAGATAATAAACATTAACAGCATCTTTCTATCCATTGGAATTCTTTCTGTAAAATGTTTGTTCTCGACTACCACCCGCACCTCCTTGCCCCAGTCCAGGCAGATGGATGACCCAGGTTACCTAGAGAGACTATTGTATTGATTATCAAGCTATTATGTGTTTCAAAGACATTCAGTTCTCTTTGGCTTTGAAATGGAATGACTCTGCAAAGCAATTTTGTTTTGCCAGAAGGGGAACTAGAGGGAGACTGGAACTTAGGAGAAGAGAGAAGCAACTGAGTCCTTCCTTTGGGCTTCCTATCCTTGTCGCATTACCTGAGCAATGGCTTCTAACCTGAATAGTGGCAGGTAGTTCCATTTGTGAGTTTCTTTCCACACTTCCAGAACCAGCCTCATTCATGCCGTTTCCTCAGAGGCTTGAATACCTGCTTTCTAGACATTTCTTTGAGCTTCCACTATCTTTCCTTTGTTCCAGCCCTATGGGGTCATGACTGCTTCCTGCAGTTAGTATCTTTGTATTACCTATGTTTATTCTCTCTTTGCCTTCTCAGTCTTCTTATACTCAGCCAATTCATCTTTGTTAAAATCTTCGTTAAAAAAACTAGTATAGTTTCTTACTCGATCTGACTGAAAAGTCCTGTATATATAAGTACACCAGCAAAAATCAGGTTACTGTATTTCAAAATAGGAGTATTATTTCAATATAGTAAAACTGTGGGGAAAAAATTCATTTACCAGAGTTCCCTTGGTGATAGCATGGCATTTTTTGGGGGGAAAATACACTAAAATCTATTGGGCATGTAAAGTCCCCAGACAGCAGATTCTAGTGTCAGAAGTTTTTCTTATACTTGATTTTATTAAAGATCAGAGCTGTTAATGAGAGGCCATTTTGTCGATCACTGGTAGTTTTCCATGGGCATGAATGAAATTGCTCTGTATACCAAAGGAGGAAAAAGAGGAACAGGCAGGTTCATAGAGGAGTCTAGGAAGGAAGAGGAGAGGAGAAACTCTCAGGTGGTAGCTGAGTGACAAGTGATGTCACAGCATGGAAACAAGTAATGAGAAATTGTCTCTACAAAATATTCAGTAAAACTTATGTTGCTATCTATTGCTCGTGTTCTGGTGTACTTTTGTTGTGAGCAAACTTCCAGTGCAACGTTCAATGTCGACATTTGTGGAGGAGCTAAAGTGGGGGTACTTGAGATCTAGGTTGTTGTAGTCTAGAGCTCTGGTTGAAGTGGTTGCTAATGCTTGGATTATGGATTTATCCATATCCAGGACCTGGGTGTTCATCCCAAGTCCACTGCCTATTAACTCTTGGGTTAGGCTATGTTGTTAAACATCACTAAGCTTAATTTTTTCTGTAATTGGTAAAATGAAGTACTTGGTATAGTGCCTGGTATATAATAATTACTCAAAAATGTTACATATAGTATTATGGGCCCAACTTAAATATCATTTCTTCTATTTACTGAAGAAGTCTTTAGCCTTTGCTCAGTTGTTTATTTCCACCTCTCGTCAGAATAATACAGTCTACTTATATTATTTATTACCAATTTTAGGCATACCTTGGAGATATTGAAGGTTTTGTTTTAGACCACTGCAAAAAAGCAAATATCACAGTAGAACAAGTCAAAATAACTTTTTGGATTCCTAGTGCATATAAAGTTATGCTTACAATATATGTAGTCTATTAAATGTCCAAAAAGCATTATATCTAAAAAAAAAAAACCCAAATGAACCAAACACTTTAATTAAAAAATACTTTATTGCTAAAAGATGTCAACCATCACCTGAGCTTTCAATGGGTTGTATAATCGCTGATCAAATTATCATAGCAAATATAATAATAATAATGAAAAAGTTTGTAGTATTTTAATAAATACCAAAATGTGTTACAGAGACACAAAATGTGCAAATGCTGTTGGAAAAAGGGCACTGATAGAATTGATATACGCAGGGTTGCCACAGACACTGAATTTGTTAAAAAAAAAAAAAAAACCCCAACGAGAAAACCTCCCACAACTCCTCAGAAACAACAACAACAACTAAAACCCCTCACGATATCAGCAAAGAACAAGAAAACAAGGAATGCCTGTACATATATTTATCATGTTGTTTTTTTTCCCATTTATTTTTCCTATTAGATCCTGAGTTCCATGTATCCAGAATTCATATCTTTGTTTGTTCATCACCTCAATTCCTGGAACAGAATAAAAAGGTTAATGAATGTTTAGTGAATGGATGAATTTTGAAAAAAAATTTCCTAGGAAACTTTCTGGAAAATGACCTTTATTTAGTCACGTACTTATTTATGATGTACTATGGAAAGCAAGAGACTTCTTTTTCTTTTTTTTTCTTTTTTTTCCCAGTAGAGTACTATGGCAGTGCTTTGCTGCTTCTGTCCTCTCCAAAAATCAAGATACGATGAGGAAACCCGGAACACTTCATGAGGCACATGGTAGTGAGAAAACTCCTAAAAGAGATATATGTAATTCTACACAGCAATAAGCATATATGGCATGGAAAGGGTAAATTAGATGAAGTAGATTGAAGATGAGTGACTAAATGACCATGACTAGGTAAGAGTGTGAGTGTGGGTGAGTGTAATTGTCACAGAAGATAATGCTAGGAATAGAAGTTGGGCACCATATTGTGGAAATTTTTGAATGCCTGCCCAAGGAGTTTGGGTTGTATTACCTGTGTTTTAGAGAGCTATTGACTACTTTTCAACAAGGTCTTGCTATAATATGAAGTGTTGTAAAAAGATGTTGGAAACAGTGTGTAGAATTGACAATAAAGAAAGCTGGAAGAAGAATTTATTGCAGTCAGCACAGCAGGGAGCAAAGAAAGTGGGCTGGAGCTGAGGTAACACAGGGAGTGGAAAGGCAAGGATACTGGGGAGCAATCCCGTAGTGATTGAGGTGGCAGGAAAAACCCTGAAAAGAGTCTTTAAAGAGAGGGAGGAAATTTACAGAATTCCAGTCTGAGAAGCAAGGGGAAGGGTGTTGCTTTTAGTAACTGGAAAGGCAGGAAAAATTACAAATTAAAGCAAGAGTTTCTCCTTCAAATCTGATGTGTTTGTGGTGGTGAGGTCTTGCAAATGATGGAAATGATAGTGAGTATTTAGTTTGGGTGATTTCACTTGGAGGATGTCAGTACTAAAGATTGAAACTATGAGCATAAGTGTCTGAAAATGATGGCACTGGAAGGTTTATAAATGAAACTGTAAGATTCTTTAACCAGATAAAGTAATATGGAGAACTTTCTTGGGAAGAATTGTCACCAGATGACATCATCGAGGTTTTTTTTCCCCCTAAGGGGAAGGGAGAAGATTCAATTACCCTTGCATATTAAGGCATGATGTTTATTCTTTCATCTCTCCATGCAGTAAGAATTTTCATTAAGTGACATCACTACTGTCAAACGTCAGAATCTATCATTAGATTCCGGGAGTGTTGAGGGTGGAAGAGACTCATACTTGTTTTGTAAATGGCGGGGGTGGGGGGAGAAAAAAGGAAGACAAGGTAGGAGAACTGGGGTTGGAGGGAACATTTTAGAGGGTGAAATAAAATACCTGAGTTTGTCAAGGTGCGTGGCAAATGCAGTTATTTACACTGATGGAAAGCCATTTTGCTTTCCTGCAAACTAAACGCTAAGTGTATGGTTTTCCCCAGGCAAACACTGAATGAAAACATTGGCATTTTCCAGAGGAAACACCTCAGGTTTACCCCAGATATGTGTCATTGGCAAGCCCCTCTTGCATTTGCATTGGTTTCTCGATTGTGTCCTGCCCTTTGCTTTTTTCAAAGTTGACAACTGAGGAAGAGAGCTGAGAAACGCCATCTTTTAAGATAACTTTACTGCCGGTTGCACTCTGCGCCCTTGATTGTTTTGGGAGGACATTCAAAAGAAAGTCTTATTTTCTTTCAGAAGTAAACATCAGTAGGTATGGCAGACACATTTTAAGGTGACTTCCAAGGTATCATGCTCTTGTATAATTACCTCCTTTTGAGTAGAAGCAGAATCTGTGATTTGTTTCTAACCGGTAGAATATGGGAAAGGTGATGGAATGTCATTCTCCTAATTGTTTACATTATATAATACTGCATCTTAGCAGACCGGGGAATTCTAATTTTGAAGAAGTAAATGCCATAATGAGCACTGCTTATGGGGATAGCCACATGGTAGGTAGCTACAGCCAGCCTCCAGGAACTAAGGACCTTAGTCCTACATCCCAAAAGGACTGAATTCTGTCAGCACCACATGAACTTGGAAGAAAACCTGAGTTGCAGATAAGAGTTGCTTGCAGCCTGGTCGGATCCTAAGCAGGGGACCTAGTTAAGCTGTGTCCAGACTCTTAAACTACTGAAATCATGAGGCGATATATATATATGTATTGTTTCCAGCTGCTACTGTTTTAGGATTTATTACATACCAACTGAAAACTATTCTAGCAGGGAAAGTTCTGGTTTAGTGACGAAGACCCCCAGAAGAAAAGCCTCTGATAGATAATAAACTAGAAAATCTGAAATATTTCTTGCGTTAAAATATAAAATAAAAAACTGAAGCAGAACATTAGGACCCGATAACTCATTACTCCAAGCACAGTCCCTTGGGAGATGACAAGTTTGTGTAAGAGCTGAGTGACCCATTACAAAGAGACAAAGGTAGGTCCTTTGATTCTGTCTGTGTCCTGGTAGTTTTAGCTAGCCTTCTCACATTGTTGGAAATAATGGATTCTTTTTCTTTGGTGTCTGCAGATGAAGCAGCTTGAAATGAGGAAAGGCATCAGTCCCTCTTTTCACCCTCTGTTAGTGTTCATTCTATGTCCCTTTATTTCTCAGAATTTTATCATGTTCCTTGTATTCTCATGAAAGTCAGTATCAGTTGATGAGGTGAATATTACTTAAGTGGCAAAACAGAAGCTCTTCTACTTATGAATTGTTATTTTATCCAATTTTAATGACGACATAAATCTGTGGTCCAGAATAAGTCAGCTCTGCCACCACTAACAAAGGACATGGGTTGCTTGGGTAGTGTCATTATGGATTTGAGAATGAGTGCCCTTAAGAGACCTGTAAAGAGACTTCAGGATTTTAATCTCTTTGGAGATAGAGCACCAGTATTACCTTAATTGTTCAGGTGAAATCTTGAGGACCAGAAGGGGTAGGTGTTTTCGCCATTGCTAAGGAATCTGCCCCCTTCTTTATCCACTAACTGTGCTTGACTTGGGAAAATCATGTGCTTTTGCTGGGTCCCAGTTACTTATATGCTAAAGTGAACATAGGCAATCTTACCTGTGAGAGAGGAGATTTGGCCAAGTAATCTGGCTCTTTCAAAGCCATGAAATCCATTCTATATTGGAATCAACTATAGTTTCTCCAGTGGTTTAACACTTCCAAAACTTACCTAAAATAGAATCCTACTTATAAAGAATTCTCAAAGCTCAATAGCAAAAGTGCAATCCAATTAGAAAATGGACAAAGCACATGAACAGACATTTCACCAAGGAGGATATACAGATGGCACATAAGCACATGAAAAGACATTGAACATCATTAACCATTACAGAAATGCAAATTAAAACCACAACGAGATATGGCTACATGCTTATCTGAATGGCTAAAATAAAAGATAAATTTCTGGCAAAGATGTAAAGAAAATAGATCACTCCTACATTGCTGGTAGGAATTTAAAGTGGAACAGCCATTCAGGAAATGAGTTTGGTAGTTTCCTCTACAACAAAATGTTCAGTTAACATACGATCCACCAATTGCACTTGTGGACGTTTACCCCAGAAAAATCCTTTTTGGCACAATAGAAAAGAAAGGGCTACTGAAACACGCAGCAATTTGGATCAAAGACAAGGGCCTTGTGCACAGTCAAAAAACCAATAAGAAAAGGTTACATAGTGGGTGAGTCCATTCATACAACCTTCTGAAATTATAAAATTAGAGAAATGGAGGATAGATGAATGGTGGCAGGATTGGGGATAGGTCAAAGTTATAAAAGGGCAACAAGAAGAATCATTGTGGTAATGGAACTGTTGGTTGTGTATTTTGTCTGTAGTTGTGGATATAAGAAACTCTATGAAAGTATCTAATGCAGATACAGCAATTGAGTACTAGGAAAATCTGAGTAAGACTAATGGATTCTATCCATTTCAGTTAGCATACAGTACTGTAGTTTTGCAAGACGTTACCATTGGTGGAAACTAGGTTAAAGGTATATATACCTTCTCTCTATTATTTCTTAAAATTGTATATGATTCTTCTACACTTACCACTCTAATTCTTCTTGATTGAAATTATAAGAACTCTTTGAGAAATAAGATGCGAAAGCATCAATAAGAATTTATGAAGCGCTTATTGTATGTTTCTGTGCTATCCACTGCCCCTTCCCTATAAACTTTTGGCCAACTCAGCCAGTTAATAGTTAATTAAATATTTTTGTGGTCCCCAGTTAAAACAACAATGACAAATAATGACTTGAATCTTTTTGATATTTGATTGATGGCATAACTAGGCACTAGGAAATAAGTTGAGGGAGACTTGAGTGTAATTAAAAAATGGACATTCTTAAATAGAAGCACCTACTTATAGTGTAATATCCTACAATCCCCTTATAGTTTTGCCCTGTAAGTGTAACAAAACACATCTCAAAATGAGGGTGGGAGGTATGATACAGTCAGGAGCCTGCCACTGTCTCCTTTAACTGGGGGTCCATCATTCAGGGAGGTCACCTGACCTTTCATGCAACTTGATGTAGACACATTAAGATTGATGGACCTCTTGAAAAACATGTCTGTCTTCAGAAGTAACAGTTAATAAAAACTTCATTTTGGATCACTGTAAAATGCCCTATTAGATGCTAATGAAATGTTCTAAACAACCTTCTGAAATGATCGTTTGAATTGAAGATATTAATAGATCGAATACATCTACAGAGGAATGCTCTGCGCCAATGTTATTCTCTACTCAAAGAACTATGCTATTATTAACTACACCTAACAAAATTTAGAGTTAACATTTACTGAAAACAAAAATCGTTATGTTCTTTGTGCTAGTTCACATTTAGCATAATAGCTGTCAAAACGGCAGTATCTTTCTCCTGAGAATAACTTTGCTATAAGCTTAATTTTCCCAGTGATAAATCCATAAAGGTTTCTTAAGGTGGTTAATATATGAAGCTCTGGTAGCAGCAGATGCTGGTAAGGGCTTGGGCTTAGCTGTCAGTCTCCCCCAAAGTAGGTCATGCATGGGATACTTAAGAAGTATTTTATTTCTTGAAAATTGAGCTATGTAAATTAGTTTAAAAATGGACATGCATAGATCTAGTACTTTTGAGTCCACGTGCATTTTCCTTACATGGTCTCATTCTTGATCTCCTGCAAAGGAAAGAATAATGGCATAGGTGGCATCCACAGAGCACCTTGCTTCCAAAAACCCCAAAGCACTTTCTTATTTGATCTTGAATCAATATTTAGGACTGTTAGGAGGCCTTCCTTTGGACCGTTTCATGTCTCTGCACTCACGCTTTTGATCCCATTACCTTATTTTTTATTTCCTTGTTGTTAGATTCTCTTTATATTTGTACTCCTGAAGGTTGATATTCCCTGGGACCTTTATCTCCCACTATTTAAAGCCTAGGAAATGGGGTGTCCAGGGTTGGAGATATTTCAATAATTTTATTTGGAAAATCACAATGTGGGATGTTGAGGATTGAAGGAAGAATGCAGCTCTAAATGTTGCTGAAGTTGCTTATGACTCAAACTTGCTGGCCTCATGTTAGGCTAGCCTAAGTTTGAATCCAGGGATGGACTTTCTGCCAGTTTCTTGCAACTCCTCCCCTTCCCCTATCCATTCCCCTTCAACTTCCCTTGGGTTGGCACTCATGATGGCACTCATTTTCCCTGGCCTGATGCCTGGAATCTCTTCAGGAAGAGAAATTATCTCTTTGTCCAGTCATTCCCTTGCTTTTAGCTCTGGGACTCTGAAAGCTGGCATCCAGGAGCACTTTTTCTGACTGCCAACTTATCAAAAAAGAGTGCTGGAGGAGGAGGGTCTGTTCATCTCTGCTCCTCTTCTGCGTCCCACTTTTAATTGAATGTCAGGTATTGAAAGACACTATGGAAATGCACTGCCTGACAAAGGAATTAGATAGCCAGGAAGTGAATTTGGGAATGTTCAGTTATTTGTTGAATTAAATGAGCAACAGAACATCACAAGCTCCAAGCATGTGAAAGTGCCTATGAATCAGAGCTAAGGAAGTTAAATTGCTTCCATTTCTCTGAAGAAGAATCAATGAAAGGTGCCCCAAAACATTATCTTTTGTGGTGTGGAGCCAAGAACTGAACCAATACTGGACAGATTAAATTAGGCAGAAAACGCACAGCACAATAAGACATAGGTTATATAGGTATATGGTTTGCAGAAAGAAGATAAGAGGAACAGAAGACCAGAGTAAATCGTGACTCCTGAAAGAGGGAGAGGGAACTAAGAATGGAATTACTATTTACAAAGTTTCCAGGGAAAAGAGCTGCTGCAGAAGTGACATTTACAAATGAGGAGATGGATAATGGTCAGAGGAGCTTAGATAGTAAACTAATTTTATTTATTTTTTCTTTTATAGTTTATTGTCAAGTTGGTTTCCATATAACACCCAGTGCTCATCCCAACAAGTGCCCTCCTTTATGCCCATCACCCTTTTTCCCCTCTCCCCACTCCCATCAACCCACAGTTTGTTCTCAGTATTTAGGAGTCTCTTAAGGTTTTCCTTCCTCCCTCTCCTTAACTATTTTTTCCCCTTCCCCTCCCCCATGGTCCTCTGTTAAGTTTCTCCTGTTCCACATATGAGTGAAAACATACAGTATCTGTCCTTCTTTGCCTGACTTATTTCACTTAGCATAACACCCTCGAGTTCCATCCATGTTGCTACAAATGGCCAGATTTCATTCTTTCTTACTGCCATGTAATATTCCATTGTATATATAAACTACATCTTCTTGATCCATGCATCAGTTGATGGACATTTAGGTTTTTTCCATGATTTGGCTATTGTTGAAAGTGCTGCTATGAACATTGGGGTACATGTGCCCCTATACATCAGCACTTCTGTATACCTTGGGTAAATTCCTAGCAGTGCTATTGCTGGGTCATAGGGGAGTTCTACTGTTAATTTTTTGAGGAACCTCCACACTGTTTTCCAGAGCAGCTGCACCAGTGTACATTACCTCCAACAGTGTAGGAGGGTGCCCGTTTCTCCACATCCTCGACAGCATCTATAGTCTCCTGATTTGTTTACTTTAGCCACTCTGATCGGCCTGAGGTGGTATCTCATGTAAACTAATTTTAAAAAGTGTTACTACAAGGTAGGAAAACATAAGAATGTATAAAATAGCTATTGATAGAGTCTGAAAGGAACCGTTCGAAAGCTTCTGGCATTAAATGATTAGATCATTAGGACATGGATACAAAGATACTGAATGCAGGAAACAATTTGCACATTTAAAAATAACTTTTACATTAGCCTGTATGGATAGCAATTTGGGGTACATAGTATGGCAAGAACACATCACCTAAATGTCTAAGTGTGGTTATTGGCTAAATCTTAAAATGGCAAAAAACAAACAAACAAACAAAAAAAAACCCCACAACTCAACAGCAGGTGATCAAGACAAGCTAAGTTATAACATCTTCATTGTAGAATTGTAAAATATTACAAAAATTGCAAGTCTTTGAATAGGCACAACTGACTTTGATGCAAAATTGCATAGTCTTATTCATCAAATTAATACTTTTTCCTGACTATGTCCAGACATTGAAAAGCAGATGAGCTGCGTACAAGCACATGTGGGTGAGTGTCCAAGTATCTTGTGGCAAGAAGTAGTTGTCAAGTTGATGAATTTCAAGTCCGTTCTTAGTAATTTCATTAATAATCTGGACAAAATAGAGTATGAGTTTTGGACAGATGTGAATTTTTAGTACAAGCATGGGACCTGGATAACCTTGAGAAAGTTCTATAATGTCACTGAGCTGGTTTCCTCATGGTAAAATAGAGATAACAGTAGCTATTTCATAACACCTGTCCCCATGGCCTAAACATACTGGGAGAACCTAAGTGAAATGCCTAATACAGTAGGTGGTCAGTGCATGCAACTTTCACTTGCTCTTGTACCTGTTCTTAGCATGGCCTTGCTGGGATGCCACATTATTTTTGTGTGTATTAGCCTGTTCTCCTTGATATTAGTAATTGTACAAAAAGTATTGTTTAGTTTAAGATGAATAGTTACAGAATACCTCATTCAGATATCAAATAAACATATTAATGAAAGAATACAGACTTAAACCCTTGAACTGGTTTTAACAATGAAGGACTTGAAAGAGTTTAAAATGATTAAAAAAAATGATGCCTTCAATAGATGAACTTGACCTGTAGGGTGCTGCCTCGATAGCAGAAGATAACAGCAGCAGTGATGACACTACTAGGAATTTATCCAAACGATGCAAAAATGCTGATTCAAAGGGGCACATATACTCCAGTGTTTATAGCCATGCTATCAACAGTAGCCAAATTATGGAAAGAGCCCAAATGTCCATCAAATGATGAATGGATAAAGATGTAGTATGTATATATAATATATATATGTGTATATATATACACACACATATATACACATATATATACACACACATACACACGCACACATATATATGTATACACACACACACAATGGAATACTACTCAGCAATGAAAAGAATGAAATCTTGCCATTTCCAAAAGTGTGGATGGAATTAGAGTGTATTCTAAGCAAAATACATCAGAGAAAGACAAATATCATAAAAATACCATATTATTTCACTCATATGTGGAATTTAGGAAACAAAACAGCTGAACGTAGGGGAAGGGAAGGAAAAATAAGATAAATACAGAGGGAAGCAAATGATAAGAGACTCTTAGAGAACAAACTGAGGGTTGCTGGAAGGGAGGTGGGTGAGGAAATACGCTAAATAGATTATGGGCATTAAGGAGGGCACTTGTTGGGATGAGCACGGAGTGTTATATATATAAGTGATGACTCACTGGGGTTCTACTCCCGAAACCAGTACTACACTGTGTGTTGAATAAAGTGAATCTAAATAAATAAGTTTAAAAAAAAGAGAGAAAGAAAGATATGCCTATGGCAAAAGGTATATGAAAAATTGACCAACATCACTAATTGTCAGGGGAATATGAATCAAAACCATTGAGATATCACCTTCACATGTGTTAGGATAGCTATTATAAAAAATAAGTACTGGTGAGGATGTGGAGAAAAGGAACTCTGGTATACTACTGATGAGAGGTAAAGGGATACAGCCAATATGGAAAAGAGTATGGAAATCCTCCACCTCACAATTTTCAATATGTAAATATGTATTGATTATTCAAGGTATTTAAAAAATTAGGGTTTTTTTTTTCTTGAGCCATCAGTAAGATGATCTTATACCCTATGGTCTAAATTAGGGCATATTTGAGAATGAAAGGGTGTACTGTTAATTATATGAAGCCAACAGACTCAAACCAGGATAATTTTAGGCAGAGTTGGATATATTAACCTATACATGAATTATTTGGAAGTATATTTTACATTTACCATGAGCAAATGGTAATTATGGACATTTGTGTCCCATTTTTAAAAATACATTTATTCTTTTTTGTAATGTTTATTTTCGAGACAGAGACAGACCATGAGTGGGGGGAGGGGCAGAGAGAGAGATGGAGACACAGACTCTGAAACAGGCTTCAGGCTCTGAGCTGTCAGCACAAAGCCTGATGTGGGGCTTGAACCTACGAACCGTGAGATCATGACCTGAGCCAAAGTCGGATGCTTAACTGACTGAGCCACCAGGCGCCCCAGTGTCCCATTCTTATAATTAAACATAGGTACCAATATTTTGACTTTTTGAGATATTTTATGGTTCAGTATAAGGACAATGCATCTATTACAAAGGTGGCCCCTGTGCTTTCCTCCTTCATTCTAGAATTTTTGTAGAATCAAAAGCAAATCTCAAAACTAAAGATTCATCCAGTGACCCCATGGAAAAAGTTGTCTCTTTCACTTTGTTTCCTCCCTCAGTAGATGTCTTCTTTAGTCAACAGAGCATCCCCAAGGTGAATGCTCAGATGTCTACTCATCGTTTTGTGCTTTTTGTTAACATTTTCTCCACACTTACCTTTAGATTAGACCTGAAGTATATGGCCAAAGTTCATTACATTTACTTTTTCTTGATGTGTCTGATTGGTTGTTTTAGAGCAAAACCTTGATGATCCCACACAGTTCCTTAGATAATAGATTATTTTAAGGGACTAATTTAGGATCCCAAATCTTTGATCTTCCATAGTTTCTGGTGTGCTAGGAGGAAAAGAAAACTAACATTTCCTGAGTGTTTACTGAGTGCCAGACATATGTGTTCTTTTTGTTTTAATGTAGACATAATTTGAGCATCTGAGCCCCCACCGGTAGCCTGTTACTCTTAAAGCTATTTTTCCCCTAGATTGTTTCTCTCCCACTCCTCACCCCACCCATGCTCCTATAACATTTCTAAACATTGATTAGAGGTATATACTTATGTAATGTTTCTTAACATATAATATATATATATATATATAAAAGGAATAAATTCTGCATGTACCACTATGTATGTGAGTTATATATAATTTTGAATAAACTGAAAAATGAAGTTAAAAATGAGAAACTTTAAAATTTGGAGTATTAGCTAAAGTGAGCATTTTTTAAGTTATGGCATTTCATGAAGTCATGGATGTCTCTCTTGATAGGATCAGAAAAAGAACTGATCTTAGGAATCAGACTGAGGTTTGACTTCTAGTTTGGCAGCTATGTGGCTTAGTAAATTTTTTGTAGTATCAGTTTTCGGGTTTTAAAAAGGGAAATGATAATTTACACGGTTGTTATGAGACAAAGAAAATAAGGTATGTAAAATATACGTAAATACCTAATATACATGGTATTTACTGTTTTCACATTTTTGAAATAGCTATTATGGGGGTGCTGGGATGGCTCAGTTGGTTAAACATCTGACTCTAGATTTCAGCTCAGGTTATGATCTCACGGTTTGTGAGTTTGAGCTCAGCATTGGGCTCTGCACTGACAGTATGGAGCCTGCTTGGAATTCTCTCTCTCTGCCCCTCCCCAGCTTGCACACATTCTCATTCTCTCATTCTTTCATTGTCTCGTTCTCTCTATCAGTCAATCAATAAATAAACTTTTAAAAAAAGAAATGGCTATTATGAAATGTTCTCTGAAGAACCTTGAGTTTGTGTGCTTGGGGCTGTTGCCTTGAGCTAAAAAGAAAAAAACTTTGCAGTGGTTGCTTGGGTAGTAGTCTGTTGTGATGTTAAATTATAAACTTCTTCCTTTACAGATTTAGGACACTAATGTTTCCTAGAGGCACGTTCCAGAACTTGGCATTGTAGTTAGTGTTCCCCCTCAAATCTATCTTACTCTGAAAAACTATTTGAGGAATTTTCCTGGTCTTTACAACTCAGTTTTACTCCTGTTAGAGGAAAAAATCTCCCCTTTCACTGTGTGCAAGTGGTGCACATTTCATGGCCAAAAAAGATGCAATCAAGTGAGAATTGCTTCATGTTCCCAGCACCAATTTTACCAGCCCATCTTCCTCTGCTCCTACAGAGTGTACCTTCTGTCCTCTTGTAATGAAATTGTCTGTTCTTGCTGTTAAGGGCAGCCTCTCCACAATCCCTCTGATCTTCTCAAAAGATATGTTCATGCCCGCTGTTCCTCTTCCATCACCAGTTTCTGTGTCTATATCAGATCCTTCCTGTGGGCATACAATTATCCCTTTGTAATGTTTTATTCATGTTTGTATTGACTCCACATCTCCCCGCACTGCAGCTCTCTTTCAGAGCAGACATCTCTATGGAGGTTTTTACAAGTCTCCACTTCTTCAGCTTAAGTGTTTCCACAAGTCAGCCCAACGAGGCTTTTCTTCCCCCTCTCCCTGAAAATGGCTACTGTCAAGGACACCAGCGATGTCATCATGCCAAAGCCTCTGGGTAATTCTTTGTACTCCTCTAACCTGATGTTGTCAGTAGCACTGCCATTATAGACAGTGAGTTCCTCAAACTTTTTAACTACCTGTCCTTCAGAGATCACATTTGCTATTGTCCTTCTAACTCTCTGGCAGCTCTCATTTTCTTTCACTAGCTTCTCTTCCTATACTGAACTACTAAATTTTGGAACAGTCCAGTCATTTTTTTTTCTATGAGTCATGTCTAGTGTTAAGTCACTCACAGCTAGCTTTTTCTCCTTATAATCTCTCTCACTCTACTTTTCTCTCTCCCTCTTTCCTTAAATTAATAAACTTTTATCAAGTACTCTGTTTTTTGGGGGCTCCAGGCTATGTGCTGGAAATGCAAAAATGAGTAAGATGAATTCTCTCTGTTCAGTTCATAGTCTGCTAGCAAAATGTAGACATGGGGAAAAAACTACAATAAAGAACCATGAAAGGACTATGGTATGTACTGAGGGGACACAAAGGACAATTCTTATTTTCTGATGGATTCCATTTCTGTCTCTTACATGAGAAGCTTTCCTCAAATGTCCTATGGTCACAGGCTCACCACTCACTTGAGGGTGAGGAACAGAAATCCTGATTCTAAGCACTGTCTGTGTGTGTCTATGTGGGGGGTGTCTTCTGGACCATTTTGTTGGTGGGGACAATCACTTGCCTATTGGTTTTACTAGCTCCTTTCTCTCTGGTCATATTTCCTTTATGACTTTGGATTATTCTCAATTACCTGTGGAAGGTACAAGTCTAGTTGATTCCATTCTGAAATCTGAGTTGGGGAAGAGGATGGGTGCGGGGGGGGGGGCTCAGTATCCAGTGAATATTCTTTGACTTAGCAGTTCTCAATTGGTAGCTCTGTTCCTAACTGTGCCTGATACTCTCTAGAATCCCCCAATTAACCCTATCCAGAGAGGAAATTGTCCATCTTTGGCTGAGTTTGGAGAGGACATTTATTTTCTTTCTAAACAGATTTTCAGCTGATCAGCTCTACCTGTATCTCTTCCTTTTCGAAGTACTGTGTAACTTCAATTCTTGAACACTTCTGGGTATATGCTGACCGGATTTTTTGTTACCCCATCAACCTGGCTGGTCGGGGCTTTCAGGTTTGCTAAGTCATTTCCCATTCATTCATTAGGATTTCTAGCTTGTAAAATCTTGATGTTTTCTTCACATTGTTATCTTTGTCCTTGAGGATCTATACCTTTGAAAGAAATTCTCTATTTCCATTTTGAAGAATTTTGAGAGGGGAAACTTCATTGTGTGTATAGGATTGAAAAGGAAAAAAAAAAGATGACCAAATAAATAAAAGTAGATAAAGTAAAACTGAAGTGGAAGAGAGGAAGCAATCCCCAAGAGGTCAAGATAAATAAGTAGAGGGAAGAATGAATAAAAGATTAAGGACAGGCAGAAGACCAAAATACTTATATCACAATGGCATTGATATGATTCATTAATTCATTTACTCACCTATTCTTTGATGCAACAAAAGTTTCTCTAGAGCCTTTATTAGGAATTCTGGGAGGTGTTATAAACACTGAATATGTGAGTTGAAAGTAAATCAGCATTTTTCACTCATACAACAAAAGTTAACATTTATTGAACACCCAAAAAGCTCAGAGCTTGGTATCTTCAGATTATTTCAACTAAAAAAGATATCTAAGACTATAGTCAATGAGGCATGGCTCTATGTGATCAAATATTAATTCCTTCCTTTCACAGCCTCTGATAAATTGTT